>JAYGXS010000024.1:18672-105761 GCA_036362985.1 Ligula intestinalis
GTTCTGTATCAGGTAATCCCCAGATGCTGTCATGCCCCAGTAACGGCTATAATGACTAAGCTGACATCAGCCATGCAGGGGGTCACCCCTTGCGGACATCTGACCACCACATGAATTTTGTTTAGTAAGGTAGCCTATTCGGCCTGTGTTCACAAATTCTTGAGTTAATAAGTACCCGATCAGCAGTGACAGCAAATGGCAGGTGGCAAGACACTGAGGAACTGTGGGTTTATGAAGTGCTTATGACCAATCTAGAAGACTTTAATGGTGGAGCAACTGCGCTGTCTGAAAGTGCGTTTGTTTGTGTTGTCTGATTAGATAGTTTTCAGTGTTATGCTTGGCTGATGAAGGTTAATAATTTCGGAACAATTTTGTACCAAGTATCCCCAGATGCTGTCATATATTACTTTGTGCTATTTTGACATGACCAGCATCGGTCTAACCGGCAGTCACCCGTTGGCGACCTTTGACCACCACATGAACTTTGTTTAGTTCGGAAGCCTATTCGACCTGTGTTTGCACATTTCTGAGTGAATACATACCGAACCAGCAGTGTTGGCAACTGGCAGGTCGCAAGGCGCTGATGAACTGCCGTTAGATGTAGTGATAATGACCCATCTGATAGACTCTTGTGGTGGACCAACTTTGCCGTCTGAAAGTGCGCTTGTTTGTGTTTTCCGACCAGCTGATTTTCAGGGTTATGCTTGGCTGATGAAGGTTAATTATCCTGAAACATTTTTGTATCAAGTTACTGCCAGTTGCTCTCATATACCACTTACTGCTATCATGACTTAGCCAGCATCGGCCTGGCAGGCGGTCATCCGTTTGCGACCTCTGACCACCACATGAACTTTGTCTAGTTCGGAAGCCTACTCGACCGGTGTGTGCACATTTCCGAGTAAATATATGCCCGATCAGCAGTGACGGCAACTGCCAGCTCGACAGGCGCTGATGAATTGCGGTTAGATTAATTGTTTATGACCAATCCGATAGACTTTTATGGAGATAAAACTGCACCGTCTGAAAGTGCGTTTGTTTGTGTTGTCCAATTAGCTGGTTTTCAGGGTTTTACTTTTATGATGAAGGTAATTAAGCCTAAAAAGGGCTGTGTCAAGTTTCCCCAGATGCTGTCATATCCCACTTACCTCTATTATAACATGACCAGCGTCGGCCTGGCAGGCGGTCATCCGTTAACGACATCTTACTACCAAATTAACTTTTTCTAGTATGGAAGCCTATTCGACCGCTGTTTGCACATTTCCGATTCAATATATGCCCGATCAGCAGTGACGGCAACTGCCAGGTCGACAAGCGCTGACGAATTGCGAATAGATTAAGTGCTTATGACCCATCTGATTGATTTTTGTGGTAGACCAACTGCGCCGTCTGTAAATGGGTTTGTTATTGTTGTCCGATCAGTTGGTTTTCAGGGTTATTCTTGGCTGATGAAGGTTAATTACCCTGAAACAGTTTTGTATCAACTTATCCCCAGATGCGATCGGTGTTCGCACATTTCTAATAGAAAATATACCTGCTCGGCAGTGACGGCAACTGGCAGGTGGCAAAGCACTGATGAACTGCGGTTAGATGAAGTGTTTATGACCCATCTGATAGACTTTTGTGGTAAACGAACTGCGCCGTCTGTAAGTGCGTTTGTTTGTGTCGTCCGATCAGCTGTTTGATGATCTTATAAATGCTCTATCGTTTGTAGTATTATTTTGATAGAGAAATGCTTCTTGAATTTTTATAATTGTCAAAGATGCATCATAAATTTATGCGATGCATTACATAGACAGCATATCTAGGTCTACATACTGTGGCTTTGTATGTGGTTTGTACCCTTTTCCTCGCGTGAGGTGTCGTACAACGTACGGAGAAGGTGCGATTTTAGTAAAACACGGCTATCGAATCTCAACCTCTCCCCATTGCGCTACAGGCAGCTTTGGGGGACCTGATACTAGCATTCCGCGTATAACGTCTTCAAGATTGCTGTTTTATATCAGGGGATTTTTTAGAATTAGCAACGATCATGAATCTGAGGGGTCATACTATCAAATTATAGGTGTCAGGGGCCAGGATGGACGCTTGGAAACACTTCTTCTCAAAAACGATGGTCGAAGCGAGGAATGCGCTTCCTCAGGACGTCGTACTGTCGGATTCGCTAGAGGGTTTTAAGCAAAAACTGGATCTTTATAGCGTTGCACAATGGATCGGAACTGACAATTTACAGTTACAATAATACTACTTTCATTATTTCAGAAGTTTTCGTTTTTATCTCAATTCATATTTGGTTTTTATAACGCCCTTTCTCACATAGCCTCATGCGAACGTCTCCGCGGTCTACCTTACTTGGCTATCTGCGTACCATGATTACCCCGCTAGCGATCTTATAAGCCAGAGCTGACGGTCCAAACATTAACTCTTGGTTCAACCGACATCGGATTGTCGACGATCTGGACGGGTGCTTTTGTTTTTTCCAATGTCCCCCCCCCCCGTTCGAACCCCTTTTTTCTTCTTAATTACACGCATTACCTCACAAGGGCGAAATATTTTCGCCAAAACTCCCTGAGGAGTTTCGTAACTGTCTGCTCCTATTTTAATCCTATGACACAGGACAACTGGCCTCGCCAACAGTCTGAAAAACAAATGTTCAGCTACCACTGCACATATGTACAAATAGGGCACTCAAAGGATTTTTTTCCTTCATACCCCTCAATATACTGATACTAAAGTCTTAAAAAACATATTTAGATATGAAACTTTGTTAAAAGCAAAAAGCAGTGTTTAGAGTTAAGACAACTCGTAGTAGAAGAGCATTGTTAAAAGGACAATGTATTTAAGTCAACGTTAAGTAACAATAATGCAGTTTGTAGGTGCATGGACAAATCAATAGAAAAAAGGCATGCTACATAAGCAGACGTTTTGAATCGAATTTGGGTTTATCAGAAGTCCAAAATATTTAATATAAAACCGGAAAACTCATGTGTTTTCAAAATCGCAGGATCATGTTCCCAGAAAACAAGTATCAAAATTTCGCCAACCTAACCACTGAGAAGAAAATGACTCGATCGCTAGGACAATGCCTTCATGTGCGTGACGTTTGGACATCCGTCGCGGATTCATCATCAGAAACATTAGCATAAAAGCTGTAGCAGAAACGAGTCTTCCTCCAAATTACTTCCTGGGACTTGCATGTTTGCTTGTATTGCACTAATGCTTATTGATTTGAAACTCGTTTTAGTAGTTTGGTTCACCTTACCAGAGTCCGGTAAATGACTGTACCAACGTGGTCTCAGATGGAAGGATTCGCAGTTCCCGACAGACAAGATTGAATTGTGCTTCCACGTTCTATCTATAAATGTTGGCAATTCCTTTCGTCGGTAAATAACTCTAAATGCACTCCTCTTTTGTAAATGCACTATCCACACAGGGCAATACCTTCATATATGGACGATATAGGTAAGGTTAATTGCCCTCGAAAGTAATGTTAACGTACCCTTTCATGTTCAAGAAAAAAAATTGTAGGTACATTTTTCATCCAAACTGCAAATACAATACATATGCAAGCAGTTTTTTGGTTTAAAAAACCTACATATAATAAGAGGACATTTTCGTAGTCCAAGCAGGACACGTCTTGCTTAATATTGGACCAATAAGAAAAATGGAGAAGAAGCGGAATTCGTTTAACTTTGCTATCCCGTTGAGCACCATAGGCGAAGGAAACTAAGGATCTAGAAGTAAATGATTCAAAGTATACAGTTCAGTATCAGCTTCCAAGTTAAATATCTAGGTTGAGCGCATTAACTGAAGGGACGGCGTCTTTTCGATAAATATTAAAAGAAGATTGCCTCTCTCATGAAATGTCGTCACCAAAATTCGATTTGGTAGTTAACCGTATTTTTCGTGTCGTAAAATTTTCAAAATGATTTGAGGATCAGATTGCTTTGAACTATCTAAAAATGCATTGCATATATATTTAATGAAAAAATTGGGCAACATTTTGGCGAAAGCTGGCGTTTCCGGATATCCAAGTAATTATCATCGCTGTTGAATATGAAAAACAAGGTACTTTGTTTCCATGACCTGTGATCTGACCCAGTTCCCATTTATCAAAAGTCCGGTATCATTTAAAGTATTGACTGTCTTTGTGGTCAAGCCAATTATGTTGGTGAAACCCACGCACCGATGCCAGGGTACAGGTCGAATTCGAACGAGTGCGAATACTGGGTCGGTCAGACGACCGAACTTCACGCCTGCTGTAGGAAGCCTGGCATTCAGGCGCGGACTCAATTAACAGGCCTGTCGAGCCTCCTGGTGCCTACCTAGCGTTGCGCGAGCAGATCGAGGGCAGAGGTCAATCCCGGCAGAACCGACTAAATAACACTGTTAGCTGTACGTTTGTTCATCCCTTGACAGTGAGCTTGCAGGAGAGTTCGCAACGTCGGACAAATACACTCCTGATCCCAGAAAACGTCTTAATTTCTTCTATGTGGTATGAATCTGCATTAATGTAAAGATGAAGACTTAACTTATTCTCTTTTGGAACCGCTAAGTCCGATTTTATTCTATGAAAATCACTTGCGGTTCTTTATTAAATAGGACTGTTTTCCGGAAGCAATCACCAACAAACACCTCAAAGGAAGGTGGAAGAGACTGCCGCCAAAAAGATGGACCAAAACGAATCGCAATTAACGTCCACATTGGATGACCTGGACTGACCCCAGACTGACTCAAATTACAGTTTCCAATTAGCTATTACGCCAATGTGACTGCTTAGCATGTCCATCACGATGTGACGCAAATTGCAACTCGCAAGTAAAGCCCACTGCAGATGACTGTTTAACTGCATTAGCACTTTGAAATGCTAACTGTTCTTTGCACCTTACTCTCAGGTCTGACGATGACCTGGGGGTTCAGTTTCGAAAATGTACTGCGTATACTTACTCCTTTTCTCAACGGACACCTTTTCTTGAAATGTAAGTGAAATGTAGGATGTGTTTTTTCATAAAACGAAATGATAAACCCGGCTGGCAGAAGGTTGTTTTACGATACCAATGATGCTTACAACAAACCAAAAGTATTCGCAAGTACCTTACCTGCAGTCTTTTTCTCTGTCAAGCCCTGCAAGGAATATTTCAAGGTATATCTTGTTGGAAGTTGCTTTTAAGTAAAAACGCAAATGTCTGCCGAAGAGTTGTCGGGTATGTCCAGCGCACGGGGAGACAGAGTTAACACTGACGCCCCAGTTGCAGACAGCATCAACGCAGAGCTGAGTGCGAGTGATAGTTACCAGGTGGTTAGGGCGACGTGTGGTTACCACGTAGAAAAGTGAACCACGCACAGCGGCTCAAATCGGATTGGTAGAGTACGCACGCGGAAGAAAGGAGTTGCATATAGCTTGAACCAGGAGCCAGAGTATTCACGCTCTAAATATGGATATACGACACAATTATCCGGAAGATCAGACAAAAGTAAACCTCCCCGGTGAACTCTCTTTCTCCTTCTGACTTAATTAGCATCAACAAAATTAGACGGACCACACTTTCAAGGATTATGTAGCATAAACTTCTGCCTAGAAGGTATCAAATTAGGATAAAGTTGATCCACACGACAAAAATAAGTCGTTTACTAAAACTTATGATAATTAACAGCTAAAAACTAGTTAAACGAAGTACATGTCAATAAGGTCTGCTTAAACATAAATAGCATACCAATTACTTCAAGTATTTTCAGCCAAATGCAACTAATTAGCCACTTTAAATGGTATACGGAATTCAGAGTGAATAGTTCTTGATCCTTAAGAATATAAATTAAAGATGTTTATTTTAAAATAATCTTTACTTTTTTCATGTTTTTAAAGTAACCTTGAAAATTAGTTAAAGTTGGCGTATTTCAGCAAAAATCAACCAAAAAATACTGCATAAACCACAATTTTAGGCTAAAATTCCCGTTTTTGGCAATCGAAAAAGTAAAACACTATTTTTTTCGGTTTAGGTAGACCTTTTTAACATGGTTTTCGATTAAAACGTATTAAAACGTTGGTAAATCCACAATGTAGTGTTTCTTAATAACACTGCAGATCCTCATTCAACTTACAAAACATACTCTTTTGTTCAGGATAAGAAATAGCTTTCTCACTCGCGGCCTGCGAAATACAGTAGTCGCCAAAGACCATGCAATTTTCAAAACTTCGTATAAATTTGATCATAACTCGAATACCAGTGTAAATGCATTTAAGTAGACTTAGAAATAATAATTAACTGCATCAGGTATATTAATTGCTTCAAAAAACTATAGGAATAACTTAGTTTTTGTAAAGAAAACTTAATTTTTCTCAATAAAACTGCATTTTTAGAGTCGTAAAAATAGCTATAAATGAGAATAATAAATAAAGATATTTTGTTAAATTAAAAACTTGGAGCAACCACTTTTTATACATAGAAAAAACTTTTCATAAGTTAAGATATTCGGTAAAATTTACTCGTATTAAATAAGTATTTATTAAGTGCAATTAAAAATGTCTGTCATAATTTTCCTTGTTTTTTATTGTCGACCATGATGAATTTATAAATTCGGCCTCTGTTCGATGTTTACAACAAAACATTTTCAATAAGACAGATATAAAGAACATTAACCTAAAAAAGTGTTTTTTTTATATTAGTTTTAATGAATATGGCAAAGTATTTTGTAAACAGAAATGCCTTAAATCAGCAAAACACATTGTCGAGGGTAAAGCTTATCCGCAGTGGAGTTGTGAAACTTCGTTTTCTAAGATTTATAAAAAAACTTCCAATAAAAAAGTACATCTTATAAATTGCTTTCATTAGATATTTGGCTGACGAAATTCTACGTATATTAACATTTTCCAAAGTAATGTCACAATGAAATTTGATACTTTTGAGAATTTATTTAAGTTTCCTGAAGTTAAACGATTCAATTTAACTGGAAATAACAGAACGTTTTTTTCTCTTTATAAAAGATTATTTTTTGCATCAGCGGATTTATTCCACTTTCTGATATAATTATGCTTATTCAAAGAAGCTGGCCATATACATTGCCCTTTTTCAAAATACATATTATTTTTCTGTGTGTCCCGTTTCTAAAAAACACAAAAAGTGAACTGAAGTACACAAAACTATATTTCTACAGGACTTAAATTCAATTTGACCTTCAATTTGACCTTCTTTGCTTTTGTGTCAAGGTCTTAAAACGAATTATTTATGCCTTTAAACAAATTCTTCTTTTGAGGCATTTTGTGCAAAAAAACTGTGTAGCATAGCTCAACATAATTTTTTAAATACATTGAATATTAATTAACCAACCTTAAACGCGCAATTATGAAGCGAGGATATCCAAGCCAATTTATAGACAAATACAATAAACCTCTAAGACCTAAATTGACTCAACAATTAGCATAAAAAATGCCTGTCTTCATTTCCTTACCATTTAAGGGCGACAACATACTAAACACCATCAAAAGACGCCATCTCAATGCCACTGAAAGGACGTACTATGCTACTGATCTGATAATTTGCAATCCGACAAAGCCTTTACCAGTTCCTTATGCGAAGGATGCCAAGCCGTTGCACGCCACTTCAAACTGCATGTATGAATTTACATGTACTTGCTGATGCAAGTACATAGGGCGAACGCAGAGGCAATTGGCCACCAGAGCTAAGGAACATTTACCTAGCTAGCTAATGAAACAAGAAAACAGAATTCCCTGATCCTCAATTACTGAACATCTGTTAGACTCGGGCCATTCTGTTGACCCCAAAACGTCCTTCTGAGTACTTGTTCGAGCACGAACAACTCGCACTTTACGCTACCTGGAGGCAGCCTACATACGGCGGGTCAAATCCGACCTATGTTAACAGTTGGAGCATGTAGTGAACCTCAATTTGCGTTGGTAACATTGGCTTCCTGTTTATACTTTTTTCCTCCTAAGTTGTTATCTCAGGTGTTTTTCCCTGTTATTTTTGCTGACCATAGCGTTTGAACTTCTCCTGTTATTGATTAGCCACTTGGCCACTCCTTATGACCTTGTGTTTATATCGATTTTTATATACGAATTCATTGTGTATCTTCTCTGTAGTGATTCACGTTGAGTAACGAGAGGTGGCGACTTACGAGCTCTCTCAAAATTATATGGATTCAATAAATCATTTTGCTGCTGTTGCCATATTTAAATTTGCACCTTGGAAACGTTGCTTTAAATGTTATTCCTTAAACTTGGCTTCACTTGAATCTGAACACTTTTTGCCAAACAATTCTGGCAATATAACTGATGATTGGGAATGGTTCAGTGAGTTATTGCATACTCTCCTGAGAAACCACTGTCCGATTACACGGAAGAAGCTAAACAACAAACCTCAGTGGCTGACTCAAGCGCTGAAGAAAGAGATAAATAAAAAGGGAAGATTAATATGAAAGTATAGAGCAGACAGAAATCCGGTATCCCTAAATGTATACAAAACGCAGATGAACCTGGTGATGCGATTTATCCTCAAAGCGCGCAAAGACTTTGAAAAAGATTCACTAAATAAGGCAGTTAAAAATCCGAAGCTATTTTATGGCTATTTAAGAAAGCCCACACGAAACCGGGACCCAGTTCCCCTTCTAAAGGCTAGCGACGGAACAGAAAGGAGTGAGGATGGAGCAAAAGCTGAGCATCTTTCACAATTTTTCAAATCGAGCGTTACAACTGAAATCGGATTCATTCCTCCAAACTATGGCTTAGATGACGGTCCGAAGATTGAAAATGTGGCCTTCGCCGAAGCAACCGTTCTTCAGGAGTTAATGGCACTAAGCGACTCGAAATCATACGGTCCCGATGACATCCCACCTAAATTTCTGAAAGAACTTGCTGAGGAGCTAGCCAAACCACTTTCTATGCTTTTCAGTACCTTGTTTAACGCAGGTTGTTAGCCCGCCGATTGGAAATCCGCACGGATCACACTGTTGTACAAAGGCGGCAGAAAGTGTTCTGCAAACTGTTATAGACCAATCAGCCTCACTTCGATCTGTTGCAAGATTATGGAAAAAGTAGTAAAACGAGAGCTGATGCGTTTCTTAGAGCAGCATAACCTTCTATCGGATGCGCAGCTGATGGAGGAAATCCGCTTAATGTAATCCTCATTGATTTCACGAAGGCTTTTGATAGCGTCATACATCAACGACTTCTGCACAAACTCAGCAAAATTGGTGTTCGAGGAAATCTGCTGAAGTGGATTCAAGGCTTCTTACTTGGTCGCTCTCAAACTGTCCATATTGGTGACCAGCAGTCGGCAGACGTTGCAGTCGAGAGCGGTGTCCCCCAAGGCTCTGTCCTTGGCCCTATACTGTTCATTATATACGTCAATGACTCCGTCCGTGAACTGGACTGCGATGTGGCTATGTTTACCGATGACATTAAGATTTGGAACGTCATCAGAAATTCAGGTGACGAAGAACATTTGCAGCTAAACCTAACCCGTCTTCAAACTTGGTCTCAAGACTGGCTTTTGCCGTTTAACGAGAACAAATGCAGTATCCTACGAGTTGGCCGACCCAGCTCTCAGACCCCATGGTTTACAGCCTCAATGGCATCCAACTGCAAGAAGTGGACGCGCAGAAATATTTGGGAGTATTGATCTCTACGTCTCTTAAGCCCTCGCTGCACTGCGCAAAAGTAGCCAAGTCTGCGATGTCCGTCCTCTATCTTGTCAAAAGGGCTTTCTGTGCCTTCGATAAAGACTGCTTTGCTAAGGTCTTTGGAACATTTGTGCGGCCAAAGTTGGAGTTCGCAATGCAAGCATGGAAACCCTGGACCGCGAAAGACCTAAATTTCCTCGAGAAGGTCCAAAGGCGCGCGACCAAACTGGTTACTGGTCAGAGCTTTTTACCCTACGAAAGACGTTTAGCTAATCTCTATCTATTTCCGTTAAGTTACAGACAGCAACGTGGTGATCTGATACAAGCATTTCGTATAATGCGCGGGCAGGACTGCTGTCTTCTACCTGGTGACTTCGTCGAGTTAGCAACAACGACCAACTTAAGAGGGCATCTCTTCAAACTACGCAAACCAGGGGCCAGACTAGACACACGCAAGTTCTTCTTTGGTAATAGAGTAGTTGAAGCTTGGAATGCACTCCCCGAGGAAATTGTTATGTCCCCATCTGTGGATGCATTCAAGAGAAATTTAGATTTTCATACCCGAAATGCCCACTTAAATTGGATATGGCGAGAATGAAATTATATATATGTATATAAACATACTACTTACCGATTTTCAGTGATATGTTAGCTAAGAATAACAAGATTTGCAAGCATCGAGTCCACCAAACGTTGTGATCCGAGGCTACGCGGATTTTTAAAACTTTTCCCAATTCAGGCCTGGAATGCTCTGCCCGCGGACATTGTTATGTCGCCATCTGAGCACACGTCACACGCATCTGCAGGCATGTTTACGACAGCTGCCGAATGCAAATTGTGGAATAATCACCATATAAAAACATACTACTCCCTAATTTTCAGTAATATGTTTGTTTAGAAAACTACTGATTATATTTCTTCTGTAAATTAGCAGGCAGACTCGTTAAACCAACAAGGGTGCACAATTGGCGCATCGCCGACACTCGATGAGGTTTGCGTGACCTCCGCAACCTTCTCTTCGTTGGACCCTTGGTATTATGGCGAAAACCGCGATGGACTCTCCCTGACATGCTTCAAACACTCTTAGCACAGGCCATCAGCTTCGAATATACTCTGCACCCCCCCTTCCCCGGGCGACAGTTTTTCTCCTTAAAGCTCTCAAATGGCATTCAAGCCCCTAGACTTCTGAACAATACCTAAGGAGCATTTTCATTGTCGGCCCTCAAATTTTTGGCAACGCTACTGGTCTGAAATGTTCTGCAGATCAAATGCATTGAAAAACTGTACCAATAGGGAGTTCAAATGTATTTACCTATATTTCCCCTAATAAAACCTGACGTGACCTGACCTGACCATTAAAATAGCCAATCACTGTGTATTTATCTGGATCAGTCTACTGCACAATATTCTATGTGTTTGATTACCCGAGGTTTGAGGGTCACCTCAATAACTCATAATTGATAGCAGGCAAAAAGAACAGAATTTATTAATATCAACAAATTTCGTGACAGCCCATCAGCTGCTTCTTGTCGTTTCATAAGAGGAATAACGATGTCACATACAGCAGTGGTGAATTTCACAGAAATACTGGCACTAGCAAGGAACATAGTTCAGTTTAAAAATTAATCGATAAAGGACAGAAGCGTTAAGTCAACATATGGGAAGTAGTGGATGAGGAAAGGTAACGTAAAACACGTAAGAAATTAAACTAAATGACCAATCACCAGGGCAATTGGAGGATGATGACATGGTCAAATGGCTTGCGTAGGTCAGGTTTCTCCCACTATATGTATGCAGCTTCTAAATAGCGTAGGATTTGGTTTTTTTTCGGCCCAAAAAAATACTCGAAACGCTGTTTTGACGCCAACATAATAACTTATGTCTAATAGATGCTAGGTAAAAGATGACCGTGGCATTCTGTATTTTTGCTTTAAAAGCCAGTTAAGCAAGTGCTCAGCGGCCCTGGCTACCAGTTCCCTTTGCATATGCCAAACGTACTTGCATCAACAAATACATGTGAATTCGTAAACACAATTTGAAGTGGCTTGCAATGGCGAGGCATCCTTTGCCCGTTTTACTGGATTACTTTTAGTTGAACTTAAGAAGAATAGTTTTGCTGCGTTGTTAGTCCTTTCTATCGTACAGCGTAACCGTCACTTGGCAGTGTTGGAAATTTCGTCATCTTTTCAAGGTAAGGATTTAATGACGGGTTTTTTGAAACTGACTGTTCCTTAAATTTTGGCCGTAGGGAATTGCTATAGTTTTGAATAAAACGTGCCCGGTAGCCACAGTTGAGAAGGGTTGAGTTGATACGCGAAAGCTCTTTAGTTAGGGTCTCACTAAAGCAAGTGTTCCTTGCTCGTTGAAAGAGGGTATACACCAGATTACGCTCCCACTGAATTGGCACGAAGCTCATGAAGTGTAGGCATTGCAGCGACAAAAAGCATCTTATAAGCTGTCATGAAATTTGATATCGATAAATTCTGCTCTATTTGCCTGCTTTCAATTTGTACCGTGGAAAAAATGCCTCAAAAATTCATCAATTAAACACCTATTCACTGGTTAACTAAAGAGTAAAACTCGCTTTTACTTCGATGTTTCGTAAAAATGCATACCTGAGATAATGCTTATCAATCCACCCCTATGGTTCCCTACTGGTTTGTTTTTTATTATTCCTGCTTTCTACCTGCAACGCAAGCTTGTGCACACTCCACTCGAGAATCTGTAATTGATCATGTCACATATTTATATGAGGCTCAAAAATAATGCACATTTAATCGAAGAATAAAATAGTTTTCGTGTTTGAGCATCACAATCACTGCCTACTCACTCCCTGCACCTCCCAGTCAAAACGCACTTGTCAGTAACAATTTGTATGGTTGTTTGGCCACTGTATACTCATTGACCTTTTTCGCAGTTGCCATCTTGAAACATACCATAAAGAAATCATTTTACACAGGAAGTGGTTGAATTAAATTAGCAAAAAGGGTATTAGACACGGCTTTACGGATACTCAGCCACAACTGGGTTTTGTCCGTATTCACCATCAATGTTCTGGGTTGTGATTACAAAATTTAAAGAAAAAAACAGTCAACTACCACGCTTAGGTGACTTTTCTGACAGGATCGAAAATTTTAACTCCAGCAAAGTAATTATTTTTTCGTTGACGCAAAGGTTATCTGTCGTCCTTTATACTGTCAGCTCCAGTGTGCATATGGTATAATTTACTTAACAGCACTTTAAAATAACGTTATAATTTTTATTAAGTTGGTTCGGCAGATTTGCTTAATTTGAGTTGACCCAAGTTGGTTGGGTTCCTGCCCAGCTGTTTGATGACAGTTTACTTCTGTCAACCTGTTATCAGGTGAAGCTTTGTTTTTTCATATTAGGCACAGAAGGTTTTATAACTAACAAAATCCAAGAATATTATATGAAAGAAAAATTCCTGATTCGTAAAAATAGCCCAATTTGCATTCGAAAAAGTCCTCATGCGTACAAGCAAACTTCCTAGTAAAACAGGAGACGCATTTTATTTCATTAAGCATTATTATATCGTAAAGTAAATGTAGTTTGTATATAGAAACAAAAAAATTCCAAAAAAAACGAAATTATTGTGCTTTTAAATAAACTGAAATTTTAAATAAAGCCTTACTTAATAATAAGAGTTTGTTTCTGTTAAACTGTTATTAGGAAAAACCTTGTTTTTTTGCATTATGTAAAGTATGGCATAAGGTTGCCATCCACTTTTTCATAATAAATTTTCTAAGCTTGGAGTGGTTTTTCTTCTTTCTCAAAGTTGCATTGTCACGCCAAGAATGGAAGGATAGTCCTGCTCACTGTTCACCTTTGGTTATCGGAACTGGCTTTTATGGCGTAACAATCGACCAAATTTATTATAATATTTTATGCTGGGAGATGCAAATGTGGTCAACAGGGATTTCTAGCTCAAAAATAATTCCGAACTAGCAATGTGTGCGCCCTTATTGAAATCACTTGCTCTCAAAAAACGTTAGGAAAAGACAAGAGTTATTGACTGCTTGCTTAAAATTTAACCCCTCCCAAAAAAATTATTGGCTTGACGAGAATTATGAAAGGTTCACGTTTGCTCGCCAACCTAGTCTTCTGAAGTCTCTGATGGGCACTTTCGCAATTCTACATATATTTATTTTTTAAAGTTTTAAATTAGCAAAAAAGTTTCTAATAAAACTACCCAGTTTTCGTGTGAACGTTAACGCTGGTTTGCAAGTTTTCATCAATTGTTTTTATAAAGTTGTGCATTTCGCACCTAATAAGTCAAATAGTTTTTCTTTCACGAAGCTTTGGCAGATTCCTCGAATTTGATTTGACACGATTTTGAAAACTCGATTTGTCTTGGTAAAAAAGAAAAAACTTGCCCCATTTCCCATGTCGTTCGGTGGCATCACGATAGTAAATAAAAATAAGCCAATAGTTGTTTACCCGTTTAATGAAACGTCCTTATGCTTTCAACGTACGGTAGGTGGTCAAACTTATGAAGCGTGAAGGTCAAAATTTGATAGATGGTTTAGCAGACATTTGAGTTTGTTTATTTTATGAAGTGAGTAGAGTTGAGGCGCAAAATGTTGTTTATCAGACAAAAGTTAAAGAGCGATGAGTTAAAAAAGGAAAAACATTGTCAGTGCTAAGATAAATTTGGCCAAAGCAAATTGACATTCGGCGAAAAGACATGCCACTACTTCATCTTATGCCAACACCGCAAGCCCAGATAGTCATGGTTGAAACAACGAATCAAAACTCACTCGGTCCATTTATCGATTTTTCCGTACGTTTAAATTTTAATGCGGAACCCTGTGCACACACAAACAACTTCAGCTACTGTTCTGTAATTATATATTTGAAGCTGAATTCGTGACGGATTTCTGAAACGTCAGGCGAATAGAAATGCTGTCTCAGCAATCGAATCATCCCCTTCTTCTAAAAATATTTTATTTTGCGTCCAGAAGGTTGATGATAATGTATTTATAAGATAACGCATTATTTTCAAGAAAAGAAGAGTGGATTCAGTTTTCAAATTCTCTTTTGAACATCTGCCGTTTTCATGCCAAACATGTTGCAACCTAGTTTTTTCATACCGTGATTGACGACCGTAAACAAGCCCATACACATTAACGCCCGTAAAATGCCGTAATCTTTCTCAGTCGAGTCGTATGCTAACATTGTCCACACATGTTTTACGTACAGTTTAGTTTAATAGAAGAAGAAAGATTGAAACCGAACGTGCAGAAAAATCTCGTTTTTTTAAATCTAAGAAGATATTCTTTTTTCACTGTGTTGTGCGTTTTTAATCTTTAGGTTAAATACGTATACTCAAAACTGCTCCAGTATTCAAAGAAAAATGAGCGTTTCTTGTCAGCATAAGACGTATTCATACTACTCAGTGAAGGCAAAAAGCGACACACTTTACCATTTTACCTTGAACGAATCTTCAAAACAGGTAACTTACGCAGACAGTTGACGCCAAAATATCTAAGCAAAGCGTTTTTCAAGAGATAACTTAATATTGAAATATTTTAACTGATTTTAAGCATATATATAGATATCTGATATCCATTGCGGTTGTTCTTTTATCTTAGTAATGAGTTGACATCGGTTGATTCTAAAACCGTGACCCAAACAAACAAGTACATTATAAATTACTTCCAAAAACTCACTATGTAGGTAAACATGTTTAGGCGGTACCTTATTGTTAAGGTTAAAGTAAGCACATAAAACAAAATTCTTATATATTGACAATCGACTTAAATTTCTGAAGTTTGTTAAGTAAAAACCGATTGTTCAAGCACGATCTGAATCCATATCCCGAAAAAATTATTAATAGATATGACGGACGCAGATTTCTCTTAGCGTTCACAAGATGGTGTATTTGCAATTGCACCTAACAATTTAGATTTAATTAATTAGTCACTGACGCAAATTTCAGCACGTGAGCTCAAGCAGTACCCTTTTCCTGTAACCGTTCAGTCGCAGACATCAAGCGCAAATTTGGTTGCCTTAGTCAAGCGTAAGTCAACAATGAACAGTAGACGCCGTTAATTATGCAATATTGCGACATATACGAAAGACTAATACTCTTTCGCTAATCGGAATTGACTCCAGTTGTGATACGGATTATCGTGTACTCTTTTGTGAAGTCATTTCGGTCAGCATATAATGCCCGTTTTTAACGAGCTTCGTTACGATTCCTAGCCAAGCGTTTTTATTGGAAAAACTGACTACTTAAGTAGTATGCCTTTTTATCATTGATTTTGACTGTCTTCATAAATTCAAATATACTTTATGGAAAACATAGACAACATTTTTTCTTGTACATGTTTGATTGCAAATTACGCGTTCTTTTAATTTTATATTCAAAGAAAGGGTAGCTTTCGGTTTTGAATTAGTTGCTTATTATGAGCTTTTTTACGATTTTAGGTCTTCATCAAAAATAAATCGTATCCATCAATTTATTAATGCTGTCTTTCTTGCATTAAATATATTCAAAATTTATTTCATTATTTGATGCTTACTAGGTGACGTCTTTCTCAGCCCGTAGGCGAAACTGTAAATATCTGTTAACATATTGCACACAGTGCACAGTTTTTAAACCTTGAATTTGAGTGAAGAATTTGCTCATTATAAAATTGTTCGGCAATTGGGCAACTTTTTTAAAACCGAAAGCTTCCCTTTATTTGAGTACAAAATTAAAAGAACGCGTAATTTACAATCAAACATGTACAAGAAAAAGTTTTGTCTATGTTTTTCATACAATATATTTGAATATTTAAAGGCAGTGATAATCAATGATAATAAGGTATACTATTTAAATAGCCAGTTTTTACCATAGAAACTTTTTGCAAGGAGTCATAACGAAGCTGGTTAAAAAGCCAGCATCCTCTGCTAACTGAACTGACCTCAGAATAGACTTCACGATAATCAGTTTAACAACTGTAGTCAATTCTGATAAGCGAAAGTGTATTTGTCGTTCGCATGTGTTTAAATATTGCATGAGCAACGGCGTCTACTGTGTTAACGAAAGAATGACTAGCACTTCTCGTGGAAACATTTTTGAGTAGATACTCGAGCTGTGTCGCTTAGTAGCATACATACGTTACATTGCGTGTAACATAGAAACACATACATCCTTAAAAAGTAAAAAAAATATTATTTTCTAATATTATTCTGCTTGTGCTATTTTCTCCCTCGTTTTCGTTTGAACCGACTTTCTCTTAGCTTAAAAGTTAAGCAACCTATTACGCCAAAATTTAAACTTTTTTGAAGTTTCCCCTTTTCTTAAAAAGCAAGTATTTTTAAACAGCGTAATATTTCTTGATAAACCGCAGCATGATATAAGACCTTTGGGGGAACTGTGTTTGCGTAACAGCGGTGTTCTTGTGAATGTCCTCGGATTTCATGAGTTAGCCACTGCTGTAGTGTAAGTGATTAGGAAAGGTGATACGTAGGTATACCCTAAGGAACCCTTGCACTGTCCTCCTATAAAGCGCAGTTGAATGCAGAAAAAAGGCAAAAAACAAGGAGCTTTTCCATTTTATCTCCTTAATCGTTCATCGTACAGTATTCGCTAAAGATTTTGCAAATTTTGTGATGAAATTTGATTTGGTACTAAAGCATATAAGTGATAACATTATTTTGATACGTTGATTGTATCAAATTCTGCGAAAGCCTTTTTGTTAGGAAAATCATCATTTAAGTGTTGTTTATAAGGAGAAATGGCCATTTATTTTGGCGAAAGTGGGAACAGTCTCATATCGTAGGAATTTCGTTTGCTATTACGAAAGACAGAACCAAACTGCTTATTAATTTTGATTATACTATGCAGGAAATGCAAAATATATATAATGGGTACAGGAGCTATTCCTTCCAGAACTGGTTATATGTACAGAATATGTTGACTAAAGTGCAGTTATTTCTATATAAAGAAAGTTGTTACTGCAATTTTTCAATTTCATTAAATAGTCAGATTTATTTTTCCAATTATTAGCATTTTTACGTCCTCAGAACATCAGGTTTATCGAGATAATTTTTTTTAATTCTTTCCAATTAATTAATACTTCCTGTAGTAATTTTAAGTAATTAATATGTCTAGTGCTCTTCGCTATTACTTCTAAGTTTTCCTTAATGCATTCAAACTGGTATGAGAGGAATGATCGAACTTTAACAAAGTTATGAAAGTTGCACGGTTTTAAGCGACTACTGTAAGTACATTGGCATGCAATCTGTATTGCCCTCAACTCGCATCTGGGACATATGGACCAGGCCAGCGATACAAATAAAGCTTGTTAAAACATTAGGCAACGACATTTTTAAAAGTGTTATGTCACTCCCATGTACAAGCTCATACCTCTTTCCGTAGCAAGCATGAAATGCATAACAGTATTAAAAATGTCCAGCAAAACTGGAAAGACCCGACTCAGAAAAAGGTTTTATGTTACACTTGTTGATTGTACCGAAAATGACCGAATTTACTCGGAGTCAGAACTTCAAAGCTCGGCATGATGCCGCATCATTCTACAGTTACAGTTCCAACATCTGGCTAGTGAATTTGATGAACGTTTGTCTCACTCTACCAGGTTAGTGGATTCGCATAAACTTGTTCAATAAACGGACCGGAAGTCAATGCTGCAACTTCTTGAGGCCAGACCACGGAGCACAATGTATCGGCTGTACATGTTGAAGTGCTAGTTTACTTCTCCAAGGCCTGAGGGATGGTCTTAACCACGTCTCAGCGTGGCCGTCAGCGAATGGCCTACTAGTTAACGACCAGAAGTCAGTCCAGCGTGTTTTTGGATTGCGACCCTCTCCCAGTCCTGAATCCATTGACATTTTGCCCAATGAGGTGTCCCCTTTATGGTACTTGTTGTTACCCTGGCATCTAACCTCTCAGTTACTTCTCCTATGTATGGCATTTTTATTAAAATATGGAAGCTTTTATATTATATCACCTTCATATCGCACACCGCAAGCCTTAATCTGGTGATTTATAGACGTCTGCATTCTCCACCTCATTCTTTACTGCTCTCTAGTTATTTTTCCAGCTCTACTCAAAAAGACGTCAGCTTTAAACTTATCTTCCAAATGCGTTTTTTAGCTGCCGGTGTTTCCTATATCTCAATGCTCTAATAATACAGCGACACTTTAAACCGATCAGGGAATTTGCCGATGGCATCCTTAGTGAGGTCGTTCACCTTCTCCACTTTGAACTAATGAATGCGCAGTCTTCCCTTCCCATGCCTCCAGGCTTCCGTCATATGTCTTGCCGTACATCGGCGTATTAGCACTCTGTTCTCCCGTTCCTAGCACGCCACCTCACATGTAGAGACATGGAAATCGAGAAGTTGAGAGCCAAGCTGACAGATATGGATATCGTGTAAACCTTTAACTTTGAGTATTCTTTGACCTTTTACCATGATCCTTTACTTTACCGTATGCCTTGTTCTCTGTGAATGGAGCAACATTTTGCTACAAAAAATGTTTGAAATTACCTTCAAAATAAAGCATTATTTCTCATTACGGTTTTAGAGGTCTTCCGCCTTCTCCTCTTGTGCCATTATAGTTTTTGAAAAGTCGTATTACCGAACAATGGTTTTTGGTCATTCATCCTCAGGCCGGCACATGAGGTGGAGAATAAAAAAGTCAGTTAATTGTAGCATTTATATGATCATCGGTTCTGGGGGGGGGTTAGTGGGTAGGTGGGGGTAATAAAGCATCTACGTTTTTCCTCGTCTCCTGAATGTGGGCGCTAGCGCGGGTAGGACGTTGGTTGTGATGCGCAGAAAAGCAAAACGGGATGTTCTCACGGTCGGCTGGTTGAAGTATACGTGTCTACCACGCAGCTCATGCTTGACTATTCTCTGTGTCTTCGTTTTGCGTGACTTCGGGCAACGTGACTTCAAGAGGCATGATATTTTCGTCTGCAGTCGGCCAAGGGAGACAAATTGCTTGTACAAGCGTCTTTTGGCAACATAAAGTGGGTTTTGGTTACCGGATTGCCACTGCCTATGTTGTGGCTAACACCCA
Organism: Ligula intestinalis; assembly: GCA_036362985.1. Taxonomy (NCBI): domain Eukaryota; kingdom Metazoa; phylum Platyhelminthes; class Cestoda; order Diphyllobothriidea; family Diphyllobothriidae; genus Ligula; species Ligula intestinalis. Next base: position 38,359 of record JAYGXS010000024.1, read on the forward strand.
TTTGCGTTGGCCTTTTGAGTAGTATGTTGGCATGCAGTATATGGCCCAAAAGGCTTGTCTCACCACCAATTAGCGGTTCGTATCAATTTAGTGGAGCCTGTCTTCTCTGCGCATCGCAACCAACGTCCTACCCGAGCTAGCGCCCGCATATAGGAGACGAGGGAAAACCGAATTGCTTAATTACACTTTCCCACCTACTGTCCCCCTTTCTGCCCCCCTTAACCTGAAGATCATATAAACGCTGCAATTAACTGTCCATTTTTTACTTCATGTCATTTGCAGGCCTGATGATGAATGACCGAAAATAATTGTTTGCCAATGCGTCTTTTTAATCGTTAAATTGGAATTTTCGCAGAAATATAGTTTTTGCTGCACGTGATACAAATGCAATTATCAGGCGTCACATAATATTGCCGCTCACTCCGCTACATCTCTGCAAAAAAACGTTTCTAGTAAAACAAGAGCTGAGTGACTCCTCCTCACAGAACGTGAAAGGCCAGCAGAACTAGACAGTTGAATAGAATAAACTCAAAGTACATGTCACGGTACTTTCGACAGAACGCGGCAAAATTTCTGCAAGAGATGCGACCATCTCGTGGCCTGAGGATGCTTGGGGCCTGGCTCTTGGACATGTGGTGTGCAAACAATAACCTTTCTTCCGTACTCAGTACTTAACCTTCTCCCCCAGCAAATTTTTTTTTTTAGGAAAAGTATTTCATCAGATGCAGTTTTTTATGGCAAAGGTGGTGTCTGCTGGGCAAAAGCACTTTTGGTAAATTTCATACTGTTGAAAACTGGGGTATAAATGATGTATCATCATCGTGGGCTCTGTAATATACTTGCTCTTGAAGATGGTTATAGCTGTAAGATTTGGATAATAATTTTATTGGCACCAAAAGCGCTTCTTTTTAAAACCCAGAGGTTTCCACATTCCGTGACTCTACGGATTACCGAAAACCCATAAAAACGGTATTCATCTACGACCCATTCTTTCAATGTCGAACTTACTCTTTCACAAACTAGCGCATTGGTAAGTTAAGGAATTAGAACTTATTCGCCAAAGATTTTCCAAATTTACATTAAAAGACAGTTTCCAGTTTATCGACGAGCCACCTCCATTAACAAGACAAATGCATGCTATCCCTGGACGTGGAGTCCCTGATTACTAAATCATTTATATTATCTGTGCTTATTCATCCACCACATGCCCTTCGCCACAATTACTACGAAACTTCTTACAACTTTGTGCTAAAAATGTCCATTTTCTGTTCAATGGCCAACTGCATAGACAAATTGACGGAGTCGCAACGGGTAGTCCACTCGGACAAACCTTTGCAGACATATTTATGGGCCATCGCAAAATTGAACAACACAACTATCTACAGACGATACGTAGACGATGTTTTTACGATCGTTGAGAACCTGAAAGAAGCCGAGGAATTGCTGTCCATTATAAACAAGCTACATCTGAAGATGAAATTTACTATGAAACTGGAACATGATAACCAACTTTCCTTGACGTCCACTTGTCCAGACAAACAGATGGCTCCATTTCACGGAAAGTCTTCCGCAAGAAAACCTGGAAAGGTCAGTACTTACATTTTCTTAGTTTTGTTCACATTCAATGGAAACGTAACCTGGTTTGTAACCTTTTCCAGAGGACTAGGAAAATCTGTTCTGTGGATACTTTGGACGTAGGATAATGTTGTCTCAAAGCTACTTTACTGAAGCCTGGATATCCACCTCAGGTTATAGACAAATATAATAAACCTCTACGACCAAAAATGAGTGAACAATTAGCTCCGAAGAAGCCAGTATTTATATCCTTGCCCTTCAAGGGGGAAAACGTCCTAAAAACTATAAAGAGGCGCATGCTCAAGACCATAAAAAGAACCTATTACGCCGCAGAACTCAAATTCTGCTCTCCCACAAAGCCCCTGCCGATTTCTTGCGTCAAGGATGCTTTTCCTTTGCACGCCACTTCAAATTGCGTTTATGAATTCATTTGTACTTGTGGTTGCTAGTGCAAAGGGCATACGCAAAGACAATTGGCAACCAGAGCCAAGGAACATCTACCTAGCTGGTAATTTACGCAAGAACACCGTTCTCCTTGTTCGTCTATCACTAAATATGTACTGGACGCGGGTCATTTGGTAGATCCTATTACTTCTTTTCGAGTTATTTTTCGAGCACGAATATCTCTAATCTTGTGTTACCTGGAAGTTGCTTATATTAGACGCTTTAAACCGGCCCTCTGCAAACAGTTGGAGCACGTGGTTAGCCTTGCCTTACCTTGGTAACCACAGGCCCCAGATTCGCAAATTCCACAGCTCAATATTCCCCACAACTTAATTCTCTGTTTTCTTCCTCTTATTTTGTTTTAACCTTCTTTCTCTATCTGACTAGGACCTATGACTTTTCTGTATATTTTCAATTTCGTGTTTTTCTCATTCGTGGACCTTAATGCAATGAGGGGTTGTAAATGAGGAGCTCTCCCGAAATTTATGGTACCATTATGGTACAGCTATAACCATCTTCAAGTTCTCTCCGGGAACACCATGCTTCATAATTGCTCTCTCCTGAGATTTTATCGGAATTCGAAACATAAGAAGCCAATCAGAAAGCTGCTTTTGAAAGAGTTTCCATTCGGCCGCCCACACAGAAGCCCATGCTTCGTAAAATGGATTATTTATGAAATATGAATTTTCCCACCAATTTGTTGATGTCCAGGCTCTTTCAAGTAAGATTTATAGAAAAGATACAAATACGGAGTCTAAGTATTGTAGGCATTTGGTGGCAAATTGCGTGTTATTGCTGGATTTAAAAGCGCTTAGCTTTCAGTTTGAGGATGATCGTCATTATAATTGTTTTATTATCATGAATCAACTATTCCTAAAACAACGTTTCTGTCCCGAGAAGCGAACTATTATCGTTGCCTTCGCTCTCACAATGCGTCGGAAGGTCGGCCATATTGTAAACGTGTTCTCGATTGTTAATAAAGTTATTTTACGCTACAGCGCTTGCAAGGGGTCGAATTCGCATGAAATACATAAAACTTATGGTCCCCAGTAAGCTATTGGAGCTTCTGAGGTAGTCTGTCCTGTCCCATGTTATGGCTTTGGTTTGTATGCATGATATTAAGAACTTTATTGGCCTTAAGTTTTCTAAGGATATCGCGCTCGTCTTTAAGCAGCACTCTAGGCGGCCCGTGAATCATGAGGAGGGAGAATTAGGTTCTTTGAATCCACTGTCACTTCTGTCTAGGAGATGACTGATTCAAATGCTGCGATCCTGTAAGTGCATTTAGCATCAACGATGTTAACCATCAGTTTCGCGCGTTTTTGATGACTTGGGACCAGACAGCTGGTAGTTCTTGTTTGCATGTGCCGCCTTCTAAACCACTCTCGATTCAGTTCTACGTTTGGCTGCACTCTGCTGAAACCCTTTATCGCCCATGAACTCGCAGCACCTCACCTTCCCCTCCTCAATCTCCTGGCTGTATTTGTGTGAGTGACAGTCTTGAAAATGCATATGCAGCAGTCACCGCTATCATATCTGCTAAAACTGTCAGACGTATGACCAGATCTTTGCCTGTATTAAGCTCTTCCAGGGTCTCTAAAAATATGTAACACCATAATAGTAGCAAAAATTCCATTCCCAGGTGGTAAGTCAGAAGTAGAGCCATCGGGACTCTCAACCAGTGATCCGCTTAACCGACGTATCCCAGGTACAGGCTACGGCGAGCCGGGGGAAGCCAAACAAACACTGCCGCCCCGGCTGCAGACAGCCTCAACGCAGAGCACAGAGTGGGGGACGGTTACCAGGCAGCGGGTGCGGCCAACAGTTACTAGAGAACAGGTGGCGGCAAGGCGGGGGGAAACCAAACACACGCCAACTTCCTAAAGGCTGACGGGCACAACACAGCCCAATGCGCGATGGGCAGTTACCGGGCGGCTGCTACGGTGAGTCATTACCACCTATACACGCGACCTATGCAGAGCGACTCGAACTGGGTTGGCATACTACACCCGCAGGCGAAGGGAATGACATATAACGAGAGCCAGGAGCCCGATTCTTCACTCTCTGAAGATGGATAGACGAGATAACTATCCGAAAAGTCAGATCTCAAATAAAACTCTACCATATGTAACACCGTTTAGCATTACATGCTTGTTACTGAATTCTCCCAGACTGATTAGTTATCATCAACTGTGCTCTGTCAGACTGCAGAACCATAATATTTTTAAGTTAGCCCTTGGTCAGTGTTTCACCAAACTTTCCCCAAGTCGTGGACTCTTCTTGTAAATGTGAGGTGATATTTTTACGCGGTGTCAACTGGGATTTCATCTTCAGCAGGTTTATTTTAATGCGTTGAAGGAGCCCTTGTAGGCAGGCCCGCTCGTGTCTCGTCCAAATCTCCCCAGTTTCCCATAAGAATTCATTGCACCGTTTGTCATTCACAATTTGGCCTAGACAATCCGTTTAAGAAATGCCACAGAACAGGTTAACGATCAATCGTTAATTTGACTAGAATATCGAGGTATGATCAACCTATATGGCAGATAGATGAAGCAATTTCTTGACAACCACGAGGGCTTCGTGACTTACATTATACAAGAATAAATAAGGCAGAACTGCGAAAATTCTGCTTGTATGCTTTAGTATGTTTGCTCTAAAAATGCAATAGCCCCTAGATAAGGGTACATATGGGTGGAACAGAAGTGAATTATGTCCCATGTTCTCCAACGGATGCAGACTGTCAAGGAAAGGCATCATGAGGAGGACACATACTCACTGGCCTTCCTCACATTAGGTGACGCATTGTATTCTCGATGATGGAGACTCTCCAGTCTGCGTCATATTTCGGGAATTTGTAGAGAGTCTGGACATGAGCCATTTGCAGCCTCCCCTGCAGGGATCTCGCAGAGCCGGGATATAGACAGCGATGATGATCGGTGAGAACAGTAGCTGAAAGTAGAAGAGTAGAGTGCCCAGCCTCTCCGAGAGACTGCTCAGTACATAGGTGCAACCGCCAATGGCGCAGGTGAAATTGTGGATGATATTGAAGAGGCTGAAGGCCACAAAGTTTGCTGAAAGAGGTACAATGCACATTGATGCCGTCATCCAGCCACGCGGTCGAAGCAGTTCTACCACCTGCTGATCTGTGCTTCCGGGGAAAGCTAGACCATTCCAAGTGTCTTTAAGGTCCGCCGTCGGTGTGTAACGCACCCACTGGACAATTTTATAACACGAGACACACAAGATAACCGGACTGATTATCACAGCCAGGCCAAAGCGGACAAAGGTTCCCACGTATGCGGCCACGAGCACCGTGTAGGGCAGGCCTGTTTCACGGCAGAAGCAAAACTTACCATTCCATTCCACCACAAATGTCTGGCAAAAAATACTCAGGATGCTACTCAGTCCTATGATTATCAAGTAGGTTAGATCGGAGAACATTGAAGGCGCAAAAGCATTCTGGTATTTGCCTACAATCTCAATTGCCCTGTTTCCCACCATGAAATTGAGGTTCAGCACTCCGAAGATGTAGGAAACATCGAAGAGGTAGCGACTGCTCCAAAGGTGGCATACGACCCGGCCAAAAATGAAGTCGTTGGGTGTGAATCGCGGGGGGATCACGTGATTGCAAAAACCGATGAAACTGCAGAGTACGGTGGATGCAGTTATAGCCCGCATATGAATCAGGTAGGTCTTTGTTTTGCCTGTTAGGATACACAGCATTATGAGGAGGCTGATGCTTAGAAGCAGACTCGCACTACTCACAAAGGCAGTGAGGAAGTAGATGGTGTCTCTGGGCGGAAGAGCGTTAACGCATTTCCAGTAGGCAACCTCCATCAGTTTATATTCCAGGTAGCAGTGTGCCGTTAAATTTACTTAATGAATATAAAAATATAGACTGAATTAAAGGCAGTGTAAATTAAAAATATAAGCAACTTGCCCTAGCAGTTTGTTGAAGATGAAATCGACGTGTCAGCGCTCCCAAGTCCTGCTAAATCTTCGCTCTTAAGGCAATAGGGCACGTAAAAATTGGTGTAAATTTTGGCGCGCGCCAGGTTTATTTTATACCTGACCGTAGCATTGCTATTGGTCAGATTTTTCTTCGCCACCAATACCGACAGTGACTTCCGTTTCTTTACTGCGATGCTCTTGTATTTGTCTTTCAGCCTATCTCTCTCCGATTCATCGCCCTTTTCATCGTGAATCTGCATTTCCTTCGTGTTACAATTGTGCGGTTGTTCTCCGCCCCTCCATACATGCTTTCAGCCCTGCATTTGCTGACCGATGCGCTTAGTAACTTAAATCGTAGGTTTGGTTATAAAGATTCGCAAACTGGGTTTTTAATTTGAACTTATCAGCCTTTGAATATTCCAGGTCCATTGGGCCTCATCAACAAACCAAAAATTCGATAACTGGAAGCTCTAGGAATAATTGGTTTAGCAAACAATGTCGGTAGTCCAGGACATAAAAAAGTGAAAGAGGGCGGGTCCGAGGACTGAACCTTGAGGGACTCCGCTCTCGATGACTGTCAGCCTTGATTTTTGTCCCTTAAAACACACCGTTTGGGAACGACCAGCGAGGAACTTCTCAATCCACGTGAGAAGTTTGCCTCCGATACCCATCAGTCTCAACTTGTGCAGGAGACGTTGGTGTAGAACACTGTCGAAGGCCTTCCGGAAATCAATGTGGGCTGCATGTACGGTTTTTTTTGCATCAATTGCCCTCGTCCAGCTTTGCATCGTATCAAGCAAGTTGTTACACATGACCTAGCCCTGCGGAAGTCATATTGTGTTTATGACAAAATATTGTGATTTTCACAATCTATCAATTGCTTCTTGATGATCTTATCCATTATTTTGCAGCATATGGAGGTCACACTCAAGGGTCTGTAGTTGTTCGCAGATGCACGTCAACCGATTTTTTAAAGCGGTGCAATATGCACATTTTTCCAGTCCGGAGGAAGTACTTCAGTATCAAACGATTTCTGGCAAATGGAAAGTTGTTAAGCCAGCTCTCTAGCAAGTACCTTGGTAATTTTCGCATGAATCGCATCTGGACCTGGAGGTTTTCATTCCTTCAAGCTTTTAAGGTCTTGGAATACCGTCTTCTCCAAACAAAATATCCTCAATATTTGGTGCTCCCACGACCTCGTCTACAGTTGCGATGAAGGCAGGTTCTGTGGTAAGAACCAACTGAAAGAACTTAGCAAAATGTTCTGCTTTGTTTTTACAGTAGGATATGTCGAGACCATCATCATTTTGCATAACAGGAATCGGCTTCCTGTTGCGTGTGCTTTTCCTTCAATAACTTCATAGCAACTTTAGGTTTTTGACAGTTTGACAAATTAAACTGCTCTCAAAGTCCCGTCGTCCTTGCAAAGCCATTTTTACCTTGGTGTGCTGGAATTTTTTACTGTTTAAAATCTTCGTCGCAGCTTGTGTTGCAAAACGTCTTCCAAAGCTTTACTTTTTGATTGATCTCTCTTATGATATATTTTTTCATCTATTGAGGTCAGCTGGATACCTTAGAAAGTGGACAATGGCTGCGCATTAGATGCAGCAACATCGCCTTAAATGTATTACAGTTCTCAGTGAAATCCACGCAGAAATGAAGCCCCCAGTCTATTTGTAATGCATCTACTCGCATTTGAGAGAAGTAATATATTCTGCCTTGGTTCGTCTACTGTAGGGAGTAACGATTACAGACCATAATCTTACAAAAGAACAGCGTGATCACATTGAACTAGTGGAGGTAGGCAGCATATCTCATCTATACTGTCGGGATGCTTAGTTGAGACAAGGTCTAAACAACTAGCCTGTTGCCCTCCGCGTGCTGCAGTTGCAATGAGGACAAATTGTGTAAGAATAACCACTAGTGTTGTTTTTAGAAGATGGTAATCGAAGGCTTTTTTGGAGCAATTCGCCTCCAAATCGTTCGAAATTATGCTAGGCGCATTGAAGTTAATTATAAGTCCAGCATCGGGTCGACTACCTATCTCTTTTCTGCACACCAGTAAACATGCATCTGTTTTCAGTTTATTTGGTGAGGATAATAGGCAATGCCTTTGAAAAACCTATTAAGGACGTGTACAAGCACTTTTAAAAATTTACCACTACCAACATAGTATTAGCAAACAGTGAGAAGCATTGTTTTTTTAGAATATATGTCTGGTTTTTAGAGGTCAGACTTAGAGGGAGGAGAGAAGCATTGTTTTTTTACAATATATGTCTGGTTTTTAGAGTTAAGACTTGGAGAGAGGAAAGCGGATGCATGAAATTATCAAGGCGTTGTTTGTACATCTGAAGGGAAGTGGCCTCCATGACTGACTGTGGAAGGTTGTTCCACTGTTGCATGGCACGTTGCGTGAAGAATTCAGAGCAGAGGTTTAGCTTGGACATTTTCGTGCGCAGCTTCATTGTGTGCCCACGGAGATGAGGCGCGAGGTGCCACTGAAACATGTTTTCAATGCCTTATCCTTTCTCAAGACCGTTTATTATCGTGTAAACCAGGATAAGATCCCCTCTTTGTTGCCAGTAATGCAGAGGAAATAAATTAAGGCATGCTTGTCTTTCCTTGTAAGTGTGGTACTTTAGACATCTTACTAGTTTTAATGCCCAACAATGCACTTTCTCCAGACATACTGAGTATTTTGCTAACCATGGCTAACCATGGCCTGTATGCCATACTCTAGTTGTGGTCGAACAAATATGCCGTACACTCTACAAAAGATATCTTCATCGAAGGCTAGAAACGCCCTTTTGATAGCGTGTAGCACTCTCGTGGCTTTATTTGCAGCTTTGAGAGATTCTAATGAGTGCTTTAGATTACTGTGTATCCAAATGCCGAGATCTTTTTGCGTAGATGCTATGGGAATTCGGATGTTTTTCAGGTGAAATGTCCTGTTGCTCTGGGGGATAGAGTAGTTTGATGGACGCAGGTGGAGGATGGCACACTTTTGCACATTAAAATCCAACAGCCATCGCTCGGACCACGTCTGCAGTTTGCAAATATTATAATGCAGATCATCTCGGTCGCTTGGGCGCTTAATGACCTGCCAGAGCTTAACGTCATCATCAAACATGAATTTACCGCAGTCCAGTTTTTGAAGGCTGTCATTTACATAGAGAATGAAATGTAGAACACCGAGCACGGAGCCTTCAGAAACCCCACTAACTACGTCAGCCGAGTTCTATTTATCCTCCCCGATGCAAACGCGTTGACCGACTAAAAATGGCCTGATCCAATCAAAAATTTTCCCCCTGATACCAAGAACGCTCAGTTTATGTAAAAGGCGTTGATGGGGCATGCTGTCAAAGGCCTTGCGAAAATAAATGTACACTACGTCCATTTCGAAGCCCTCTTCGAAAGCACTTGTCCAGACCTCAATAGAAGTCAGTAAATTTAAAAGGCAGGAGCGACCTCGCCGAAAGTCATACTGGACATTTTGTATTATGTCACTTTCATCGCAAAATCTTAGGATGGCCTGCTTGACAAGGTCCTGCATCATTTTGCAGGAAAAACAAGTCAAGGTTGTGGGCCGAAAGCTGTTTGCATACATTGTGGTACCTCCCTTATATAACGGTACGATGTTGGCCGTCTTCTGCTGCAAAGGCAAGTGTCCTGTTCTCATGGAAATCTCGAACAAAATTAAAAGAGGCACCGATAGCTCGGTCGACAGTTCTTTAAGTATCAGTCCAGGGATCCCATCCGGTCCAGAAGTATTGTTTGGTTTGATGTGAATGAGGGCATGTCTTACGTCTACGACAGAAAAGGTAACAGTTTCAATAATAGCTGTAACTTCACCCACTTCAACTCCCGAATTGTTGTCGGGGGATCCCATAATAAACGCCGATCTGAAAAACTTTGACAGTAACTCTACTTTCAGCGTTCCTTCCGTAACTACGTTCCCGATCTTATCCCTTAGACCTGCGATGTCGTCCCAATGCTTTCTTTGACTGCGGATGTATCCATAAAACTTTTTTAGACATATTTTGGCTTGTATTGTAAGTTGACGCTCAAAGGCAGTTCTAGAATTTCGTACTTCCCAACCACATATATTTCGTTGCGCTTTATATTTGGCAAGTAATGTTGAATCTTGAAGATGCTCATACTTTTTACACTACTTTTTTTCCTTCTTCATGGCCCTTTTTATCGGCTGGTGGACATATGGAGGTTTGACACATGGTCTTATTACTTTCGTTGGGTGATTGACTTCAATTAGGCGCTCTACAGTCCCTTGGATTTGCTTTCTTTATTCATTGGTATCGTTCATATTAGGTTACCAGTTTTCTTCTGAGGTTTTCTGCTGAAGCTAAAAGATCATTCTACTAGTTCAGTATCTGTGCACCTCAGGTAGATAACTGAGATAACTGAGATAAGAGATAACTGTCAGTGAACTTAGCAGTTCTACGTCGTCACTTTCGCTGGAGCCGAGAGGCCGATAAACAACGCATATATTGAGTGCCGGATGTTGTCTTATCTTAATCTTGCGTGAATTTATGTCATATCGTCGTAGGAATATGCTTGCGATTTCCCTCTGACTACAGGAGATATTGTTGGCTACATAAAGTGCCACTCCCCCCCCCCTACGTTGAGATCTGTCGCAGCGGAACAGTTGATAGCCATCAATGCTGACTCCACTGATCCCTATTGCCTCGGTCAGCCAAGTCTCTGTTAATGCAATTATATGCTGTTTCTGCTCAGATACTATTGTTTTGAGGTCGTCAAGGTTATTGAAGAGACTCTGACAATTGGTATAATAGATCTCGAGGCAGCGGCCACTGTTGCTTGTGGTATCTTCTAGAACCAGCCGGTTGACCTTGGTTAAGTTTTCCGCCTGACTACTACCAGCCAAAGAAAATTTTGTTCAATGTGGACTATTTCTCCTCCTCTTATTTGTAGGCCGGTTTCACCGTTGTTCTTTCAGTCGTTTAGATAATTTTTCAAAAGTCGCATTTTACTGCGTTCTTTTGGTTCAAAATCCGGCTGAAACAAAACTCCAGCATGCATGGTCCGCAGATACGACTTTGTTTCCAGCATAAGGTGTGCATGTGCTTCGGTGTCCCAAATGACATTTGATGGTCGTTGTTGAGTGCATGAACCATTCGGCGGCTGCTCCTTGCCTATTCTAATTTTTGAAAATTTTTACAGACTCAGTGCCCCTTAGCAGTGATTAAGCGTAATTTCGACTGAGACCTCGATCGTGCTCCACCTTATCCCCAGCAACTGTAGCCGTTGATTCTGGTGCACCCTTTATCACTATATGTTGCTTACGGTTGGCTCGAGCTTGAGCCGTGGTCACATTGCACTGAAGCAGAGTAGCAGCAGGGGTTTTAAAGTCCAGATCTATGAAAGATTCTTTGTTGTAAAGAGTTCTTTGCACTTTAACAATCAGATTTAGAAGCAGCGATCTTGTTCTTAGGAGCGAGTGACCTTCCAGACTTGTGCTGATCGTAGGGATAACTTCCAGAGCGTGGTACGATCCGTAATCCAGTAAGATTGTTCAAGCGAAGGATTCGTCTGACTGTTCCAGTGTTCGCTCGAGTTGCTCCTAGGGAAAACCCATTTTGTATTCGCATGTATTTAGGCCTTCTCGAAATACAGGCCCCAATGAAAGAATTATGATTTTTTGCACGGTGTCTGAGTTACGACCTCTGATGGTCTGCCATATCGCCCAATAAACATGACGTATAGCAACCGGATGGAATATAGGCTAATACATGGTTTAATCTTGAACTAGAAAACTTGCTTTCCCGATGGATACTGTTACACCGGCCGTAGTTGCGTACGCCCATTCCCGGCCAACGAATGTGATTCACGCGTGCTAGTACAAAAGGCTTCTCGTATTGGCTCATTGCGAGCATAACTCAGGCTCTGTACAACATATGCAGGTTTATAATTTCCTACGAAGTTTATTGGAACTCGTTGAAGCTGAAATTTACACCACAGCAGCCAAATGAACCTAACCAGATCACCAGTTGTTTGACGGGATGGGTCATTGAGAGGAGGGATTATCGTAGCTGACAATGCGGGTTTTAAAACACCACAGACAAAAATTCTGGACTCGGTATGTGGAAAAAACCTTCGCTGTATTTGATCAGGATTAGGTGCTGAAGTTCAACGAACGTCTTCACACCGGCTTCCCGGACCTTCAATTTATGATAGAGGAAAAAACAACAAAGAACCGGCCTTCATGGAGGTCCTCGTTTGCCGCAAAGGCGGTGGTGGACTAAAAAAATAAGTGTACAGGAAAGCGAATGGCATAACGGCAGTCCTGAAATGCTACAGCAACCACTCAATCATTCACAAAGGCAGCTGCGTCAGAGCGCATTGCCGATGCATGGAGATGCATTGCAGCGAAGCGAAATACAAAGTTGCTGAGTTACATTAGCTTCAACGGATACTAAAAGCAAATGGTTACCCGCGCAATTTGCCAACCAGTGCATACGCAAACTAGAGAAGAAGCCACATCCAACTGGCCCAAAATTTCGGCAAGCTCCTCCGTACGTTAAGACTGTGTCGGTAACGGTCACCTGCCTGCTCATCCAACTTGGAGTTGGAGTTGTGCACGGGCCAGAAGCAACCATCAGGCGCTGGGTCATGAGATCGAATGACCCACTGCCACGGCAAGAAACGGCTGGAGTCATTCATCGGATCTGGTGCAGTTGTGGACAAAGTAACTACGTCGGATAGACCGGAAGATTACTCTGGACGTGAATGGCCGAGCATGCAGCTGCAGTGAGGAAAAAAGACGCAAATTCCTAGGTTGCAGCTCATTCGACGGGACCCGGCCACAATTTTAAGTTTGATGATATCGAAATTCTTGCGAGGTGACAACCACGTGAGCCGAAAGCTGCTTGAGTCATGGTTCTCAGGCCCCCAGTCCATCAACGCGCTCAAAGATGTGTCGTTCCCATATGGTGTATTGAAGCATTACCCAATCAAGATAATGAGTAATGTGGGAAGGGCTGATCGCAGCAACAACTCCGAATACAGTGGGTATAATTGTCGCGCAATTATCAAGCTCGCATCCGCATGGAAAAGGAAATCTCGGCAATAAGTGAGTCGAACTTGAAGTGTCAAGCCATTAACGCACCAATTTAGATCCAAGTGGTGGCTACAGGAGTGGATAATTAGGATATGCACGTGGATGACGGCTACAAAATATAAATGCTGTGCAACTTGTGCACGTATCATACCTATCTGCGCATGAATCAGACATACCAACCATAACCTATGAGTGAGGATTCCTGACGGATTCCGAAACGTGAGAAAAACAAAACTGTTGTTCAAAGGGTCGCATCTTCGTCTTACTGGACTTGGTTAATTTCATCGATCTGTAAGTTGAGAACCGTAAACATGCATAAAGTAAAGGCTGCATGCACGCGCAGGAATAGTTCCTTGAAAAAATATGAATTACTGAATAAATAAGATTATCGAGAGTGAAAACTTAGAAGCAAGATTGAATTACCGTGCAAATATAGGAGAGGAATTGCTGGGCTGCCATTGCTTCTCTGTGCCTTATATTGCTTACCATTTTACTTTATTTTTTATAGCTGTGCGTTGTGCCTAAGGAAGAAATTCTTTTCAGAATATGTGCTCATGCTAATATATATAATATTTCCTTTTGTTTTCTGCAGCATTTAATCATTTATATCACTTTAACTCATTTCATAGGTGTAGATTAAACTGAACAGTGGGAAAAGTGACTGCATCGGAGAAACCAGAAAACCTTTGCAGAAACGAATTGCCGAACATGTGGCAGAAATTGCAACAATGCTAAAGTTGCGGCTCATTCGGCGAAAACCACCCACGCATTCAAATTTGATGAGATGTAATAACTGTATGAGCCGCCACACACCCGTCCGTCCCTGCTGCAATTAGAGTTCTCAATCGAACCTCCACTGCAAGGCGGCTGGGATATAGGCTGAAAGACATCACCGAAAAATACATGGGACACTAAAATGGCTATTTCTGGCTCATTAACCGTTATCAGCTTATGATACCAAACTCCAGTGTTCCCGCTGAATCTGCTGCAATACTCGAGTTTCGAACTCGCAATTTTTACGGTCAGAGGCAAGCGCACAAATTATTGAGCTATGAGTTCGCTATTTTGTATATATATATATATAAATATATAATCGGGGATTTGGTTTGAGTTATTTTAAGCATGTATTGGTATTACTTAAAGTCTGTGTAGTAAATATGCAGCATGCTAACATAACTGAATTATTTTGAGCTTTTGTTGTTAAGTTGACTCTGGTTTATCTTACGCACTGTGCTTAAACAAAGTATTTTGCCATTATTTGCATAGAATAAGTCACAATTTTATTTCTTGCATTTCAGCACAAACTCGATGATTTTCTGTGTTCTCAAGCTTTATTTAGCTAAAGTAAACTCGTTCCGATGTCCGTATCAAAAATGAGTTTTTCGGTATAAGTGCTTATGAAGGTGGCCACCTGAGTCATATCCAGGAAATCCTCCAAACACCAAAACATATTATCGAGCAAATTAATTATCCTCTACAAGACTCTGATATTGTTGAAATTAACATATATCAAAATAATTTCTATGAAAATATTAGTGGTTTTATCAAAACTTTAAATAGATATTCAGTTGATGTATATATGTGAATGTGAAAATGTTCGATGTTGATGGCAAATTGAAAAATGAAGAATTTTGACAAGTTTTTTTTAATTTATTTGAATATATACATAAAATTGTTGGCTGAAAGGATAAAATCTATTTTTCGGACTAAACTGCATCCGTTTTCTTCATTGTTGAGTACCTTCAGGTTTGCGAATGCAAAGAAGAGTGCCTGAAAATATAAAAAGTTTTTAAAATAATTCTTTTTATTTTTTTTCGTTTTCAAATCACGCATAAATGGGAATAATAGTTTAAAATCTTACTTAAGATTCCATAAGGTTAGCTTAAACATTCATCATTGTGCTATGATCAGTAACCCAAATTGTCGATACCCTTTAAAAAAATTGGGTACAACCTTTTTTACGGTAATTTTTTCAAAAAAATTACGCATGAAAAAAATGCTTTTAAGGCTAAAATTTTCCTTGTTTCTGAATATGAGTATGATTATTTAAACTTGAATTCACCTGCATAATGTTAATTGCAGAGTAAATTTCCTGGTTCCGGAAGGGATATATTGAATGTTTTCTTGAGTCGCATTGCATGATGCAAATTAGTGGAACTTTGGACTCTTTCGTACATACAGCAGGTGACATATCTGATGAAAGGTTGAGGATTGGGGGATTTAGCAAATACTTGAGGTCGTTTAGTAAGTTCATTGGGTTGGCTTGATGCCCAAAAGGCAAATAACTAGAATTGAATTCGATTCACATCATTATAGTTGGAGAAAATATAGGCAGAAACGGGTGAAATAGAACCTTTGTAGATTTCCCAAGAATTTCCTGTGCTATTAAGCGCTGCGGAGAAAATAATATCATTTGTAAAGGCTGAAGTATAAAAAAACATTTACAAAGATCAGAAAAAGGATTAATTATATTTGTTCACTACAGAGAAAATGTTGTTTAGCGTCCATGAAATTGAGGTTAATGTGTACTTAGGAGATACAGGACTAGAGTCGAGAAACTGTTGATGTATCTAGTTAACAAATGTTTGCTCTACTAATGTGCTTTGCTTAGTCCATCCAAATGTTGTCAAACTACTGAGGGAAATCAATAAATGTCAAAATTCAAACGGTAGAAGTAGAAGATTACCAGGTTTAAGGATATTGGTGGATATTTTGCGTCACTCTGTTGTCCAATTATTATCAAAGAACACTGCTTTGAAGTAAACGAATGTTTTAAAAAACTGCTCTGGTTTGCGTAAAAATGTAACATTTTTAATTTCCAGCAAAATTTTTTCCTCTTATTTTTAGGGAAGTCAAAAACCGGTCATAAATGCCATTTTTATATTGGCTTTAACTTTCAAAAACGTAACGTACACAGATATTCGCTTTCAAAATATCTAATGAAAGCGCTTTTTGTCGAGGCAACTTGTTCTAGAAAGTCTCTTACTTAACTTAAGTCGTATACATTATAGGTTTTGGTTGTGGAAAATAATTTTTATCGCAATGAGTTGATATGTTTGGGTGATTCTAAAGTCGAGACACACACAGGCAGCTATCAAAGGAGGAATGTTAAAGAACTCATTATTTAGCTAAATATTTTAAAGATATTTCTTATTTGTAAGTTTTCGGTAAACTAGTTGAACGAAATCGGTATTTATGGCAAAGAAAGCAAACCTGTGAAATGTTTAATGTGTTCAATAGCATTTCAGAAACAGTTTGCTGATCGTCGCACTCGAACTTTCAAAATAATTTTGAAAAAAATGTGACAAACGGAAATTTATTGCTACATACACAAGATGGTATAAACTTGATTACAAGTACAACCATAATCTTACTTTTCAGTTAACAGGCAGCCTTTCCTTGTGTGGCCATCAATGTATTTTTATTCCGCTCAACAGCCGGGATGTAATTGCCATAAAAAATCTTTTTGCAATTGTCAAAAGGAATTGATACAAAGCACGCAAGAATTTTTTTGTGCATTAAAAACGGAAATGTGTCCGAAGATTAAAAATTTGGAAACAATTGTACCTTAGGTGACTATATCCATTTCTGACACATTTAGTGCAAGTTTTAATGTTATTGAAAAACATTTTGTTTCTAAAAAATTTTGTATTTAAACTTTTTCTGTATAACCTTGCCATCATTTTTCAATTCCCATGCCCTAAACACACTTTTAGTTTACACTGTACCAATTAATTTTTATATTTTCATATCTTGAGTTTGCAGATTTTTTTTAAAAAATGACATTTTCCTATGCTAGTTAATAGTTATTTGTCAACCAAACTCTGACTATTTTTACTTATAGTTTTATCTATAATGTTTTCATAATTTGGGTGCAAGCCGCATTTGCTGAATTCCCGCAAAATTACTTTCATTACGTTTTTCAACGTTTTTCATGAAATAGTGCACTAACTGTAGAAGCCGTTTCTGATTTCAAAAACTTTTAGGCCTATTGCTCTCAATAAATTGATTATAGGCTCTTTCCTTACTTAAACGGCTTTCTCAGGATTGAGTCTACTCAGCAGATTAAAAGAACGGAAAAAAGGTGTGCTAAACCAACACGTCCAATTTAGTCATACCTTTGAAGGAACTCCCAGTCACATTTTTACAAAATTTTAAAAGCATAACTATGAATGCCTGCTGTGATACGAACGTCTCTGCTCTTAACTCCATATTTGAACTTTAATTTTGACATCACTTTATCACGAAATCTTGCAGAAAGTCTTTTCATACACTTGACACTGTATTTAACTCAGCTAGGATTCCCCTTAAATTAACTTTAATGCTACCTGTAACACAAAAGTGTTCCAAGTACACTTTCTCATATTGAACGGCACTTGAGGCAGGTTACCTAGATTATATTGATTGATTATCATATCGTATCGTATTGTTTCGTATTTTGCTTTGTCGAATGCTTGTAAGCTTTCTATGTTCGTGGTCGTCCGATGGAAGAACCCCGAAGTCGTCTTTTTTTGTCAGTAAATCGTCCAAAACACCTTGATGTCCTAGTTGAAGAAGCAAGCCACTGCAAATGCACTAAATTGCCATAAACCAGCAAACACCTGACAGTATCCCTTACGTTCAAGAAGGATGACGGACATTGTTATGCCGCAGTATATCTGATAACTTCCAGCAAATTTTTCCTTAAAGGGGTTTATCGATTATGGGAGTTCCGAAAAGTATTCCGATGGAAATGAACGTGCTTCTATTGCGACAAGAAGGTCCGTGCTTCAAAGCACAAACCTTTGACATTCGGGCTAGTATTCTTCCTGGGTCATTGGCAGGTTTTTTTTGAATTATAACCACCTACCTTCAAGTTTAAATTTGGTTGGATTTCCTACAATCTTCCAGTTTTCTGTATGAAAGCAGTCTATCTTGAAGGGATTGGATGATGGCATTGAAATGCAAAGCGGTACTCGGAAGCCCACCGCATACAATTAGCACTTAAGTGAGTATACTTAGAAAAATTGGCTTCTCAAATAAACCACGGGATTAAATGCCTGCTAACAAATTGTACGTAGGTTCAATTTCCATGATCTTCAATTTACTTCGCTCGTGCGAATATAATCTATTTGCGGTTGATGGCACTACTAGAAAATGTACCCCTTTGACCTCGCCCGAGGTCAGCGCACACTCTTTGACTAACACGCGCTCGCCGTTGGTCTTGTGGCGCTAAACAATGATATTAATGCGTCCTTCAGTGTCCCCGCCTGAGGTTTAAGTACGCAAACCGACTTGTCCTGGTAACTTTACCATTTTACAGGATTATTGCGATCTAGTTTGTTACCTGACATGCCTCTCCCGTCTTTTTACCTAAAATTAGGAGCCCATAAGACAGGAAGCACGTAGCACTCCCCTCGGACGGCCCCACGAGGTAGTCTGACCGACATGCGTTAACAAAAACTATCAGCCTATTTTTTGGTCAGACTAACAAAGTAGCATATTTGCTAGTTTGTCGTATTTACTCAAGGCATGGCCGCAATTTCATGGCATTTATATGCGTGAGTCGAACAGAACTGCGCCTTTTATGCCGAAAAAACGCCAACTAATTTACTTTGCTTATATCAGAAGCCTGATCATATCCTGTTTTTTTTTCAAAATAGTAGCATGAAGGTCAGTAGGGGTTCGGCAGTAGTAAAATCGAAAGTAGGTTGATAATCAGCTGCTCAAATTTAAAAATTGTTTTTTGAAAAAAATCATTTCTTACTTCAATGCCTATTATTAACTTTACCATCTGAACTTAAGTTTATCACTGTTCATGTTACGGCCATGAAAGTTGATGCTGGTAACTTTTTTATAAGTTCACGCCCTGTCCTGATGCTTTTTCTTTTAAGAGTGCAATTCTACGGAAGCCTGATTAAATCTTTTGCATTTGACGTCATTTTGCGGTTCCATTTGATCTCCAAGCTTCATATATACTATGTATTTGGGTATTTGTTAAGTTATGAAACAGCCTATGTAGAATGCGAAGGTGAATGCCCGAGGCAATGCCTCCAGCCATATGCTGGGTAAATACTTGTCAGAAGAAAGACAAGGTGGTAGAAATTGCATTTAACGATCCCCCTTTGCATTCACAGACGAAAGACACTAAAGAATTTTGAAGTAGACGGTCCAAGCAACCAATCCAGTTTGGGTTTCCAAATGCAATTAGGCAATTGCGCGCATTCTACGAAAGGACATTGTTATTTCAGTGGATATATACCGCTTTGTCTCTGATCACTGTAACGACAAATCCATTTACCAGCGCCATGTCCTTATTATTTGCATTGCATCAGACGCCTTTTTAATTGCGTCCGTGTGAACTGGACCAGAATGATCCGCTCGTACATGTCATGTCTGAACTTAAGACGCACGACCCTCCTAATGGTAACTTCCGCCAACCTTTTCTCCATTTCTTCAGTACAGAAGTAAGCATTACTTCCTTCAGGCGTCTCTAATTTATTATGTCCATTCTATATCTTGTAAAATGGGCCATCTATGCATTAGATAAGGACTGCGTTGCTAAGGTCTTTGGAACAGTTGCGCGGCCGAAACTGGATTTAATTATCCAAAGATGAAAACCTTGGGTCTCAAAAGACGTAAATACTCTCGAGGATGTTCAGAGGCGCGCGACACATCTAGTAATCGTGCAGGGTTCATTACCCTACCAAACGCGTTTAGCTAATCTCGACCTATTTCGTTAAGTTACAGACAGATATGCGGTGATATGTCACAAACATTTTGCATAATGCGTGGTTAGGACTGCTGTCTTCTACCTGGCGACTTCTTCAAGTTAGCAACGACGACGAAATTAAGGGAAAATCCGTTCAAATTACGCGTATTAGGGGCCAAATTAGAGACACGAGGGTTCTTTTTTGTAAAAGAGTAGTTAAAGCTTGGACTGCCCTGCCAAAAGACATTGTCATGTCCTTATCTGTTGCCACATTCAAGGGGAAGTTAGACGTGTATAGCCACCACGTACTCTGAAATTAGCACTAAAATGAAATACACCACTGTCTTAAGTTCTTCCAAATGGTTTTCCATATCCAAATGCTGTGAATCGTGATGTGGATCGTGGTGGGGCCCTCTGTTTCGTCACCTGGTCGGCAGACTCCGTAAACCAGGAAGAGTGTACGAAACGCGCTTCTCCGCACTCGATGGCGTACTTCGGAATATTCTCCTCTTGTAACTCTTAGAATAATGGTAAAAACCATGACCAGCTCCTCCTGACATGCTTTAAACACTCTCAGCAGAGGCCATCCAACTTGAATATAAAATCCCTCCCACTCCTCCCAGAAAACATTGTTTCTCCTTAAAATCTTTCAAATGGCATTCAAACCCGTACAACTTCCTAGCAATGCCTAAGGAGTTTGTTTCACTGTCAGCCCTTTTTTACAGTTCCAATTACTAGCAACGCTACCCTATTGAAATTCTCTGCTGAAACAATGCATTACATAACTGTTCTATGTCCATAGGGGATTCAAAGGTATTTGTATACCTTTTCTTTAATAAAACCTGACCCGAACCTGATCTGAAGATAGACAGCCGTGCGTTTGGCGGACTGGTTTGAGAGGGTCCGGGGATTTGTCATTGGGTTAAACTCCTGTCCGTGGAGGTTAGAAAACCTAGCTACCTATTGGAATTAACTCCACTGAAACATTTTGCTTCTTTTGCCAACTATAGGCCTGAAGATGGCAGGGTCAGGACTTTTCATATTAAATTAACCCACTGCCATACTCTTGTCTACAGAATGACTGCCTAGGGCTTTTATGTCTGGAACTTCAAGCTTATTTCCAACTGACCACCTTTGTTTCATGTTAACAGTTTTGCAGTCTCTTTCTACTAGGGTAAAATATTTGCAGTCCCTAATATGAAATAAACTGCAGTTAAGTGCACTATGATCTATATGCTGATGATAGCTACGTCATTGTCTCAACAGAAACTGATATAGATGCGTTTCTCAATGCTATTATTCAAGCATATCACTCCAACAAGTTCACGTTGGCGGTAAAAACCGCAGGTCCCTTTCCCTTCTTGGATTTACTTTTATGGTGGAAGCGTCCTAAGGGGCATTTACTGAAAAAGAACTGACCTACACAGTGTACAATAGTAAACAGTTTTGTACCTCTCCAACCGAATCAAACTTAGTCCGCTGTTTAGCGCAAAAAGCCAAAAAACTGCTCGGCAGTCACTTTTGAAAAACAGCTCCAGAAGATCCAGGACCATGATCTAACCAAACGGATATCTGGACAGATTTCTTTATGAAGAATATGATGGAGGGAGACACAAAAACCACCACACCCACTGTGAAAAAGTAGATCCTGTTCCCCAGAATCCCGTTTTAAGGGTATGCGGCAAGCAAACTCTCAAGCATAAATCTGAACCAAGCCATACCATGAAACTTCCCAGCAGCGAAATTTCCGATGCTATCCCTCTAAGGATATTAGACTGACTAAAAGCTAGCAACCCTGTCGGCTCTTCTAAGACGTGGAGCCTGACGCTGACCACCACAATGATTCCTTTGTTCAATAGCGTTTGCTGGGCTGGCCCCGAAACAATAACCTAATACCGGACTCGGACGCTCGCACCCCAACGTAATGTTAGGATATTTACTACCAAGTGGCCCAGATGAACTCATAAGTCGCGATATTGGTCCGTCGCATAGAAAGCTCCGGGCAGCCAATGTGGCCAATCAGGCAACAAGAGAATGCGCAGACAATCTCTAAAAAGACACGGTCCCTGAAACTGAAAGCGGCAGTCACACAGAACAATGGACACTAGTCAGGTCATATCAGGTGTTTATTGAGAGAAATGTAGGTAAATACATTTGAACTCCCTGTTGGTACAGTTTTTTATAATGTACTTGATCTGCAGAACATTTCAGATTAGTGGCGTTGCCAGAAATTTGAGGGCCGATGCTGAAAAAACTCCTTAGGCATTGTTCAGAAGTCTAGGGGTTAGAATGCCATTTGAGAGATTTAAGTAGAAAAACTGTCACCCGGCGAGTGGGGTGCATGGGGGTTGAAGAGTATATTCGAAGCGGATGGCCTGTGCTAGGAGTGTTTGTATCATGTCAGGGAGAGTCCATCGCGGTTTTCGCCATAATACCAAGGGTCCCACGAAGAGAAGTTTGCGGAGGTCACGTGAACCTCATCGAGTGACAGCGATGCGCCCATCGTGCACCCTTGTTGGTTAAACGAGTCTGCCTACTAATTGACAAAAGAAATCCAATCATTAGATTTAAAAAAACATATTACTGAATATTAGCGAGTATTATTTTTTATAATAGGATTATTCCACAAATAGCATTCGGAAAATGGCAGTTTATTTCCGGGGGCTCAGTGGCTCGTGTCTTAAACATGTCTACAGAAGCTTCTGACTTAATCGTAAACGTGTGCTATGATGGCGACATGACTATGTCATCGGGCAGATCATTCCATGTCTGAATTGTGAAAAGCTATACACATCTGCGTAGCCTCGGATCACAATGTTTGGTGGACTAGAAGCTTGGAATTCTTGTTATTTCTAACTAAGGTATTGCTGGAAATCAGTGAGTAGTATGTTGATATACATATAAATATAAATTAAGTCTCGCCAGGTCTAATTTCAGAGGGCATTTTGGGTATGCAAATCTAAATTTCTCTTGAATGCATCCACTGATGGGGACATAACAATATCCTTGGGGAGAGCATACGAAGCTTCAACTACACTATTACCAAAGAAGAACTTGCCGGTGTCTAGTCTGGCGTCGTTGTTTCTCACTTAAGGAAGTGGCCAGGTAGAAGACAACAGTCGTGACCGCGCATTATACGAAATGCTTGCATCAGATCACCACGTTGCTGTCTGTGACTTCACGGAAATAGATGGAGATTAGCTAAACGTCTTCCGTAGGGTAAAAAGCTCTGACCAGTTAGCAGTTTGGTCACGCGCCTTTGAACCTTCTCGAGGAAATTTAGGTCTTTCGCGGTCCAGGGTTTCCATGCTTGCATTGTGAACTCCAACTGCGGCTGAAAAAAATTTTAAAAGACCTTAGCAAAGCGCTCTTTATTGAAGGCACAGAAAGCCGTTTTGACAAGATCAAGGACGATCATCGCAGACTTGGCTACTTTTGCGCAATGTAGCGAGGGCTTGATAGATGTAGAGATCTATAATCCCAAATCTTTTTTCCCGTTCACTTCTTGCAGTTGGATGCCAGTTACGATGTAAACCAGGGCGTTCCGAGAGCTAGGTCGGAAAACTCGTAGGATACTGCATTTTCTCTCGTTAAACGGCAAAAGCCAGTTTTGAGACCAATTTTGAATACAGTTTAGGTTTATCTTCAAACGTTCTTCGTCAGCTGAATTTCAGATGGCATTCCAAATCTGAATGTCATCGGAAAACATAGCCACATTGAAGTCCAGTTTACGCAACGAGTAATTGACGTATCTAATTAACAGTTAAGGGCCAAGAACAGAGTCTTGGGGGACACCGCTCTCGACTGCAACGTCTGCCGACTGCTGGTCACCAATATGGACATTTTGGGAGCGGCCAAGTAAGAAGCTTTGAATCCACTTCAGCAAATATCCTCGAACACCTATTTGGCTGAGTTTGTGCAGAAGTCGTTGATGTAGGACGCTATCAAAATCCTTCTTGAAGTCGATTTAGATTACACAAAGTGGATTGCTTCCATCAACTGCCCGAGTCCAGCCTTACAAACAATAAAGCAGGTTCATCGCGCAGGACCTGCCAATGCGGAACTCATGTTTCGCATCCGATAGAAGGTTATGCTGCTCTATGAAACGCATCAGCTCTCGCTTTACTTCTTTTTCCATAATCTTGCAACAGATCGAAGTGAGACTGATTGGTCTATAACTGTTTGCAGAAACCGTTTTGCCGCCTTTATAAAACAGTGTGATCCGTGCGGATTTCCAATCGGTGGGTAAACAACCATTGCATTAAACGAGGTACCAAAAAGCAGAGAAAGTGGTTTGACGAGTTCTCAGCAAGTTCTTTCAGTAATTCTGGCGGGATGTCATCGAGACCGGATGATTTCGAGTCGTATAGTGCCATTAACTCCTCAAGAACGGTTGCTTCGGCGAAGGCCACATTTTCAATCTTTGGAAAGTCATCGAAGGCATAGTTTGGAGGGATGAATCCGATTTGAGTCGTAAAGTTCGATTTTAAAAATTGTGAAAGATGCTCAGCATTTGCTTCATCCTCACTCATTTCTGTTCCGTTGCTTGCCTTCAGAAGGGGAACTGAGTCCCGGTTTCGTGGGGTCTTTCTTAAGAAACCATTAAATTGCTCCGGATTTTTAATAAACTAGTTCAGTAGATCTTTTTCAAAGCCTTTGACAGCTTTGAAGATAAGTCGCTTCACGACGTTCCTCTGCGTTTTGTTTGCATTTCGGGATACCGGATTTCTTTCTGCTCTATACTTTATTAACAAAATCGTTTTATTATTGATCATTTTCTTCAGTGCTTGAGTCAGCCACTAAAGTTTGCTGTTAAGCTTCTTCCGTGTAATCGGACAGTGGTTTCTGACGAGAGTATGCAATAACTCACTGAACCATCCCAAATCATCAACTTTATTGCCGGAAAAACCGAATTCCGCATTTATTTTATTTATTTCTTTCGATCAAAATCACCACGCCAAATACTCCTTCTAACCTTTGTGGGTTGTTCAGGTACCGAAAATATAGAATAATCCCAATTTAGTACGATGTGATCACTTTTACCTAGAGGAATTAGAGATTGCACCTCGTCGATGCTGTCCAGCGATTTCGTAAGTACCAAGTCTAGGCAGTTTGATTGCGGCCCCTCACGCACCGTGGTGGGAAATATAACGTGTTGACTGAGAGGTACATTTAGTCTCAGAGCTAGTAAACGCCAGTCGATTGCTTGCTCTGGACCTCGTGCGTATGTTGAACCCCAATCGATAAGCGGGGCATTGAAGTCTTTCATAATCAAGACGTCGGGCCGAGCAGCTACTCTCGCTAACTCTTCTAATAGACCAGTGTTAGCCTCGTGATCATGTCTAGGCGGATGGTACACGGTCAGAACCTCCAGGCTGGGTTATTCCGGTACCTTCAGAGTAACCCAGATAACCTCGGGGCTGCAATGAAACCGCTCGATTTTTTCCGAGACTAGCAGTCTATGTATGAGGTAAGTTATAATTCTTCCTCCTTAAGCGCCCTCTTCTAGCTCTCCGGAACAGATTCAAGCCAGGTAGTGCCACTTCGCGGTCATCCACGTTTTCAGACAACCAACTTTCTGTCAGAGAGATAATGTCGTGAGAACGGTCATATATCGGCACTTTAAAGTCATCGTACTTGGACAACAGACTCTGTGCGTTGGTGTAGAAGAATTTAAGTGACATATTTTGGCGAAATTTGTCGCGCTGGAATTTGAACTTCGTTTGACATCGGCTGCGTAAGGCACGCTCAGGCCATTGTTCGAAGTATTATCGGTTGGTTCCAGAACCTCATATTCCTGTGAATAATCTGTTTGTTCGAGATTCCCTGGCCGGTCTCGCCATTTTGTCTTCTCGAAAGTAATTCTGCCGCAAGTTCCCGACGTTTAAGCCTTTCCGCTAGAGAGCACTCCGGCTGAAAAAAGCGTATTTGTGTGACTGGCGGAGGCTTGTCATTTTTTATAAGATCAGTTTTACGTGTTCGTCATTTTGCATCACAATTTTTAGAGGTCGTGGTCGTGGCGTAACTGTGGCCTCGTCAGGTTTTTTTCCGACTTAAAATGATTTCAGAACTGGAAATTCCAAACCTGGCTCGAACAGATCGTTTAGAACACGGTTGAAGGATGCAATGTCCTCCGCGTTATGGTCTGAACTGACTGAAGTACATTCTTCCAGGTGTTGGAAGATTTTTTCTATAGTTTTGGTCATATTTGTCTCTGTGTGACTCGAGCTCGGGATGGCCGATGTAAACGGTTCCACAGCATTAGCCTCATTTATGTTGCTTTGTGTATTCGGAGGGCCAAGCCCTTCGTTGTTGCATGTCATTTCGGTGTTGGACACGGTCTCTAAGTTGGCCTGCGATCTGGGAGCTTGGGCTGGCAGTGAACCTTGAGCTCGGACTGGCTAGAGTCAATATTTCGCCAGTATTGACTTTGTTGCTGTCGCTAGGTGTGCTCGCGAGGTCAGAAAGGGCATTTTTACGCACCTTAATGCTAGGTGTTGGCACAGTCTTGCAATTTTTATCAGAGCCTTAGGTTTTGGTGGTGGCCCAGCCGTCCTTTTGTTTTCCACAGCGGGGGTATTTGAATTAGCCCCCACTGGGGCTGCATGGTCATATATCGGGGCCTGCACTTTAGGTATAGGTACACTCGTAGGCTTCTGAGGTGTTCGACACAAAAGCTCGGCAGCTATGACGTTTTCTGTTGACACGTGGGTCTGCTGGATAAAATCTCTCATGCCTTTTATTTTTTCCTCGAGTTTTTTCTTTGAAACGAGGGTCTGCAGCATAAAATCCTGCAATTTTTTTACAATGTCGACAAGTTTATCAAAATTTCAGGCTTGCACATCATATCCGTCGCAATAGTCTACTACTTGCGTCGGTCACACCCAATTGGTAAGACTTTTTTATCTTGTCTCACCCCGTGCGTCAGTGGCGTAATGGTTATAGAAGCGGCCTCGTGAAGGAGCGGTTTTGAGTTGGAGCCCACCTCGCGCCAAATTTTGTTTTTGGCTTCTGGTCTGCATAACTGCGTACAACAATTTTATTTTCAACAAAAAAGGTTAAGACATGGAATTTTTGTCTTAAATACGAGATAGAAAGCCTAAGGCTTCGCTTTGCTGATACAATAATCATTAAGGAGTCGAATCTTTTTTACTAAAGACGATTGTGTTTAGAATGCAAGCAGCAGAGCTTAAACTGACGACTTGGTAAATGTCGAAACTTGTAAACTTAGTTCAAGGTTGACAAAAACAGGCGTAGCAACCGAGCTATTTTGATTTCTTAGCATGCAGTAGGTAATTCCAATACTGGTTTCAAAACAAATGTGATATAATATAATGGAGCGACTCAGCCTTTGTCATTTCTCCGTGGATACTCCTCAGAAATCCTGACCAGATTGATTTGGACAGGTAGACTGTGTAATCCAAGCCAATAATTCTAGCAGGATGCTCGATTTGTAGAAATTTTTCAGGTCGAACAGTGAGATTATCGCACGGAATTCGACGGAGGATCGTTGCAAAAGAGTGTGTTTTTGGATCCAATTTTTGTCTTTCGACAATTTACTTCAGTGTAAAAGTGGAAGTTATTTTGCCTTCGTTTTTCTCGAATATTTAAAACGCGTGGGTTCAATGCCAATGCCGGAGCTGACCATTGAGGTGGCACAAAAAGCGCTTGAGTTAAACTAGTGGCAACAGCCAACCAAGACACCAACTCCGGGTTTTGTACACAATAAACCCTCCTCCGGGTTGATTCCAGAATTATGCCCTTCTTATTTGGCGATTTAAAAAGAATGTAATTCAATGGTGGCACACGCTTGATTTTAAAATTATAACGCTAGCGACACTGAACTCTTCGTTGTAACATTGCCGGCGCACTTGAGATTGTTCCCTTGGATGTTGCAACATGACGCACATTTCAAAATCTATGTTTTCGACGTTGTTACTCACCAAACTAACAGCTTAGGTACTTGCTAAAGACCCAGACACGTGTTTCGTCCGTATTCTGCCGCTGCTTAACACAGTTGCGAGGTCTTCGGCTCATCAGCGGGTCGCCTAGCTTTCCATATCTGCTTTCTGGTTGACATAACGGTTTTAAAAAGTCAGCTCTTTAATCTCCAGAGAAATTAATTTCTTCTCGTTGTATACATCAGTATATTTGATGTCTATAGGCGCAGACCGAAATTGTTAGTGCATATTTATGTTAAAGCCCCGTCAACCCCTGTGAAATATACATATGCTGTGACAGAAATTAACGGACATTATCGTTTGTTACTGTTGCAACAGGCATTCAATGATCAGATTTTGCAAAGTGGACATGAATTGTTCTCAGTTTGTTATCGTTTTAACAGGCCTCCGATGACCATTTAGTGCAAACAGTCTATGAATGTTTCTCGGTTTGTTATTGTTAGAACCAGATTACCCAAAGTCCCTAGGTCAGCGTAGGCTAGCAACAGCAGAAGCAACTGTTGTCTGGTTAAAAAAGCTGGTTTTGTGTGCGTAAACGAACTTTCTGCAAGATCCGAGCATAGCAAAGGCAATGGTTATGTAAATGCCTGCGTCCTTCCATGCTTTCTTTCCAATCTACCCTCCACCCCTTCTGGATTCAAAAACCATCATCGCTTTGTAACCAACCAAATGCTATCAACTACTTACCCTGTATTCCCATTACTAATTTGCCTGTAATTATGAAAATAATTGCCTGCATGCTGCATTTTACTCTTTTCCCATATAAAAGCCATAACCTGAGGAGAATTTATCGAAAGTAGGTATGCTCACCTTAAAGCCTTCTGAAACCTCTGATGAGAAATTTCGCAACATTAGAACGTTAAGCCTAAAATCACTCTCAAGAAAATTCACTAGTTAATGTTTTTTTTGCATTAACTACCATAAATGTTGTGGGTTTCAATTCAAGAATTATGGAAATATTCCATTTGCATGGTTCACCCCTTTATTGCTTTCCCAACAGGACACAAATATTCACACACGTACAAAATTATCATTTCCTTGGAGTCCATACAATTGCCATTTTTCTATAACATAACCTTCACTACTGGGTGCGGCGGCTTAATCCACTGCATAATTAAACACAGTTAATCCTTTGAAATGAATTTTTCTGCACATATATTGTTTAATTAATTAGCGGTCAGGCCAAAAACGGGAAAATGTTGCATGCAACATGCCTGAGTTTTTAAAAATTTGATCATTTATCTCATACCAGCGTAAACGGATTTATGAAAATGTATGAATAATAATGACGAGCCTAAGGTTTATACAGTGCTGAAAAAAAACATGAATAAATATGAAGTACTTTTAAGGAATCAAGATAAAGGCGTAAAAAATAGCTATAAATCATAGAAATTAATTTAAATATTTGCTTGAGTTGAAAGTGGAATGCCACTGATGTCTTTGTATAAAAATAACATTTTTTATTTAAACTTTTTTGCACATCTTACCATTAGTAGATAACTTTAAATTGAATACCGCCAAATAAAGTCAGGCACCATTTCCATCATTTAAGTGCCTTCATATGCAAATTCATAATGTTTTCTGTTGTTCAACGTTTACATTAACACTCTTACATCAAGATTAACATAAAAACCTTTGCTGAACAATACTTTATGGCTATTATTACTTATGAAGATGGCCATGTGGCTCATATCTAGAAATGCCTCAAGACAGCAAACCATATAATCATGAAAAAAAACGTTCAAAAAATTACTCGGATCTAATTATTCCTTATATATATAAAGAAGCTTCCTTTACTGAGTACCCTTTTCAAAAAACTGCTTTATTTAGATATTCAGCTGATAAATTGCTGCATAAATTATTTATTTTTAAGGTACTGTCAAATGAAATTGGAGACTTTTGACGTTTTGTAGTTTACCTAAATATTAAGCTTTCGAATGAAATAACTAACGTTTCTGTTTAGAGTGGATTACGTACCGCCTTATTGGATTTATTCCACGAACTAAAATAAGCTTGAAAATGCATAAAAAGACTGGTCACCTTTGGTCATTTTTGAAATACTTATTATTTTTCTGTCTGCTGTGGTTCCTATTAATATAGAAGCAGATCGTGTAGTTTAAAAAGTGCATGTTAACCTGATTTGCATTTTATAAAGCCTTTTACATCACCGGCACGGTAGCATACATGGAAAAGTTTTCTTATCTACTTATAATTATCGGTAAAGTAAAACAATTCTGTCATAAAAACTTATATCTGACTTTATTTCACAAATCCTAACACATTGGCGAAAGTAAGTGAGAACACTTAAATTGTTGCTTGTTTCTGAAAATAATTGCGATCCCTTTAGTTTTTTTTCACATACATTCGAGCAACTTTGGACAGATTTTTTCAGTTCTAAAAGGGATAATTTTTGCACCTTTTTACTTATTCTAAAATTCATCAATAGCCCTAAGCACATTAATAAAATGGTTTTAACATACCTTATAGCATAGGAAATTTCTTCGATAGTTACATACTCTTAATAAAGCCCAAATAAGTGCTTATTTCGCTCCTTAACTTTAAGTTAGTTGACAGTTTTCCAAAATGAATATCTGCTAATTATTAAATATACTCAAATGATCAAAATAAACTGTCCAAATATGAGCTCAACTTCCAAGTTAAATTTTTTCATGAAAGTTGCATGCAGGTCTGGCCATACTGTATAAATGATGATAAATTTGTTTACATTTTCCATATTCTGTTCTTATAAAATACCAGCAAAACGTAATGAAATGTGCTCTCACATATTAGGGACAAAACTTATTTTGACTGACATGCCACACTCATAATTATTATTGCTGTAAGCGAAATGCGGTAAGAGCTTTATGAGACCATTGGCTTCAACGATTTTCTCTTGAAAAATGGCAGGGGCCACCTGACATTAACAATTCTTCCATGTGCTTAATATATTAGGTAACCTACATGATCCAACGAAAAAGTATAGCACACTAAACCGCCATTTATATTTAGCTTGTATTATGGTTGACATGTATACCTGTAATTTTACTTACTCTCATGTCAGCAAGGCGAATGATAGCTTTCGTTAGGGGTAGTTTCTATCATACCTTAAAAAAGTCTTTGGATTCATCTACCACCGCTGACTGCCATCTCCACACCAACAATTAATGCAGGTTGAGCTGTATACGTGGGGTGTCTGACGTGCAATTAGTCGAATTATACGTTTGCAATGTGGCTCACAGGCTTTGACACGTTTTTCACTTTCATTCCACATCAATTTCCTCCTGGTACTGAACTCCGTCCCTAAGCATACAAAACGAATTCCCCGCCTCCAAGTACTTTCTCTCGTAAAACACACGTTTTGTGTTTTGCAAAAAACATATTGCCTCTATGAATTTTGATTCGCACTTGGCAGGTCAAAAAAATCAAGACAAACGATAGAATCTTGTAGTCATTAATTAGTTTTCGTAGCACGCAATGGACCTACCGTGCATTTGAAACAGGTTATGTGCAAAGCAGCTGAATAAATAAATGTAGCATATCTGTAAATCTTGTCCGTAAACTTGTCAAATTCTTCTGCAAATGGGACATGAACAAGTAATCGCTAAATATCATTTCATTTAATGCTTATTTCTAAACCAACAGGTCTCATACCAATTGTTTTATGCATAATTTTTCATCAAGCTTATCGCCAAAAAGATGTATTCAGTGAGATAACGAATAAAGAAACTCATTTGTTTCGAAAGAGGGAAAATCACTGTAATTTTTGAATCATAGCAATGCAAATATGAGAATTACAGAAATGAACAGAAAATGGTTATAATTTCTAAGCTAATAATTTACGTCATTGCAGATAGAAGTGAGTATGTGGGTTCCAAAACCAGTTCAAAGGAAGAAGAAAATGCGATCACTGGACCACTGATTGCATTTTTTCGTGTTCTAAATCTATGTTTTAGTGATTGAAAGATCGCTGAATGGATTATGAAGACTTTTTAGTTATCAGCGTAGGCATACGTCTAATGCGCCACAGATCCATCAGATCTAAGAAGAATAGCTTCAAGATAATGAAAAGTAAACGCCAAGCTTAGTGGCAGAAGTCATCCCCGAGCAGTATTGTCCGGTATCTGCATCGTGTTCCACCAACGTTCGCGCTTCCTCAAAGAGTAGGGGCGAAATCATATCGCCCCTACCAACAAGCGAACATCCGTCAACCAACACGCTGACATGGCCTACATGCGCTAACTGGCATAATCCGCGTTGGTCAATCAGCGCCCGTGTTAGATATTAAATCCTTTGACCTTCCATGTAAGTCATTAATAAGATTCCAAGTAAGCTATTCAAAACTACTTGGACAGCATCTATTGGCTACAACTGAAGTGTTTGCCGTCAGGATACGCAGACAGGGACTGTGCGCCTAAAAGAAATTTGTAACAGCAACACAGTTGCCATGGGCTAAAGTTTCCAACCCAACCGCACATGGCTTATTAGCAGCCTTGAAACTGCGTGCCGCATAATTATTTCCAAGACAACTCGATCTGCAAGTTTTAGCAGTGCAGAAGAGCAGATTTCTCTGTGATTCATGTCATGCTAAAAGCTCACGTTAACGCTTTGCCCTATTGGCCATCACTATTTGCATGCAATCACTGGAACAAGGGTTTTATTTTCCTAAAGCTTCGGATTCCCTCTGGAATCCTTAATTATAGGTAATTCTAGAACATTCAGAACCATGCGCAGGTAAGGGTGATAAATACACAGGCTGCATGGTATTCATAGTTTGTAGCGGTTATCCGCATGCGTACTATAATTGTCAGTTCCCGTAGCCACCACTTGAGTTCGTAATTGGTGCGGTGATGGCTCATTCATTGGCTCCGTTTTCTTGTCAGCATCGTATGCGGGCTTGAAAATTGCAAAATAATTTTGCTTACTGTCGTCAGAGTTGTTTTTGCCCCAAGTCCTTCCCACGCGACTGATTTTATTGCTCAAGAAATGCCTCAATACATCGTATGGGAACGCCAAATCGTTGTGTGGATGGACTGGGGCCTGAGATCCATTACTCGAGCAGCTCGCGGTTCACGCGATTATCACCTTCTGCGAGGATTTGGCCTCGTCAAACTTGAAAATATGGCCGGGTACCGTCAAGTGAGCTGCAACCTGGGAGTCGTCATCTTTCTTCCTCACCGCCACTGCATGCTCGGCCATTTGCGTCAGGAGTAATTTTCCAGTTTCTCCGATATAGTTGCTTTGTCCACAACTGCACCAGATCCAAAAAAACTACTCCAGTTGTTTCTTGCCGAAGCAGTGGGTCTTTTGGTCTCATGACCCTGAGCCTGATTTTCGCTTCTGGCCTGTGCGCAATTACAACTCCAAGTGGGGTGAGAAGACGGCTTACCGCTTATGATACCTTCTTCACGAACGGAAGAGGTTGCAAAACTTTTGGATGTGGCTTCTTCTCTTTTTTGCGTATGCATTGGTTTAAAAAATTGCACCGGTTACCATTCGCTCTCAGTAACCATCGAATATATTGTAACTCAGCAGCTTTGTCTTCTGCTTTGCTGCAGTGCGTCTCAACGGGCCGGTAAAACATTCGCTAACGACACCATAAAGTGAAAGGGAGGTGCTCTCTTATCCTCACTATTTATCAACGTACCAGAAGTAGAAAAAATCCTACGCTTGTATCTTCCTCCGGCATCAATAAAGACAGATCAATTTACTCTTGCGATCTAGAATATGTCATAAATGATCAATTTAGCACTATGTGATAAAATAGGTAATGCAAGGAAGCATCTTATACTGATTGAGTGCCTGCGGTTCTTCAGTTGGGAATGCAAGCCAAGCAACCACTGACTGCCTTTTGTTTCCAACCAACAGTTGTGTCAGAAAAAAAGGGAGCGTTCAACGGGAGAGTTTTATTACAAGTCTGACGTTTCGAGTAGTGGTCTCGTCTACCCAGCTTCAGAGAATGAATATTCTGGCTCAAAATTCTCGTCTTTATGCCGTCCTTTCTTGCGTTTGCATGTTCGACCAATCAAGTTTGAGCTACTCTGGGTGTTTTTTGCCGCGTCGTTGACCTCCCTGTCATTCGATCTCCTACATGTAACCGTGATGTCATTTGTGACCCCATGACTGGTGCTCGGAATAAGCATGCCGGCCGCGGCGGCGGTGGCTGATTGCGTGATAATGCGGCTTGCACCGGTGTCCTCGGTCACCCCATCATTCGGTCTCCTGCCAGTCACCGTGTTGCCCTTTGTGACCCCATGACTGGTTCTCGGAATAAGCATGTCAGCTGCGGCAGCGGCGGCGGCTGCTTGCGTGATAATGCGGCTTGCACGGGTGTCAGCTCCCCGTGTGTTCATTCAGTCGTCTCCCATGGTGTCTCGAGTGGTTGTTGTTTGGCCTGCCCACGCTGGCCGTAATGTTGGCTACCCGTGTGCTAACCTCAAGTTTATTGGTGTTGGCCTCCTGAGCGTTGGGCCCATCGTCCTTCAGCACGCCCAGACTTGTTCTTGTTCCCTATTGTTAGATGTCGCGGCCGTCCCCGGATAGGAAGGTCCTTTAAACAACATAGGGGGCCGGTAAATTTATATTGCGGTTGACTGAAAAATCGGTCGACATCCAGGCCTCTTTAATCTGCCTTGATGTGTGATCATCACCTCGGCCCACAATTTAAACTGCGTCAAAGTTGAAGTCGTGTCCCATCGCCGCAGCTAGGGAAGCTACCCCACGGTTCGCTTATGCTCCTGCATCCGCATTTGAAGTTGTCGGCCGGTTTCCCCAACATAATTGCACGTCCCGCAGCTGCACTGAAGTCGGTATACAACGCCTGACTTCTCCTGTTTAGGTAAAGGGTCTTTCAGCAGCAGGTAGGCTTGTGGGCAACCCCTATTTCAAGAGGCGCGAGAGATCTAGCCACCACTTTGGAAACGCCTTTCATGTACGGGATGCTCTGCCACAACTTTTATAAGCAGGGTTCCTCGGTTTGCGGTTTGGGTGGCATTTGAGCCAGTTAAACAAACGCTCGTTGCTTCCTCTCGTTACGTACCGTGAATTAACGACATAGAAAATACACAATTGAATTCATAGAAAAAAAATTGATACAAGATGGCATGGTCAATGTAAATGCACAAATTTCTATATGAATTCAATAGTTTATTTTCTCTGACGTTAATTCACGTTACGCAACGAGGGGAAGCAACTGATGAGTACTCTCAAAATTGATGGATCCATGTACTTTTGCTGTTTATACAACCTTAAATCAGTTTTGTATCAAAGGATCCCTAT
Source organism: Ligula intestinalis (assembly GCA_036362985.1). Lineage (NCBI taxonomy): Eukaryota > Metazoa > Platyhelminthes > Cestoda > Diphyllobothriidea > Diphyllobothriidae > Ligula > Ligula intestinalis. Next base: position 73,352 of record JAYGXS010000024.1, read on the forward strand.
TAGCCCTGTCAAAATATAGGATTTTCATTGTTTATGTATTTTAACTAGCCTGATGGTGAAATGTTGATAAAATAAGTTTGTTGAATAAACGTTCCAAATTAAAAAATTTGCTTGCAGTCATTGGCGTTCAGTCATGTTTACTGGACATCACTCGTCTTCTCGTAATGAACTTAGGTACCTGAACATTATTACATCGTGCCCTGTGCTCCCATCTCCGACTCGCTTTTCCAATCAATTAATATGACTTAAGGGTAATCGTGATGCCAAGCTCCTAGAACTAATTCTCAGCGGGTCACGTGCATGTGAACTATGAATACCGTCATAACTGAGGCTGATTTTACAACCAATAGGCTTCCTATCAAATGTGTTAAATAAACTCTTTGATGGGCGCTCACCTGACCACTAACAAATCTCTTCTGTTGCGCTCTGTCTTGGAGCACGGCAGACGTAACGGTAAGGCACCACTTGGCCCTGGATATAGCTAGCTAAGTATGACTTATAAGCCAAAAATGGCTATTTTAGTCTCCCTAGTATTTACGGGCAATATAAGCTTCGTTATTTACAATTTCAACCTACATTCTCCCACTGTTAGACTAAAATCATTAGCGTATTTCCAAGGAAATGTGTTTGCTAAAAGTCAGGTGTTAATAACTTTTATATTGATTTATTTAAAAGTCCACTTTTGGGGAGTAACCAACTAAATGCCGCTTTTTAATGAACCGCGTAGTAGTAATGAAGAAAAAAGTTTATAAAGGACAATTTATCACAGGGCAGAATTTTATTTTTAGATCTAGTTAATAAAGTGACAAATTGGATAAATATAATCAAACAGGTCCAGCATACAAAAAATACAAACATTTTGTTGTAGCATATGTGGAATGTCCATAGGGCATCCTTAAGCAGTTACAGAAAATGGTTAGACCATGCAAAAGAAGTTAATAACGTCTATGAATCACTTCAGTGATTAAAAATGCTCATTACTAAAACACCTAGTTCCAAACGAGTGATATAAATAACGAAACACAAAATGTCCTTTTTTTTCAAAAAGGAACAACTTGTTGATTTTCTGTTTCACAAAAATAAGAGAATGGGAGCGGTGCAGTTGGATATAAAATGCAGAATAATTTAACTTGTGTTGATGTACTGATGAGTGCACGAAACGACAATTATGCCCCATATTTCGTGGAAAGACGAGGCGGCACCTTGAATTATTGACCCGCATGTAAGGGAACTTGCAAATCTGCTGCATCAGTTTCAACCTATTTCTGCGCTTTCTGGATGAGCCTAGACAGCAGTCATTTGAGGTTGCGTTCAACTGGGTCTCCAAGCTCCGTAATGTAGACAGCGTTTATGATAGATAAGAAAAATAACTAAAGGTAAATGAGCAGTATTCCCGCCCTGAAGGATGCCCTGTCCAACTCAACTCTGCAGAAACCGACCACACAGAAAAACTGCTGGACAATGATGTACAGACTGCATGCCACCATCTTATTTGAAAATGGTACGGTGCATATAGATACCGTCATCCAGCCCCGCGGTCGGAGAAGTTCCATCACCTGCTATTCAATCACCCCTGGAAAAGCCAGACCATTCCAGGTGTCAAAAAGCTTCTCCGGTGGTGTCTTGCGCACCAATTGAACAATCGTATAGCAGGAAATGCCCATTATAATGGGTCTTATGATAACAGTTAAACCAAATCGGACAAAGGTTCCTATGTAAGCAGGCACAAGCACCAAGTAGGATTGCCATTTTTCTCGACAGAGGCAATCACTTCTATTCCAATCCACCACAAAAAACTGACATATTATAATTAGCACGCTGCTTACTCATATCAGTACCACGTAGGTTAAGTCTGGTAACATGGTCGGACCATGGGAGTTCTGGTACTTTTCATCAATCTGAATTGCTGTGCGTCCCACCATAAAGACGAGGTTTAGATCACCAAATAAAGTTCAGTATAGTTCAGTATATTTAGGGTAGTAGGCAATGCCTTTAAAGACCCTTTTGAAAAAAGCATGCATCAAATATCCAACATAAAATATGTCACTACAAAAGTGAGTAATATATATATATATACATGTACACATTTTAACGTGCGCGTTTGAACGGCGAAACCGAGATCCTCCATGATTCTGCCATTACTCTCTGCATGGAAGCCTGTAGGATGCATCTAGCAAGTAAAGGCTTCTCCAGATGTGGCACACAATGCGGCCAAAAATATAGTCTGTGGGCGTTAAATCGCGCGTGAATTACGTTATTAGCAGAAACCGATCAATAAACAAAGTACCGTAGATGTTGTAATAGCTCGCAGACGGGTCAGATAGGTCCTTGGTTTGCCGGTTAGAAAACAGAGCGCTATCAGGATGGGAAAGCTTCGGAGTAGGCTAAACCACTAAAAATACAATAATGTGTGAGATGGTATCACCGGTTGTGTCGCTTTGGGACTTCCCAGTAGGCCAGTTCCATTTTTGTATCCATGATAACAGTGCGTTTCCGATTTATAGGACAATATATTCTTAATAAATAAAATATTAAGGTATTATTCACTTGTGCGCTGATCTGTTCGTCAGGATGTGCCCATCCTGGATATCCCAGGATGGGCACATCCTGACAAACAGATCAGCGCACAAGTGAACAATATATACCCGCGATCTACAACCTGCTAGACACCGAGCTCGATGGCTCAATGGTTAGGACGTCTGCCCCTGACCAGCGAGGTGAGAGTTCGAAACTCGGGTGCGGCGGCAATGTCAGCTGCTACAACAGAGTTGGCTGCCCGTGGCTGATGAAGGACAATAGCTCGAACTAGCTACATCAAGGTTGCCAGTGTCTGCCGGAATACTCCTATATTTAGGTAAAATTGTGGTGCCTTACGAAGATAACGTTAGAAAGTATAGTCCACGTTCTAGCTCCCTATTAGGTTTTCATCATGCAGAAAATAACAGTCTATTTTATACGGGAGCGTAGCCTGGCTATTAATCAGATGTTTTCAGCTTGTAAATACACGCTTTGGCTCCTCCTAATGTGTCCTTCAACTTCCTTATGCCATTGTTTTAACCTATTACTTTCCCATTCGCATCTTTTAGTCGCTGCTCCCTATCTTCTGGTGCGTGAATATGGTAATTTTCCCGTCTGCATTTTTCGTTTTTGTATTTTCTAGCTGATGGATTTGATAGCCTAAAACAATAACAATTCCCTTATCCCAATTTCTAATGTTAATGGCGCTGATGTCAATATTGTTGACTCCCGGCTATACGCACTTAATGACCAATCTCGCCAAATGGCGATGAGGAAAATTAAGGCAATCAAATTTCAGCTAATTAAACTCCATATATCTTCTTTCAACAACAAGCTCAATTAACAAAATTGTATGCATGGCTAAACATGTCGATGGCTGAAGCCCGGTGAGAATGATTGACACAAATGTTAGAACGAAGCAGAGGTGACCACTGGAACAAGGCTTTTGTTGTTATTCAGCGACGTTTTCGGCTGTGCTGCAATGCGTCTCAACACGCCGGGGTAGCGCTCTTATGCAGCTGCTTTTTTGACTAATTGGGTGGTGGATATTGTAGATCAGTACTAGCTTTATGTTGGTATCTTTCCTTAACACTTAACCTTTTCGGCTAACTCCTCTAAGTAAACGACGAGATCCACGACAGCCAGCTGGATGTTTTCCTCTTCCTCCGTCGTAGAGTATGGCAAGTCCTGCATGCAACTTGCATCACAGAATTTAACTTGGTTGTTTAGCATATATTTGGGCATAATATTTTGATAAATGGAGTGAATTTTGTAATAAGAAAGGCTTAAGTTTGGAAAACAGCCCTCTTATTTAAAGTTATGGAGCGAACAAAGCATTCGTTTTGGCAAATTTAAGTTAACATTGAATTAATTTTCCATGCTTTAAATTAATACAGACACAAATTTTTATTTGTATGCATTTCGCTATTGAAAAATTCCAGAATAAGTAAGAAAGGTGAAAAAACTATTCCTAACAGAACTGGAAATTTGTCTGAAATTGTTCAGATGCAAGTGAAGCCAAGTTCGAAGAATCACCTTTATTTTCAGAAAAAAGCAAACTAAAATGTACAAAAATTATGTTTAGCGATCCCGTGATGTTTTTCTGCAGATAATGCAGCGAAAAAGAAGTTTTCATTGGAATTTTGTTATTTCCGCACCACTTTTCTTTCGCATAAGCAAAGTGTCGACATATTTGGTGTCGAAAAACGAGCAGATGAACAAGACGAATAAGAAGAAGAAGAGTGCTATATTGAATATTTTACAATCCTGAATTTTCAGCAAAAATGGTTATATTCACGGAGAGCATATGGTCAAGTAAATAAAGTGTCATTTTAAAAGGTCAAAGGTCATTTACTACTCACAAATCATTTTTTCACGGCATTCACATCAACTATGGAGACATATCGGCTTTCAACTTCTCCATTTCCGCTTCTTCACAGGTAATGTAGCGTGCTAGGAATGGGAGTACCAAGTGCTGATATGCTGATGTGTGGCAAGTCATGTGGTGGAAACCTCGACGCATGGGACGGGAAGACTTCGCAGTCATTAATGCATAGTGGAGGGGGTGACGACCTCAGTTAGTATGCGATCAGCAAATTGCTTGACAGTTTAAAAGTGTCGCTGTATTATAATGTCAGCTTAAAAAACATAGGATATACTGGCAGCTGAAGAGAGCATTCGTAGGCTACGTTTCAAAAGGACTAGTTCCTTTTTAAGTTAGGCTGGAAAAATAACCGCAGACCAGGAAGGAATAAAGGGGAGAATACAGGCATCAACCAAACGCCGGATTAGGGCTTGCGGTGTGCTATGAACGCAAATGGCGGATTTAATCTAAACGTTTGCGGATTTGGATAAAAACGCATTCTATATGAAGCGAAAACGTCAGGTTAAATGCTAGTGTAACACCAAGGTATCGGAAAGAGGATACTTCGGTGGGCAGTATGTCGATACTTTCGGGACTTGGAGAGGGTTGCAGTCGAAAAATACACTGGACTCACATTTGTTCTTTAAGTAGAAGGCCATTTGCTGACGACCGTGTTGAGACGTGGTCTAGACCGTCCTTCAGTATTTGGAGATGTGACTGACTTTTGAGCGGATGGCAAACAACCATATCATCAGCATATTTAACAAACAAGCATTCGTTTGGCGATCGTAGGTCGTCAATGTGGAGAGAGAAGAGATGAGGGGGTAGTATGGCACTCTAGAGAACTCCAAATTTGTCGGGAAGGACCATAGATTTTTGCTCTTCACACTTAATAAATTGAGGGTGGGAAATGAAATACTCTCAAAGGCAAGAGACAGCCCAGCCAAGAGAGCCGCAGGCAGAAGTTTTGTTAAGAAGTAGAAGGCAAGGGGTCATATTGGAGGCTGAGGATGGCATGATTATGGCTGAAGCGACTCGTTTTGCAAATTCCAATAGTGCAGAAGAGTAGGCAATTGGATGAAACGTTTTGGACCTGTGGAGGAAGGTTTTTCCGGGATTGGAATGATTATCACTGGTCTCCACTCATCGGGAATCTTAGACTCCATGAAGGACAAGTTAATGAGGTGTGACAGTGCAGGTGCTAACTAAAAAAGCATGATTTTAGCAGAAATGGTGAGACCCCATCTGGTCCTGTAGCAATTGAACCTCAAACCTTTTAAATATTGTTCATCACCGTTTCCACAGACACAGGAACAAAGACACGTGGTAATAAGGAAATGACGTCTGTCGGAAGAGTAGATGCAGTGGGAATGTGGATGAAATTTTCATTTAAACGGTCTTAATCTTAGTCAGAATCTACATGTGTTAGTGTATTATGTTAACCAGTGAGACGTTTAAGACTGTTCCAAAATTCATCCAAGGAGAGAGGAGCGGAAGATGTAGAAGAAGTAAAAAGCTGCCTAACAAAAAGGTCATTTAGCCTGGAAATCTCACGCTTTATCTGGAAATTCAAATACTTGAGACTATCTCGCAGATCTAGTTTGTAGAACAATGCCTTTTGGCATCTAAAAGTTTTTAGGTAGAGAGAAAAGATTCTGTCAGGTCAAACCTTGGTACTGTCAAGAAGACAGCAGACATCAAGCATGTCGTTTCAAAAAGAAGTGAGATGACTACAGCATGACTCGATATCCGAGTACTCTAGAAGGGTATAAATCTTGCAAAATATGACGGTTTGGTTCAATGAAATATTACGTGGGGTGTCTCGAATACTTTGTTTCCTCTCAGGAATTTCTAACAGCCCTTTGTAAGAGCTACAATAAATGGATGGCAAGCCCAATAACACAGAGTGATCTGAGCCTGCCAGCGATGCTCTATTTTTGACCACAAAATGTTTGGGATGGTTAATCAATATGTGATCTAGCGGGGCGTCGGCAAGAGTGTTGAAGCAAACTAAGTCGTCAACACTTTACAGTCTAAGGAGATGACGATTTACACCGTTGAAGTCTCCGCTTAAAATTATAACATGCTCGCAAGACATTACAGCAGGTTTTTGGAAAAGAAAAACAAAAAAGGTGCCTAAAGCACGTTGGCATGTAGAGGGTGGAATGTTAATGCTGAAGTAAATGATGCCTTTAGAATTACTTAAAAATCTCGACAGATTGGTCGCATTCGACAAATATTGGGATAGAGATCCGTTGTCGATAAAATAACTTGTTTTCGTGCATTTAAAAAGGTAACACTGTACGGTAGATATGACCTCATGATCACAAATGCAGGCAAACAAAGCGGAGGATTAGAGAGGATGATATAAGATGATAAATTTTCACGTGAATGGAGAGCAAACCATGGTTGGCTCAAATTCAAAAGCTGCTTTGAGTCTGGAAATGGGTGAACACATGGACGTGCTCCTAACCTGGTCGTAGATATTTCCGTTGAAGTTAAAGTATGTATTGAGGCAGATCTGTAGGGCTGGAGGATTTGGGCGTGCCAAAAGCGATTCTCCAATTCACCGTTTTTCTTCTTAGGGGTAGGTGGATAGTCTCGAGGGACGTAACCTCAAAGGATACAACGAACTCCTTTTGCAGGAGGATTACCCTTTAAATTTTCTTCAAGAATTGTATTGCCGACCTAATTGTAGTGCGTAATCAGCTTTCAAGAACTTGAACCGTCGGGAAAGCCATTTTTTCCAGTCCATAGGTTGAAGGTTTTTTTGGGAGATAGGCTTGACTGGAGGGGTGCGCCTTCATTGTGCACCTTGGATGACCGCTTTGAACTATAAATACCGCGTGATTTGCGTATGTTTCATCCCTTTCTGCGCATGATTCAGACTGTCTTAGGATTCCGGAGTAAATCCGAAAGGTCGGGAAAATAAATTTCTTGTTTTAGAGGTCGGATTTTCTTCTGAGCTGCTCTTGAAAATTGCGAATAAACTTCTATTGACAAACTTAAGTTTTAAATTTAAAGCACAGGTGTAGGTCGATTGTGATTACCGGCAACAGTAGATTATGAAACCCACGCAGATATCCCTACTCGCTGCATGTTTTCCTACAAAAACGGTGGTAAGAATGTTTTATGGGTGGGCAATTAGGACACGCAGTGGAATATGCTTTATTAAATGCTTAATGCATGTATATTTTACTGAAGTTTGAAGTGTTGTTTATTTATAGCTGTAGGCTTTCCTTAGCTCTTTTATCGGTAACCTTTGTAGGGAAAAAGCCAATTATAAAATTGCAGCTTTCTTGTATTTCCCGGATATTTGGAATGGTGGCTACGATGTCGTCTACTTCAACTTACCTGAGGTCAAATTTACCTGTTCGAGTTTAAATTAGTATAGTTCAAAGCACGAAGCGCCTCGCAAACACTTTCAATTTACATGTGTAACAACTTACTCCCAGCGGCCGCGGGTAGCAACTTTGACTACAAACTTTGTCACTTTACATTTATTTCTAAAAATTTCCTTCTCTGCCTATCCTTTATCCCCAACCCCCAAAACTGTATAACCAACTTTTTTGACAGACAAAATGCGAGAACTAAGGCTATATTAGTGGGCCTGCATAAGGTACTTATGCCCGATTACCTTACCCTTTATTAGTTAATTTCTTAAACAAATCTAACCATATCCATGATGTGTCATGAAGTGTTCATAAAAATGATCACATGTCTGTTATTTGGAGATAGGATTATAGTAGTTTTGTATTGTAGATCATATTGTGCACACTAGAATGTGTTCGTTTGTTTGTTGTTGCTTCGGATAGCTGATCTGGCTTTACTTTGCCCTAGCGTGAACTAAAATAACTCTGGTGAGTACAAAATGATCTATGATTCTAATCCCAGAATTCTGACTTATACAAACCTCGGCTGTTGTATTAATCATCACATTGCAGGCAAGATATTCCTGACCTATTCGTTTACCTGCCTTTATAACTGTCGTAAATGTTGAACTATTTATCCTAGACAAAATGAAACGGTTTTTTTGCAGTACTGGGACTATCTGGTTCACTATAAAGGTACCGAAATCACCCATCCTGAAAATTTTGATCATGCACGGATCACCTTGAAGCGATTCCGAGGCTGGCACTGGTCTGCTAGAGGAGTTAGCAAGATTACCTGCTCGGTTTGATGTCTTTGTCGTGGGGGACTTTTATGCTCCGCTCGTCAAGTGGAATTCAACAAACGCACGTGGTCCAGAGCAAGCATTCAACCGGCGTTTACTAGCCCTGAAAGTCAGTTCCTGTCTTATCTTACACTCTCTACATCCGAACAGGGCGAGTCAGGGGCAGCAATGAAACTGCCTAGACCTGGTACCAACAAAATCACTGGACAGCCTCAACGAGGTTAAAAATCTACCTTTTCTAGGTCAAGTGATCACGTCTAACTACATCGGGACTTTCCAATATTTTCGGTAGCTAAACAGCTCACCAGGGTTCGAAGCAATATTTGGCATGCTGACTTCGATGATATGAAGGCCGAAATTTACCATATTAATTGAGAAACGGCTCTCTCTGGCAAAAAAACTGATATTTGGGTTTGGTTCAGTGAACACACTTCCCTCAGCAACCACGGTGCGATTTTACGGAAGAAGCTAAACAACAGACCACTAAGGCTGGATCAATCGCTGAAGAGAGAAGGTTACACAAAGCGAAGGTTGTGGTCAATATCTCTCGCAGAAAGCAATCCGGTATCAATAAGTGCACGCAGAGTGCAAGGTAGCTTTATAAAGCGACTTGTCTTTAGGCCGCGCCCAGATTTTGAAAAATATTTACTGAAGAAGGTAATTACACATCCCTTGTTATTATTTTGCTACTTAAGAACGACTACATGAAACCGGGGCCCAGTTCCCCTTCTGAAGGCATGCGACGGAACAGAAATGAGTTAGGATGGAGCAAAAGCTGAGCATCTCTCAACGTTTTTCAAATCAAACTTTTCGACTGAAAGCGGATTCACACCTCCCACCTATGGCTTAGACAGTGGTCCAAAGATTTAAATTGTATCTTTCGCCGAATCGACTGTTCTTCAGGAGTTTTAGGCCCTAAATGACTCGAAATCACCTAAGCCTGATGATATTCTGCCTAAATAACATAAATAACTTGTTGATGACCTAGCTAAACCGCTTTCCATGCTTTTCTAATCCTTGTCTGAAACAGCATGTTTACCATCCGATTGGACATCTGCATAAATCACACCACTGTATAAAGGCTGCAGAAAGGTTTCCAAAAAAGATTTTGGACCAATCAGCCTTTCTGCGATCTATTGAAAAATTATGGAAAAAATAGTAAAGCGAGAGCTGACGTGTTTCCTACAGCAGGCTAACCTACTATCGGATGCGCAGCATGGATTCCGAAGAGGCAGGTCCTGCGTGATGAAATTGCTCGCTTGTTTGGAACGTTAGACCCGGCGGCTGATAGAGCAAATCCGCTTCATGTCATCTAAAGTGATGTCATGAGGGCATTTAATAATGTCTTACATCAGATAGTTTTGCGCAAACTCAAACACATAGGGTTGAAGGAAACATGCTGAAGTGGATTCGGGGCTTCCTAAAAGGCCGCTCTTAACCTGCCCATACCGATGACCAGCACTCGGCAGAGGTTGTGGTCGAGGGCGGTGTTATCACGGCTCTGTTCTTGGCCCTTAACTGTTCATTATGTACATCAGCGACTACGTTTATGATAGGCTAGGTTTACAGTTGATATTAAGAGTTGGAATGTCACCAGAATGCAGCTGACGTAGAGCGTTTGCAGGTAAACCTAGGTCATCTTCAAACTTGGGTCAAAGACCGGCTTTTGCCGTTAAGTGAGAAACAGTGCAGTATCCTAAAAGATGACCGACCCATATCTCAAAACTCCATCGTTTTAAACCTAATTGACATCCAACTGCAAGAAGTGCACTCGGAAAATGATGTGCGGCGCTTAAGTTCTCGTTGCATTGCGCAAAAGTAGCCAAGCTTGTGATGTCTGTCCTGTATAATGTCAAACGGGCTTTGTGGCTTTAATAAAGACTGCTTCGCTGAGGTCTTAGGAGCAATTTTGTGCGGCCAAAACTGGATTTCGCTTCCGAAGTATTGAGACTCTGGACTGCGAAGGACTTCAATTCCCTCGAGAAGGTTCAAAGCCATACAGTTAAACTTGTGACCAGACAGGGTTCATGGGAAACAAACATATCGTATAATATGCGGTCAGGACAACTGTCTTCTTCATGGCGACTTCTTTGACGTAGCAATCACTGCAAACTTACGATATCATTCAAATTACGGTCAACGGGGGCCAGAATTGACAGACGAAATTTATTCTTTAATAATAAAGTGGTTGAAGCTTTGAATGCTCCGCTTCCGTTGAAGTCTTAAAGAAAAAAACTAGATTGCTGTAGAAATGCTCACTCTGACACCAACTGTCCACTAATTGCAGGTCTATTTTCAATAAAAGTCTCGAATAGGGTGCATTCATTTTGAAAAAGGAACACAGTAAGTGCGGTGTTATCTGTCTTTAAGAAACCTGGCTCAATGGGAATATAGAGTCACATTTCATCACACCTCCGGCTTATTGCTGTTTTCGTTTCGACAGAAAATCCAGCTCAAATAGCAGAGGTGGTGGAGTAGCAATTTTTGTAAACCAGCAATGGTGCACAAACTGTAAGCCATTTTTTCTTAACTTGAGGACCACATACACGTTATTTCAGTAGTCTGTAGGCCTTAATTTTTATACAACTCAAAATGCATCATTTATGTTAGTATTTACATACCCCCTTCCACCTATCAAGGTGTTCTTAGCAATTTTTTTGATTTAATTTCCCAAACACTTGCCACACTTTCTTGCGAGCACGTAACTATTTTATGTGGGAACTTCAATCGATAAAATCTACGTGCCCTTATATTTTCAGGTTTTGGTGACTTAGCTAACTTCAATACACAAGATGACGCCCCACTCGATCATATCCTGAATAATTATCCAAAGCTTTTTGCTGCAAGAATGAGAGCTCCGTTGGCAGGCACAGACCATTCTGTACTACTCTGTCAACCAAAAATCTATTCGAAGTCTAACAAAGGGCTAGTATTAATGCCTAAGAGGACACTACATATTCGTAAAACGTCCCCACATAATATTTCCTTGCTTCAGAATTGTATATCTGAATGCAATCCCATCTTTCTCGAAAACATGAATTTCGAGTCGTGTTCTAGTGATCTTACAATATTTCTCAAGGGAATTTTTAACATCTGTTGTCCTTTTGACACGGTCATGGTTGAGGAGAACGAATATCTTCTCCCTACTTAAAAACTTTGAGAAGAAATAAGGAATTGTTCTACAAACTAGGTCTACGTGAAAGACTGTAGGACGTTAATGTCCTCATAAAACGCGAGATCACAAGACTAAATGACCTTATTGTTAGTCAGTTATTTACATCTTCTACATTTTCATCTCCTCTTGCTTCCTCTACAAATATGTGAGAGTCTTGAACGCCGCCCAAGTCAATGCAACACACTGGCACATGTTGATGCTGACCTAGACAGTTTAAACTCAAACTTCATCCACACTCCCACCGACTCCTATCTCCCGACAAATGATATTTCTTTACCACCAAGTGATTTCCCTCCAGTGTCCATGGCAACAGTTATGAAACCATTAAACAAGGTTAAAGGTACAACACCTGCCGGACCAGGTGGCGTCTCCGCATTTCTACTTAAATATTGCTCTTTTCAATTTGCTCCTGTCTTGGCACATCTTATTAACATGGAACGGCATATTTTGGGAAATAAGTAAGTTTATTGAGTACATTTTCGAGACTGGATCCCCAGTTCGTCGTCAGACTTGAGAGAAATTTGCAAACAACAGTAAGCATTTCAAAGTGCTCATACAGTTATATAGTTAGTCTGGTGTGGGTGTTAATTGGGGGTTACAATTTGCATCACATCGTGATGGACATGATTATCAGTTGCAATGCCATAATGACAAATGGGCAACTGTAATTTGACTTAGTCCGGGGTCAGTCCGGGGTGAGTCCACGTTATCCGGTGTGGGCGGTAATTGCGGTTCATGTTGGTCCATTTTTGTTGGCTGCAGTCTTTTTCAACATTTATTTGAGTTGTTTGTACACGCTGGCTAACTCAATACGCCGGTTGATGCATGAGTCATCGGAGTGCATGGCTTCAAGAAATGTTCGGCCTTTTTTGGAAAGGCAAACTCCAACGATGCGTGTTTTGTTCCTTGAAAAAGTATGTACTGTGTAAAGGCAATGCATAGCCACTTCGGATAAACAGCTATGGCTCTTCGCTGCCGATTGATGCTCGCGGATGCGTGTAGAGACTGGTCTTCATGATGTGACGCAAATTCTAACCCCCAATTAACCCCCACACCAGACTGACTATATAACTGTATGATCACTATGAAATTCTAACGGTTGGTTGCAAATTTTTCTAAAGTTTGACGATGAACTGGGGATCCATTGTCGAAAAATGATTCCATAAACTTACTTATTTCCCAAAGGATGCCTTTCCATGAAAATGCTTTTCTTGGGATGCCTGCCTTTTGGTTTATACGAAACATCGTATTAATTTATATATCATGGAGTCCAAGATTCCTGATGCTTGGTTTTCAGACAAAATCACCCCTATCCCGAAAAAACCCACATCTACGGGTCCCAAATCCTTCCGCCCAACGGCCTGCTCTTTTGCTCTCCTCAAACTTACAGAACGAGTTGCTTTGGACATAATTAAGCCGTTTTCATCCACGTTCCCTGTTCCGTTGCAGTTTGCGTGTAAGACTAGGCGTAGTACACTACATGGTGTTGCTCTGGTAGTCCATTCTGCTCTCAGATAATTAGATTAGATATGCCGTGCATACGCATGCGCTTTTCTGGAATACTCCTCAGCTTTCAACACGATCCCGCGCCATCTTCTTAATAAAACTTCCGCATGCGGCTCTCCTGGCTGGGCCATCGCTTGGATTGGGGACTATTTTACTCCCCGTACTCAATTCGATTAGAGCGGGAAGCAAAAATCCATGGTCCTTCCCAACAACTGTGGTGTTTTGCAGGGGTATATATTATCCCCTCATTTTTCCCTTCATACTGATGGCCTTCGATGTCCAAACGCATGTTTTTTTGTCAAATATGCTGATGATATGGTTGTTGGCCATCCTCTCAAAAGGCAGGCCCATCTCCAAATACTGAAGAATGGACTTGACCATGTCACCGCATGGTCACCAGACAATGGCCTTTTACTCAATGAGTGGATGTTAGGTCATATCAGGTTTTATTGAGGAAAATAAAGGTAAATACCTTTGAACTCCCTATTGGTACAGGACAGTTTTTACAGTAAATTTGATCTGCAGAACATTTCAGAACAATGGCGTTGCCAGTATTTTGAATTTGGTCAAGAAAGGGCCGACACTAAAAAAACTCCTTAGGCATTGTTCAGAAGTCTATGGGTTAGAATTCACTTTGAGAGATTTAAGGAGAATAACTGTCGCCCGGGGGGTGGTGGTGGAGGGGGGATGCAGAGTATATTCGAAGCGGATGGCCTGCGCTAAGAGTGATTGTAGCATGTCAGGCAGAATCCATCGCGGTTTTTGCCATAATACCAAGGATCCCACGAAGAGAAGTTTGCGGAGGTTACGCGAACCTCATCGAGTGACAGCGATGCGCCCATCGTGCACCCTTGTTGGTTAAACGAGTCTGCCTACTAATTGACAGAAGAAACGCAATTGTTAGATTAAAAAATATATTACTGAAAATTAGCGAGGATTATTTTTTATAATGTGATTATTCCACAAATTGCATTCGGCAAATGGCAGTTTATTTTCGGGGGTTCAGTGGCTCGTGTCTTAAACATGTCTACAGATGCGTCTGACTTAATCGTTAACGTGTGCTCAGATGGCGACATGACAATGTCCGCGGGCAGAGCATTCCATGCCTGAATTGTGAAAAGCTATACACATCTGCGTAGCCTCGGATCACAACGTTTGGTGGATTCGACGCTTGGAATTCGTAGGGAAAATAGCTCTGACCGGTTATCAGTTTGGTCACGCGCCTTTGGACCTTCTCGAGGAAATTAAGGTCTTTCGCGGTCCAGGGTTTCCATGCTTGCATTGTGCACTCCAACTGCGGCTGAAAAAAATGTTAAAAGACCTTAGCAAAGCGCTCTTTATCGAAGGCACAGAAAGCCGTTTTGACAAGATAAAGGACGATCATCGCAGACTTGGCTACTTTTGCGCAATGCAGCGAGGGCTTGATAGATGTAGAGATCTATAATCCCAAATCTTTTTGCCCGTTCACTTCTTGCAGTTGGATGCCATTTACGCTGTAAACCAGGGGGTTCCGAGAGCTGGGTGGGCCAACTCGTAGGATAGTGCATTTGCTCTCGCTAAACGGCAAAAGCCATTTTTTTGACCAATTTTGAATACAGTTTAAGTTTATCTGCAAACGTTCTTTGTCAGCTGAATTGCTGATGACGTTCCAAATCAGAATGTCATCGGCAAACATAGCCACATTGAAGTCCAGTTTACGTAAGGAGTAATTGACGTATCAAATTAACAGTTTAGGGCCAAGAACAGAGTCTTGGGGGACACCGCTCTCGATTGCAACATCTGCCGACTGCTGGTCACTAATATGGACAGTTTGGGAGCGGCCAAGTAAGAAGCTTTGAATCCACTTCAGCAAATATCCTCAGCTCTATTAAACGCATCAGCTCTCGCTTTACTTCTTTTTTCCATAATCTTGCAACAGATCGAAGTGAGACTGATTGGTCTACAACTGTTTGCAGAAACCTTGCTGCCGCCTTTATACAATGGTGTGATCCGTGCGGATTTCCAATCGGCGGGTTAACAACCTGCATTAATCGAGGTACCAACAAGCATAGAAAGTGGTTTGACTAGTTCTCAGCAAGTTCTTTCAGTAATTCTGGCGGGATGTCATCGAGACCGGATGATTTCGAGTCGTATAGTGCCATTAACTCCTAAACAACGGTTGCTTCGGCGAAGGCCACATTTTCAATCTTTAAACCATTGTCTTAGCCATAGTTTGGAGGGATGAATCCGATTTCAGTCGTAAAGTTCGATTTTAAAAATTGTGAAAGATGCTCAGCATTTGCTCCATCCTCACTCATTTCTGTTCAATCGCTTGCCTTCAGAAGGGGAACTGGGTCCCACTTTCGTGTGGTCTCTCTTGAGTACCAATAAAATAGCTTCGGATTTGTAACTGCCTGGTTTAGTAAATCTTATTTAAAGTCTTTGCGCGCTCTGAATATAAGTCGCTTCACGAGGTTTCTCTGCATTATGCATGCATTAAGGGATACCGGATTTCTTTCTGCTCTATATTTTATTAACAATCCCTTTTATTATTGATCATTTTCTTCAGTGCTTGAGTCAGCCACTGAAGTTTGCTGTTAAGCTTCTTCCGTGTAATCGGACAGTGTTTTCTCAGGAGAGTATGCAATAACTCACTGAACCATCCCAAATCATCAGCTATATTGCCGGAAAAATCGAATTCCGCATTTATTTATTTTTCTTTCGATCAAAATCACCACGCCAAATTCTCCTTCTAACCTTTGTGGGTTGTTCAGGTACCGAAAATATAGAATAATCCCAATTTAGTACGATTTGATCAATTTTACCTAGAGGAGGTAGAGAGTGCACCTCGTCGATGCTGTCCAGTGATTTAGTAAGTACCAGGTCTAGGCAGTTTGATTGCTGCCCCTCACGCACCGTGGTGGGAAATATAACGTGTTGACTGAGAGGTGCATTTGAAGTCAGAGCTAGTAAACGCTAGTCGAATGCTTGCTCTGGACCTCGTGCGTATGTTGAACCGCAATCCATAAGCGGGGCATTGAAGTCTTTCATAATCAAAACGTCGGGCCGAGCAGCTACTCTCGCTAACTCTTATAATAGACCAGTGTTAGCCTCGTGATCATGTCTAGGCGGACGGTACACGGTCAGAAATTCCAGGCTGGGTTATTTCTGTACCTTTATAGTAAGCCAGATGGCCTCGGTACTGCAATGAAACTGCTCTGTTTTTTTTCGAGACTAGCAGTCCATGTTTGACGTTAGCTATAATTCCCCATCCTTGGCGCCCTCTTCTATCTCTCCGGAACAGATTAAAACCAGGTTGTGCCACCTCGCGGTCATCCACTTTTTCTGACGGCCAGGTTTCTGTCAGAGAGATAATGTCATGAGAAAGGTCATATATCGGCACTTTAAAGTCATCGTACTTGGACAACAGACTCTGTGCGTTGGTGTAGAAGAACTAAAGTGACATATTTTGGCGACATTTGTCACGCTGGAATTTGAACTTCGTTTGACATCGGCTGTGTAAGGCACGCTCAGGCCATTGTTCGAAGTATTATCGGTTGGTTCCAGAACCTCATATTCCTGTGCATAATCTGTTCGTTCGAGATTCCCTGGCTGGTCTCGCCATTTTTTTCTTCTCGAAAGTAATTCTGCCGCAAGTTCCCGACGTTTGAGCCTGCCGCTAGAGTGTACTCCGGCTGAAAAAAGCGTATTTGTGTGACTGGCGAAGGATTGTCATTTTTGATAAGATCAGTTTAACGTGTTCGTCATTTTGCATCACAATTTTTAGAGGTCGTGGTCGCGGCGTAACTGTGGCCTCGTCAGGTTTTTTTCCGACTTAAAATGATTTCAGAACTGGAAATTCCAAACCTGGCTCGAACAGATCATTTAGAACACGGTTGAAGGATGCAATTTCCTTCGCGTTATGGTCTGAACTGACTAAAGTACATTCTTCTAGGTGTCGGAAGATTTTTTCTATAGTTTTGGTCATATTTGCCTCTGTGTGACTCGAGCTCGGGATGGCCGATGTAGATGGTTCCTCAGCATGGGCCTCATTTATGTTTCTATATGTATTCGGGAAGCCAAGCCCTACGTTGTTGCATGTCATTTCGGTGTTGGACACGGTTTTGAAGTTGGCCTCAGAATCCGTGTCTGCGATCTGGGAGCTTAAGCTGGCAGTGAACCTCGAGCTCGGACTGGCTAGAGTCAATATTTTGCCAGTATTGACTTTGCTGCTGTTGCTAGGTGTGCTCGCGAGGTCAGGCAGGGCAGCTTTAGGCACCTTCATGCTAGGTGCTGGCACAGTCTTGCAATTTTTTATGAGAGCTTTAGGTTTTGGTGTTGGCCCAGCCGTCCTTTTGTTTTCCACAGCGGGGGTATTTGAATTAGCCTCCACTGGGGCTGCATGGTCATATATCGGGGCCTGTACTTTAGGTATAGGTACACTCGCAGGCTTCTGAGGTGTTCTACACAAAAGCTCGGCAGCTATGACGTTTTCTTTTGACACGTGGGTCTGCTGGATAAAATCTAGCATGCCTTTTATTTTTTCCTCGAGTTTTTCCTTTGAAACGAGGGTCTGCAGCATAAAATCCTGCATGTTTTTTTACAATCTCGACAAGTTTATCAAACTTTGAGGCTAGCACATCATATCTATCGCAATAGTCTACTACTTGCGTCGGTCGCACCCAATTGGAAAGACTTTTAGATTTTGTCTCACACCGTGCGTCGTTCATGTAATGTTTAGAGCGGTTTTGAGTTTGCATTTGGCTTCTGATCTGCATAATTGCGTGCAACAATTATATTTTCAACACAAAAGGTTAGGATATGGAGTTTTTGTCTTAAATATGAGATAGAAAGCCTAAAGCGTCGCTTTGCTGATACAAGAATCCTTAAGGAGTGGAATCTTTTTACTTAAGTTGATTGTTTTTAGAATTTATGCAGCAGAGCTTTGACTGACTACTAGGTCAATATCTTACCTTGGAAACTTTGTTCAGGGTTGCTAAAAAAGGCGTATTATCCGACTAAGTTTAGTTTCTAAGTATGCAGTAGGTAATTCCAATACTGGTATAAAAAAATGGAGTGATTCAGCCTTTGTCGTTTTCTATCCTGCTCCTTGGTGTGAACATGTTTCAGTGAATTTCCCAGCTCCAGCGTTGTAGGAGTTTGGCTTTTCTGATTACGTTTAGGAAGAGTTTAAACTATAGCCTGCTTTGATAGTTACAAATTAACCGTGCGAGCAGATGGATTTAGACACAGATGGCGACTTATGAAAGGAATACTGTGGTACGGTTTATGCAGTGAACACATAAATCCAGTGTGTTGTTGTTGACACACTATCTTTTGATCGTTGAAAACAATTATTCTTCTCTTGATACGCCATTGTCAAAAAATGTCAAAACTCGCGGGCAAGGATTTTTAACTCCAGTGTATCTTTCGGCTGCGACCCTCTCCCAGTCCTGAAACTATTGACTTTCTGCCCAAAAAGGTATCCTCCTTCCGATACCTTGGTGTAACACTAGCTTCCCAGCTCTTATTTACTTATCATATTTATGACCTTTAATTAAAAACTACGATATTTATATTATATCCGCCACTAGCGTTCATATTGCAGCCCGGAAGCCCTCATCTGACGTTTTATAGATGTCTGCATTCTCTTTTTCATTCTTTTCTGCTGTCCGGTTACTTTTCCAGCAAAACTTGAGGAAGACTTGCTTATTTTTTAAACGTATTCTCTGTACGCTCTCTTCAGATGCCAGTTATTCCTATGCTTCTTTAGCTGACCTTATAATTCAGTGACATTTAAAATTGGTCAAGAATTTCGTGGACTGTATTCTTAGTGAGGTCGCTCACCCTCTCCACTCTGTTCTAATGGCTGCGAAGTCTTCTCGTGCAATGCGCCGAAGCTTCCATCATATGTCCTGCTGTACATCGGCCTACCAGACCTCGGTACTCCCATTCTAAGCTAGAATTCTCATGCATGAAGAAAGGGAAATTGAGAGGCTGAAGGCTGACCTCTCACCATAACTGACGTGGTAACCGTGTCGATTTCTTACTTTGAGTATTTTGTGATCTTTGACCGTTCACCCTTGTGCTCTTTAGACCCCTTAATTTACATAATTTTTTGGCTCTCCGTGAATGGAGCCAATTTTTTCTAAAAATGTTGATGTTTTCTTCAAGATAAAGTTCCCTATCTATCTATCGATCATCTTACATTACCAAGCAGTCGTGTTGTGTCATGCCTAGCGAGTTCAACCGCAACGCCCGTTTTCTTCGTCTACCTTCATATTCTCTGAGATCAATCGTCGACATTTGTTTCCTTTGGATCCTAATCCACCTGCACCCTAAACCGCTAGTGTAAGGACGTCGTCTTGCGGTTGCATTGTTTACCTTACCTGAGGTTAGACAGAGTGATATCCTGGAACGCAGGCATCCCAAGAAATGTAATTTCATGGAAAGGCAGCCTTAAGGAAAATTAGGAAAATAAATTAAGTTAGTTTTTGAAACTGGATCTCCAGGTCGTTGTCAGACTCGAGGAAAAGGTTCAAAGAACAATTAAAATTCAAAGTGCTCGTACAATTACAGATAGTTTAGCGTGGGCACTAATTGGTAGCTGCAATATCCGTCACGCCATGGTGTAAATAATAAGCAGCCGCAATGGCGTAGTGGCTAATTGGCAACTGTAATTTCCGTCGGTCGGGGCTCAGTCGGGGTTGTCCGGTGTGGGCGCTAACTGCGGTTCATGTTGGCGCATATTTTCTGGCTGTAGTCGCTTTCACCTTTCTTTGAGATGTATTTACACGCCAGCCAACCCAATACGCTGGTTGATGCATGAACAATCAGAGTGCATGGCCTCAAGAAATTATGGGCCTTTTTTGGAGGAACCAACTCCAAAAATGCGTAACATACACCATTGAAAATCTAGACATACCGGTGAAGACGAATTCTTGTTCAGTATGTGAACTTCTGCGTGCAACACCTTTTATTGTTTGCTATATTGTACTCTTTCCAAAATAATGTTGAATGGCTAACAACGGTTTGCGATAAAAAAAACATATTTTTACTAGCCACTGCGTTGTTAAATGAGGCGGTTTACATTACTTTGGGAATGTTGCAGTCGATTAAACATGCAGATACACGCGCAAAAACATTGAAATCACTTGTAACATAGCACTACATCTGCCCATTAAGCAAATTGAAGATGGCCCTGGTATTTCGTCAGACGATAATATACTTTTTTGATCGTTTTGTTACTGAATCCATGCCATTATTCTCCTGGTTTCTGTTCTAGCTCACTTTTTGTTCTCCATTTCTGAACAATACAGGCATTCGAATGTAATGTTCTGCAATTATTATGTTGCTTTTGCGGGTAAAACTAATTTGCTGCGATGCCGCTCAAGCTCCAAGACTTAATTCACGTTTGTTTGATTCGTCTGGGAAAATTATTGGACTAATAATACAGCATTTTGCTCAGTTAGTGCGCATATAAGGTGTGGACTAATCCGTACCAAGGTAAAAAAGTAGAAGAAGAAGAAAGAGAAGAAGAAAAGAAAGAAGATTAAATAATAAACAGTCACAATGGCTTCATAAATAATTGACAACTGTAAATTGCATCCGTCCGTTGCCGATCCGGGTCATCCGGCATGGGCATTAATTGTATCAACTGGCGTATCGAGTTGTCTTGAGTGTAAAAAAATCTCAAAGCTAAAACGAAAAGACTACAGCCGATAACTATAGCCCAACATCAACCGCCATTAGCACCCACACCGAATGACCCACACTGACCCCGGACGGACGCAAAATACACCTGACAATTAGCCAGCGCGTTAATGCGACTGCTAATTCTGTCCACCACGAAGCGACGACAATTGCGGCTGCCAATTAATACCCACACTTAACAACCAAGTTAATTGTTATATGCACAATGTCTCAAGTCCAACAATCTGACCATCCTGTGTTGAAAATTTATTAAGTAAATCTTTCTCATTTTCCCAAAGAACGCCTTATCTTGAAATTACATCTCTAGCGATGCCTGCCTTCCTGTTTACTTTATAGCTATGCGTTACGTCTCCGGAACATGGAGATTATGGAGAAGTTTACTTTTCTTAAAAACCATTAAGTACGTGTAATACATATTTCAAATGCTTAATGTGCCCAGTGCAGTTCATTATTATTGCAATGCTTTAATAAATGCGTTCACGCCGGTATGCGATTACGGATCACAATTTAGGAACTAAGGCATTTTGCATGCAGCACTCGTTTTATTTTACATAACATTGCATTAAAAAGTCTACAATCTTTATTCAAAAGATGGCAACGGAGACAGTAGTTATCAAACCACTTACCCAAAAAATGCAGTATTTTATTGAAAGCTCAATTAACAAAACATTATGTGATTGACTGTTGTCTACAATCATCAGTGCAGAACAACCCAGGACAAATTGTTAAACAGTTTTCCTTTGCATCGGCAAGTGAATTAGTCTGCTCATATATCAAATATGTTTGCGACAACCAGTGGGTAAAAAAACAAGGGGTGGATAAACAGACTGCCGGTATAGCAGTAAGGTGGGGTGTAGGTACATAGGGAATGAAATGACAGCAGATTGCATACTCTGAGAAGAAGGGTGGGAGACATGGTACCATTGGTAGTTAAACAGGAAAGCAATTAACTCTGGAACGGAGAACAAGCAAGGGCCAGGCACAATGAAAGGTAGAGGAAAACGTGGAAAATTAACCCGTCAGAAACTAAGGATTGTTGTCGCCACGCAAAAATCCTTCACCGTTCCCACAAAAACTACATCAACCACGAAAAATATGGTCCTACGCTCCCTCAAATATATCTATGCATGAGAAAAAGAGGCGTAAGTGGGGAATGAGAGCATCTAGCGGTAACTTGATACATACATGTTTCGGGCTTATTAACCTTCATCAGCAAAGCATAACCCTAAACTCCAGCTATTCAGACAACGCAAAAAACACACTTAAAGATGGCGCAGTTGGTTCTCCACTGGAGCCTATCAGATGGGTTATAAGCACTTCATCTAACCGGAGATCATCGGCGCCTTGCCACCTGCCATTTGTTGTCACTGCTGATCGGGTATATATTCACTCAGAAATGTGCGAACACCGATCGAGTAGGCATCCGAACTAGACAAAGTTCATGTGGTGGTCAGAGGTCTCCAACGGGTGACCGCCTGCCAGGTCGATACCGGCCAAGTCATAATAACTGTAAGTTGTGCATCAACTTACCCACAGATGCTTTCGAAACCCAATTACTGCTACTATGACTTGGCCGGCATCGGCGTGGTAGGCGGTCAACCGCTGGGGACCGCTGACCACCACATGAACTTTGTTTAGTTTGGAAGCCTATTCGATCGTAGTTCGCACATTTCTGATTAAATATGTACCCGGTCAGCAGTGACAGCAAATGGCAGATTGCAAGTCACTGATGAACTGCGGTTAGATGATGTGCTTATGACTCATCTGATAGACACCCGTGGTGATCCATCTACGGCGTCCTTAAACGCGTTTGCTTGTGTTCTCCTATCACCTGGTTTTCAAGGTTAAGCCTGGCTGAAGAAGGTAAATAAGCTCAAAAGAGTTCTGCTTCAAGTAACCCTGGACGCTGTCATACTCCCCCTTACGGCTATTGCGACTTGGCCGGCATCGGCCTGGCAGACAGTCATGCGTTGGGGACCGCTGACCACCACATGAACTTTGTTTAGTTGGAAGCCTATTCGATTGGTGTTCGCACATTTCTGAGTGAATATACACTCGATCAGCAGTGACAGCAAATGGCAGGTGGCGATGCGCAGATAAACTGCGGTTAGATGATGTGCTTATGACTCATCTGATAGATTTTTGTGGTAAACCAACTACGCCGTCTCCAAGTGCGTTTGTTTGTGTTGTCCGATTAGCTGGTTTTCAGTGTTATGCTTGCTGATGAAGGTTAATAATTTCGAAACAATTTTGTATCAAGTAAGCCCAGATGCTGTCACATCTTACTTTGTGCTATTTTGACTTGACAAGCATAGGGCTAACCGGCGGTCACTGGTTGGTGACCTCTGACCACCACATCAAATTTGTCTAGTTCGAAAGCCTATTCGACAAGTGTTTGCACATTTCCGAGTAAATATATGCCCGACCAGCAGTGGCGGCAACTGCCAGGTCGACAGACGCTGATGAATTGCGGTTAGATGAATTGCTTATGACCCATGCGATAGACTTTTGTGGATGACAAACTTCACCGTCTGAAAGTGCGTTTGTTTATGTTGTCCAATCAGTTGGTTTTTAGGGTTTTGCTTGGTAGATGAAGGTAATTAAGCCCAAAAAACCTTTGTATCAAGTTACCCCAGGTTCTGTCTGGTCAGGTCAGGTCAGGTTTTATTGAGGGAAATATAGGTAAATACCTTTGAACCCCCATTTGTACAGTTTTTTCAATGCATTTGATCTGCAGAACATTTCAGATCAGTGGCGTTGCCAAAAATTTGAGGGCCGACAATGAAAATGCTCCTTAGGTATTGTTCAGAAGTCTAGGGGCTTGAATGCCATTTGAGAGCTTTAAGGAGAAAAACTGTCGCCCGGGGAAGGGGGGGTGCAGAGTATATTCGAAGCTGATGGCCTGTGCTAAGAGTGTTTGAAGCATGTCAGGGAGAGTCCATCGCGGTTTTCGCCATGATACCAAGGGTCCCACGAAGAGAAGGTTGCAGAGGTCACGCGAGCCTCATCGAGTGTCGGCGATGCGCCCATTGTGCACCCTTGTTGGTTTAACGAGTCTGCCTGCTAATTGACAGAAGAAATATAATCCGTAGTTTATTAACAAACATATTTTTGAAAATTAGCAAGTAGTATGTTTTTATAATGAGATTATTCCACGATTTGCATTCGGCAACTGGCAGTTTATTTTCGGGGGCTCAGTGGCTATTTGTTCTAACTTAATAGTGTCGTAAACATGCCTACAGATGCGTCTGACGTGTGCTCAGATGGCGACATAACAATGTCCGCGGGCAGAGCATTCCAGGCCTGAATTGGGAAAAGTTTTACAAATCTGCGTAGCCTCGGATCACAACGTTTGGTGGACTCCAAGCTTGCAATCCTTGTTAGTTCTAAACTAACATATTACTGAAAATCAGTAAGTAATATGTTTATATACATATAATTTCATTCTCGCCATATCCTATTTTAGTGGGCATTTTGGGTATGAAAATCTAAATTTCGCTTGAATGCATCCACAGATGGGGACATAACAATTTCCTCGGGGTGTGCATTCCAAGCTTCAACTACTCTATTACCAAAGAAAAACTTGCGTGTGTCTAGTCTGGCCCCTGTTATGCGTAGTTTGAAGAGATGCCCTCTTAAGTTGGTCGTTGTTGCTAACTCGAAGAAATCGCCAGGTAGAAGACAGCAGTCCTGCCCGCGCATTATACGAAATTTTTGTGTCAGATCGCCACCCATACCCATTCACACTCATACCCAACTTACTGCTTTAATGACTTGGCTGGCATCGGCCAGGCAGGCAGTCACCCGTTGGCGACCACTGACCAACACATGAACTTTGTCTAGTATGGAAGCCAATTCGACAGGTGTTTGCACATTTCCGAGTAAATATATGCCCAATCGGCAGTGACCGCAACTGCCAGGTTGACAGGCGCTGATGAATTGCGGTTAGATGAATTGTTTATGACCCATCCGATAGACTTTTTTGGTGGACCAACTGCGCCGTCTGTAAAATAGGTTTGTTTTTTGTTTTCCGATCAGCTGGTTTTCACGGTTCTGCTTGGCTGATGAAGGTTAACAAGCATGAAACAGCTCTGTTTGAAGCTAACCCCAGATGCTCTCATATCCCACTTAATGCTTTTATGACTTGGCCAGGATCAGCCTGGCAGGCGGTCATCCGTTTGCCACCTCTGACCACCACATGAACTTTGTCTAGTTCGGAAGCCTATTCGACCGGTATTCGCACATTCCTGAGTGAATAAATACCCAACCATCGGTAGCAGCAAATGGCAGGAAGTAAGGTGCTGATAAACTGTGGTAAGATGAAGTGCTTATGACCCATCTGATATACTCCAGTAGTGGACCACTTGCACCGTCTCTAAGTGCGGTTTCTTGTGTCGCCCGAGCAGCTGGTTTTCAGGTTTATGCTTTGCTGATGGTGGTTAACAATCCCGAAAGAATTTTGTAACAAGTTACACCCAGATACTGTCATAATCAACTTACTGCTCTAATGACTTTGTCGGCTTCAGCCATGCAGGCGGTCACCCCTTGCGGACCTCTGACCACCACATGAACTTTGTTTAGGTCGGAAGCTTATTCGACCTGTGTTCACAAATTCCAGAGTGAATAAGTACCTGATCAGCAGTGACAGCAAATGGCAGGTGGCAAGTCGTTGAGGAACTGTGATTATTTGAAGTGCTTATGAACCATCTGATAGACTTTAGTGGTAGAGCATCTGCACCGTCTCTACGTGCGTTTTGTTGTGTCGTCCAATCAGCTGGTTTTCAGGGTTATGCTTGGCTGATGAAGGTTAATAATTTCAAAACAATTTTGTATCAAGTAACCCCAGATGCTATCATGTCTTACTTTGTGCTATTTTGACTTGACAAGCATTGGTCTAACCGGCGGTCACCCGTTGGTGACCTACGACCAATACATGAAATTTGTCTAGTTCGGAAGCCTATTCAACCGGTGTTTGCACATTTCCGAGTAAATATATGCCCGATCAGCAGTGGCGGCAACTGCCAGGTTGACAGGCGCTGATGAATTGCGGTTAGATGAATTGTTTATGACCCATCCGATAGACTTTTGTGGAGGACAAACTACACCGTCTGAAAGTGCGCTTGTTTTTGTTTTCCATCCAGCTGGTTTTCAGGGTTATGCTTGGCTGCTGAAGGTTAATTACCCTGAAACAGTTTTGTATCAACTTATCCGCAGATGCTCTCATATCCCACTTACTGCTATCATGACTCGGCCAGGATCAGCCTGGCAGGCGGTGATCTGTTTGCGACCTCTGACCACCACATGAACTTTGTTTAGTTCAAAAGCCTATTCGACCGGTGTTCGCACATTGCTGAGTGAATAAATACCCGATCATCAGTAGCAGCAAATGGCAAGAAGCAAGGTGCTGATGAACTGCGGTAAGATGAAGTGCTTATGACCCATCTGATAGACTCCAAGAGTGGACCAATTGCACCGTCTCTAAATGCGTTTTCTTGTGTCGTCCAATCAGCTGGTTTTCAGGGTTATGCTTGGCTGATGATGGTTAATAAACCCGGGACAGTTCTGTATCAGGTAATCCCCAGATGATGTCATGCCCCAGTTACTGCTATTTTGACTTGGCTGGCATCAGCCATGCAGGCGGTCACCCCTTGCGGACCTCTGACCACCACATGAACTTTGTTTAGTTCGGAAGCCTATCTGACCGGGGTTCACAAATTCCTGAGTGAATAAGTACCCGATCAGCAGTGACAGCAAATGGCAGGCGGCGAGGCGCTGAAGAACTGTGGTTATATGAAGTGTATATTAACCATCTGATAAACGTAAGTGGTGGACCAATTGCACCGTCTCTAAGTGCGCTTTCATGTGACGTCCAATCAGCTGGTTTTCAGGGTTATGCTTGTCTGATGAAGGTTAATAAACCCGGGACAGTTCTTCATAAAGTAACCTCCAGACGCTGTCATACCGCAGTATCTGCTATTATGACTTGGCCGGCATCAGCCTGGCAGGCGGTCACCCGTTGCGGACATCTGACCACCACATGAACTTTGTTTAGTTCGGAAGCCTTTTCGACCGGTGTTCACTTATTCCTGACTGAATAAATACCCGACCATCAGTAGCAGCAAATGGCAAGAAGCAAGGTGCTGATGAACTGCGGTAAGATGAAGTGCTTATGACCCATCTGATAGACTTGAGTGGTGGACCAATTGCACCGTCTCTAAGTGCGTTTTCTTGTGTCGTCTAATCAGCTGGTTCTCAGGGTTATGCTTGGCTAATTAAGGTTAATAAACCCGGGACAGTTCTGTATCAGGGAATCCCCAGATGCTGTCATGCCCCAGTTACTGCTATAATGAATTGGCTTGCATCAGCCGTGCAGGCGGTCACCCCTTGCGGACTTCTGACCACCACATGAACTTTGTTTAATTCGAAAGCCTATTCGACCGGTGTTCGCACATTCCTGAGTGAATAAATACCTGATAATCAGTAAAAGCAAATCGCAGCCGCCAAAGTGCTGATGAACTCCGGTAAGATGAAGTGTTTATGACCCATCTGATAGACTCCAAGATTGGACCAATTGCACCGTCTCTAAATAAGTTTTCTTGTGTCGTCCAATCAGCTGGTTTTCAGGGTTATGCTTTGCTGATGAAGGTTAATAAACCCAGTACAGTTCTGTATCATGTAATCCCCAGATGCTGTCATGCCCCAGTTATTGCTATTATGACTAGGCTGGCATCAGCCGTGCAGGCGGTTATCCGTTTGCGACCTCTGACCACCACATTAACTTTTTTTAGTTCGGAAGCCTATTCGATCGGTGTTCGCACATTCCTGAGTGAATATGTACCCGATCAGCAGTGACAGCAAATGGCAGGTGGCGAGGCGCTGATGAACTGCGGTTTGATGAAGTGCATATGACCCATCTGATAGA
Organism: Ligula intestinalis; assembly: GCA_036362985.1. Lineage (NCBI taxonomy): Eukaryota > Metazoa > Platyhelminthes > Cestoda > Diphyllobothriidea > Diphyllobothriidae > Ligula > Ligula intestinalis. The sequence continues at coordinate 101,202 of JAYGXS010000024.1, forward strand.
CACCAGTGGTGGACCAACTGCACCGTCTGTAAGTGCGTTTGAGTGTGTGTTGTATGATCAGTTGGTGTTCAGGGTTATGCTATGCTGATAAAGGTAAATAATTTCCAAACAATTTTGTATCAAGTAACCCCAAATGCTGTCATGTCCCACTTACTGCTATAATGACTTTGCCGGCTTCAGCCGTGCAGGCGGTCACCCGTTGGCGACCTCTGACCACCACATGAACTTTGTTTAGTTCGGAAGCCTATTTGACTGGTGTTCGCACATTACTGAGTGAATACATACCCGACCATCAGTAGAAGCAACGGGCAAGGGGCAAGGTGCTGATTAACTGCGGTAACATGAAGTGCTTATGACCCATCTGATAGACTCCAGTAGTGGACCAATTGCATCGTCTCAACGTGCGTTTTCTTTTGTCGTCCGATCAGCAGGTTTTAAGGAATATTCTTGGCTGATGAAGCTTAATAAGCCCGAAACAGTTCTGTATCAAGTAAAGCCCAGACGTTGTCATAACCCAGTTTCTCCTATCATGACTTTTCAGCCAAATGCAACTAATTAGCCACTGTACTTTTTTCATGTTTTCAAAGTCACCTCGACAATTAGTTAAGGTGGGCGTATTTCAGCAAAATTTAACCCAAAAATACTGCATAAACCACAATTTTAGGCTAAAATTCCCGTTTTTTGGCAATCGACAACATAAACCACTATTTTTTCGGTTTAAATAGACTTGTTTAACATGGTTTTCGATTAAAACGTATTTAAACGTTGGTAAATATACAATGTAGTGTTTCTTAATAACACTGCAGATCCTCCTTCAACTTGCAAAACATACTCTTTTGTTCACGATAAGAAATAGCTTTCTCACTCGCGGCCTGCGAAGTACAGTAGTCGCCAAAGACCATGCAATTTTTATAACTTAGTATAAATTTGATCATAACTGGAATACCAGTGTAAATGCATTTAAGTAGATTTAGAAATAATAAAAAACTGCATCAGGCATATTAAGTACTTCAAAAAACTATAGGAATAACTTAGTTTTTTGAAAGAAAACTCAACTTTACTCGATAAAACTGCGGTTTTGGAGTCGTAAAAAATAGCTATAAATAATAATAATAAATTAAGATATTGTGTTCAATTAAAAACTTGGAGCAACCACTTTTTATACATAGAAAAAACTTTTATTAAGTTAAGATATTCGGTAAAATTTACTCCTATTAAATAAGTATTTATTAAATGCAATTAAAAATGCCTGTCATAATTTTCCTTGTTTTTACTGTCGACCATGATGAATTTATAAATTAGGCCTCTTTTCGATGTTAACAACAAAAAATTTTAAATAAGATAGATATAAAGAGCATTTACCTAAATAAAGTGTTTTTTATATTAGTTTTAATGAATATGGCAAAGTTTTTTGTAAACAGAAATGCCTTAAATCAGCAAAACACATTGTCGAGGGTAAAGCTTATCCGCAGTGGATTTGTGAAACTTCTTTTTCTAAGATTTATAAAAAAAACTTGCAATAAAAAAGTACCTCTTATAAATTGCTTTCATAAGATATTTGGCTGACGAAATTCTACGTATATTAACATTTTCCAAAGTAATGTCACAATGAAATTTGATACTTTTGAGAATTTATTTAAGTTTGCTGAAGATAAACGATTCAATTTAACTGGAAATAACAAAACTTTCTTTTCTCTTTATAAAAGATTATTTTTCGCATCAGTGGATTTATTCCACTTTCTGATATAATTATGCTTATTCAAAGAAGCTGGCCATATGCATTGATCTTTTTCAAAATACTTATTATTTTTCTGTCTGTCCCGTTTCTAAGAAACACTAAAAGTGAACTGAGGTACACAAAACTATATTTCTAGAGGACTTAAATTCAATTAGACCTTCTTTGTCTTAAATTTGTATAAGTATGTCGGATACTTTGCTTTTGTGTCAAGGTCTAAAAACGAATTATTTATGCCTTAAAACAAATTCTTCTTTTGAGGCATTTTGTGCAAACATCTTTATAGCATAGCAAAACATAATTTTTAAAATACATTTGATAATGAATTAACCAACCTTAAACGCGCACTTATGAAGCGAGGATATCCAAATCAATTTATAGACAAATACAATAAACCTCTAAGACCTAAATTGACTCAACAATTAGCACCAAAAATGCCCGTCTTCATTTCCATATCATTTAAGGGCGACAACATACTAAACACCATCAAAAGACGCCTTCTAAATGCCATTGAAAGGACGTACTATGCTGCTCATCTGATAATTTGCAATCCGACAAAGCCTTTACCAGTTCCTCATGCGAAGGATGCCATGCCGTTGCACGCCACTTCAAACTGCATTTATGAATTTACATGTACTTGCGGATGCAAGTACATAGGGCGAACGCAGAGGCAATTGGCCACCAAAGCTGAGGAACATTTACCTAGTTGGCTAATGAAACAAAAAAACAGAATTCCCTGATCCTCAATTACTGAACATCTGTTAGACTCGAGCCATTCTGTTGACCCCAAAACGTCCTTCTGAGTACTTGTTCGAGCACGAACAACTCGCACTTTACGCTACCTGGAGGCAGCCTACATACGGCGGGTCAAACCCAACCTATGTAAACAGTTGGAGCATGTAGTGAACCTTACTTTGCCTTGGTAACATTGGCTTCCTGTTTATATATTTTTCCTCCTAAGTTGTTATCTCAGGTGTTTTTCCCTGTTATTTTTGCTGACCATAGCGTTTGAACTTCTCATGTTATTGATTAGCCACTTGGCCACTCCTTATGGCCTTGTGTTTATATCGATTTTTATGTACGAATTCATTGTGTATCTTCTCTTTTGTGATTCACGTTAAGTAATGAGAGGTGGCAACTGACGAGCTCTCTCAAAATTATATCGATTTAATAAATCATTTTGCTGCTGTTGCCATATTTAAATTTGCACCAGGGAAACGTTGCTTTAAATGTTATTCCTTTAACTTGGCTTCACTTGAATCTGAACACTTTTTGACAAACATTTGCAGTTCAGGACGGGATATATTTTATAACTTTTTCACTTATTTTGGAGTTCCTTCTTAGTGTTTTAAACATTAACGTGCAGCTTGGTTCTCTCTTTCGTAATAGCATTGGAAATTCCTTCGATATGAGACGACTCCTAAATTTCTTCAGAATTCATGGCAATTTTTTTAATAAACCTTACTAAAATAACGATTTAACTAAGTAGAAGGCTTTTGCAGAATTCAATAAACTAAATAAATCAAAATATTGTTACTAAATATACGATAAAATGCCAGGTCAAATTTAATAATGAACTTTGCATGCTCTTTGGCGACTACTTTATGTTTTCTTATGACTTCAATACCATAAGAAATACCTATTTTGACAGTTAACGCTAGTAGGAAAGGCAAGGAAACATCTTTTAATACACGAATAGCTGGTATAACGTTTTTCTGTTGCATAGACCAAACATCTTGGAACAAATAAGTAGCCTCAAACACCCTCAAGTTATAGTTAATGTAAAGCCACATGGCATATCTGCCTTGTATTTCTATTGTTATTCACTTTGTTGTTACTGGATCACCTGTTCCTCATATTTTGACTGTAGAGATAGGTCACAAGTATAGTGACTATCGGTAAGGTTTTTTTTCTTTTTTGATGGTATTTCATGAATTAAATTAGTTCAGAAATTTAAATGCGCAACTATTTGAGGTCCAGATACAATATTGCTTTCAGCATCCCCAGAAACGGAAAAAGAAGATGTGGCAACTCCTGAAGCAAAATTCTATTGAGACTGACTTTCCAAAAGCACTCCCGCTTTGATCTTGAGAGCGTACTGTGTATGCTCCTATCGGAATATAATGACTGTGTTTTTGAGTCAGCCGTGCCTGATACACGTGTGTCGATCAATTGCTGGTAGCTGTTTGAACTTTATATGGCTTTTGCATAATCCCTCATGTACCAACTTCTCCTAAAACTTACCCATACTACCACACATATTTATTTGCATGACCTTTCGTTTTTTATTTGCGTCAATACTTTTGAAAGCTGAATGACGTGTGTCCACAAAATTATTCAACATAAAGTGGGCACCACTCCTCGGGCTTATAACATTTTACCAATTACAAAGCGTCTTTGACAACTTAAATTGCCAAAATTGAGCATACGACCCACACAGTATATTGGGAACTCCCTTAATATAGGCGACATTTCATATAAGTTACACTACACGTGAATATTCACCTGTTCTAACACTAAAACCTAGCCCAACCAACATCAAAACTGCAAACCTCTTCTCAGCCTATCCCTTGGCCAATTTTACGCTTACCATAGCATTAACAGTTACCTAAACGCTAACCCTAATCTTCCTGGAATCTGGCCCAAAAACAACTTATTACGGTCGCTCCCAGTTTCCATGTTCTGCACAGAGGATGTGGTTATAACCAATACTGTCGGAAAAAACAGAGCGGTTTCATTGCAGCACCGAGGCCATCTGGCTTACTATAAAGGTACCGGAATCACCCAGCCTGGAAGTTCTGACCGTGTACCGTCCGCCTAGATAT
>JAYGXS010000025.1:997-23051 GCA_036362985.1 Ligula intestinalis
ATCTCCTAAGGCTGGTTCATAATGGAATGTCGTTTGTGGTTTTTAGGAGAAAAACTGTCGCCCGTGGGGAAAGGTATGTGAATGATAGGAGAATGATGCTTCTGTGAATTTTGGCGGCAGCCATGGTGTCCATGGTGAGTAATATCGACATCCGAGGGACCATGCGATGAGAGGACCTCGGAGTCACGAGAACGTCCTAAAGAACTGGATATGCGTCCATGATACACCTATGTTGTGTCAAGAGCAGAGAAACCCACCACGCCGTCAGCAGTTGGTCGATACGAGAAAGGGCGTGAGCGACCGACTGCTGACGACGTGGCGGGTTCCTCTGCTCTTGACACAGCAAAGGCGTATCATGGACGCATATCCAGTTCTTCGGGACTTTCTCGCATTTGTTTGATAAGCCCCCCCCCCTCTCCACCTGACACTATTTATTGTAGCAATTTTCACAGCTGACCAGTCCGTAAAATGAAAGATATCCTATGGCTTAGACTCATGTCTGGCTGACTCATACTGAGCCTTGTTCAGGTGGAACGTACGCATGTGGTAGTTGAAACTGGGAGGACAAAATAAGGCAAAATGATTAAGTATCTTCTTAAGCAATTTTAAGGGTTAATTATATGGTATGGGACAACTGTTTGTATAGAGTTGTTCGGCCAGCCAACAGGAATAACGAAGGAATGTGTGCATTGAAATGACGTTTGTCCAAAATGTATTTGGATGACATGGCATCGCCATTCGCACTATCCGTTACAAGACATTGCATAGCCATGTCTCTTTTCTTGGCTTTGTGTGACATTTTAAGATAACTAGCTAGATAACACTGATTAAAGTATATTTCAAATCCTAAATACCTTCCTTTTAAAATCATCAGGATTAGATCTGCACACAGTTGACTTCGCGAAAACAATCAAAAATATGACCCTCTCCGCAATATCACTGGTTTTTTGCGGCGTTTAAGTTAATTCACCTTTACCCTGTCATAACTAATTCCCTTAAGCATATCCCCACAAAAACCTTCAATCGACTTTTACAAATAACGATATGTTTCCTTGTTTTCATCATTTACCATATATTTTTCCAAGGAGGTTCTTATTCCCGTCTTTTGTCATTTTTCCGTATTTTTTATCTCGACCGATTTTGACTCCATTGTCTTGAAGAAACAGGCAAGAGCGTCAATTGCTATTCCATTTTGGAGGACACATGGTTTGTTCGTAAGGCTGTGCACTGAATGTGTCGAGCAGCTGGACTTCATATGTATTTCCTACGCTCGTTCTAGAAAGTACGACGTGATTCATCCAGTTGTCTGTAAGCAAACAACCAATTACAAATTATTCCCATTAATGATTAAACTTCACTGATCTCAAACGCTCTGAATTGAGGCTGATCATCGAGCTCCTTTTATATATTCTAGCTAACATTCCCAATCTTAACTGGCAAGATAACGAATCGACATCTGAAGGGTTGGAGCGATCGACATCTAACTTCAGGAGCGCGGGTTTGAGTCTCGAGTATAGTTCAACGCTGGGATGGTAATGACTGAATAACGAGCGTGCTAACCACTGGGTTTGCTTATGGTTAATTGATGACGTCTACGGTGCCAGAAATAACAATTTCAGTTTCGCTTGCCTTTGTGGGTAATGTATTTCTTCCCAACCTACATATTGATGTGATAGCTTACCACACGAACAGCACAGATATTAGCTGAAATACTTGTACATGTGTTTCAACGATATTCTGCCGCTACTTGACACACCTGCGAGGGCTTCTGCTCATTAGTGGGCCACCAGCTATTCTTGTTCTCTTTCAGGTATGTTTTAACTGGTTTTGAAATTTCAGCTTTTTACTTTCTTTAGAAATCGACTCATGTTCACCGTATAAATCAGCATATTTAAGTTCTATAGGCATAGATTGAAGTTTGTGTGTACATTTGGGCACTACGTAATATACACAAGGTACTAATGGGTAGACAGTAATGAAATAAATTGACGTTGTAGCTTACCATACCGGCAGCCTAGGCACTGGCTAAAAGGCTAACATAAAAGAATAAATAAATATTATGTGTAAGGCTTAGCATATGTTTATAGTATATCTGCTTTTGCGAAAATTCTTATTGAAAATTTCAGAAGATGAATTGGCGAAAATGCTTTTGTTTTCGATCAATTCTCGTCAGGCCTTTACACCTATGTGGTAATTCAGTAAATAAATTATGCAGGTTGGTAGAAAAATTGGAACGGTTGTCAGAGGAGGGGGAAGTGTGATCGGGGCCAATCCGATCAGCGTTAGGGTGGACCGAATGTCAGCCGAGTTGATAAGCTACTGGCTGTTGGATTAGCGACTTTAGCCCATTGTAACTGCGGCGCCGCGACCGGTCGGCGTAGCTTGATGGCTGCCACTTCTGCCGTACCCGGCGGACGCTAAGAACATGGCTGAAAGGCCGACAAAACCCTTAACGTTAACAGCAGAGATGAACGGAATATTAATTAAGGTCCCATTTTAAGGGGACGGACCAGGCGAAATTCTAAAGAGGCGCATGAGTCAAGCTATAGCAACTACATTCCCAGCCATGAGGCTACGCCGTTCCGTCCTTACGCCCCAAGTACTTTGTCGCGGCACCGCAGTTACCATAGGCAAAAGTCGCTAATCCAACCGCCAGCAGCTTATCACCTAGACAGACTACCAGTTCCCATTACGCTGATCAGATTTTAATCCCAATCTCTCCCACCTTCCCCCTCCTCTGACAACCGTACTATTTTTTCTACCAACTCGCATACGATATGCATTTATATAATATATTTTTATACATTTTTATGGTACGACGGTGGAAATTTGGAAAATGTTGGAAAATTCCAGAATGGCTAAGGAAAGCTGAAGGCAATACCACCATGACCATCAACAGCTCTATTCTAGCGCACATGGTGGATTCCGAAGATGAGGTGGACCCAAACGAAGCCTTCAGGGCGATCTATAAGGTATCACAAAACTACCGAAAGTCACTGGGTTGGCACCTGCTAGCAACAGCAGAAGCGACCGCTATCATGTTTATGAAACTGGCGTTGTGTGCGCAGAAGGACTTCATGCAAAGTCCATACCTAGCGCGGCCAACGGCCGCCTTGCAACTGGCATTTTTCCGAGCTTTATCTTTCCCCTTCCGCCTTTCCTCTCCCAAATTGCCATTAATTTAGCCAATTTAACCACCCCAATCTCGTCCCCTATCCCCTGGACTAATTTGCTTGTGACGCTGAACATAATTTACCTGTAATTTTACCTTTTACAGTTTACCCCCTCCCATCGAAATGTAACGGCCTGATGAGAATTTATCGCAAGTCACGTATGCCCGCCAATTGCTCTTCAGATTTGAATAATTCAGTTGACCCATACTAGCAGAAGATTAGGTGGATTATTCGACCCATATTTGATTAAATTCACGGCTCGCCGTTAGCCTCGTAGCCCAGTGGTGGAGCGTTGGTTGCGCAACACTCTTTCCCTGCTGTGCGGGTTTGACTCCCACCATGGCCGTGAGATTTGTTTGCAATTGGGTCACCTGAACTGAAAGAAGAAATAACCTGCCAGCGTATTATATAACACCATTACTTCTATGCTAAGCAAGCATTTAAAATTCTTGGGAACCGTAATGTTTTTGACGGCTGCTTTAGAATGTGTTTATCAGCTACCCCCCCCCTCCACAAGACACTTCTTGATATGCAGCTGCAAGTTTAACGGAAAAAAGATGACAGGTCTCTGTTGTTGTTGTTTTACATACAAGTAATTCTAGCCGCATGTAAAATCATCACTGAGTCTATCTTTACAGATTCCTTACTACTAAACATAGCTTGCCCATCTTCCAGTCCATTATGTTGCGTATTTTCACCGGAGGGACTACACATGCCAAGATTTTTATGATGATGTCTTTACATATGAATGGGCATAGTCCTGAAAATAATTTTACAGGTTATTGGCCCCAATGAACACGGAATCACGAATTTAATTCAATTGGTTGGGAGGGTGTTGGCTAGATTTTAAAATCTTCTGCATTAATACGCAAATTTACAATGCCGTCTGCCTAAGAGTCTAATTAAAGCAGTCCTTAATGCCAAAGTAATCATGTATGCATATCCGTTAATGCTCAAAGGACATGACAGGGTATGTGGTCATATTATCTTGGCTCCAAGCAGCAAAGTCGTTAGCATAAATGCGCAGCCATAGGGAGGAGTATTGATTGAAATCAGTGAAAGTAAAAATGCACCCTTTGACGCTTAGTCTTTTTTATTCCTCTGTTGACCTGAAATTGTTAAATGCCCATTAGATTGCACCAGTACTCAATAAGACGTCTGTATTATGGGCCTCGGTTGTCTAAATTGATACCAGCTCTAGAAACACATGGTTGCTAATAGTGGAGAATATGGGAGTTCCTGAAAGCATTTCAGAAGAAGAGGATGCGATCACTGGAACAAGACCTTTATTTGCCTGATGTTTTGAATTCCGTCGGGAATCCTTAAACATCGGTAATATTAACATAGTCATGGTCATGCGCAGCTAGAGTTTAAACATGAAGAGGTTGCACGGTATTGATAGTTCATAGTGGTCATCCGCCCGTGTGTGATAACTGTTCACATTTGAAGCCACCGCTTGGGTCTTACTTGATACGGTATTGGCTTGACACTTCGCATTCGGCTCACTTATTGCCACAATTGCCTTGTCAACGTCGGATGTGGGCCTGATAATTGCCTGACAATTATGCCCGCTGTTGTCAGAGTTGTCTCTGCGCCCGGCCTTTCCCACGTGACTGAGTCTCTTGCTCAGAAACTTTTCAGTACACCGCATGGAAACGGCAAATTGTTGCGCTTGTTGATGGACTAGGGGTCTGAGAACAACGACTCGAGCAGCTAGCGGCTCACATGGCTGTCACGTCTTGCGAGGAGTTCGGCCTCGTTAAACTTGAAAATATGGCTGGGTGCCGTCGAGCGAACTGCAACCTGGGAGTTGGCGTCTTACTTCCCCAGCACCGCTGCATGCTAGTCCATTCGCGTCTGGTAGTGTAATATTATGGGGGATGTTGGTTTGGCTCGAGAAGACGTTCCTCATACGGTGCTCTCCGTAGGCGAAAGTTATCCGTCCTTTTCCCCCTTTGAACACTCACGAATTTTAAATAGTTCATATTCGTGCGCATCTGCCTGTGTAAGTCAACAAATGAAGCTGCTCAATAAGGACGAATTTGACAAAATTTCTTTTGATGGACTGAGCCTTCTGTGTGAAAGAATTTCCCCTAAGTGAACAGTAACAGTACAATAAATTTTAATGAAGTTTAAATATTTATGAGCTTTAACTGTATACCTTACCCCATCTTAACAGTATAGTGTGCATAATATAAAACTAAGCCTTATTTTAACCCGAAATTCTACAGTCAACAAGAATCCAAAGCTTAACCCTCAGCGTTATCCTGGCACCTTATACCACCTCTGAGCCAACACCCAGCATACAACCTAAACCTAAGCGTAACACTAGGCTTCGCTCTAATTCATAACCTATTTTCCGTAATTTACGACGCACAAACTTGTTCGGTGACTGGTTTTTGCACTTCTGTCCAGTTTAGATGTTCAATTAAAGCATCAGTACTAAGGCAACGCAATTTTTAAAATTCTTCAGAGAATTATTTGTGCATTATTTTCTTCACAACCATAGGACAAAGAAATGTGCTATGCGTAGGAAGCACGTCGACATATAGGACATAACTTAGTTACGTGAAGGTTTGATAAACATGCATGGTCTATAAACCACTTGCCAAACTAGTGGGATCCGATAAGATGTTGCCGATTAGCAAGAGTATATCAATTTTTAGCATATTTCGGCATATTACACGAATTGTAGGCCGTAATGTAGATACACTCTTACATAATATCAGCTAAGCTCATCCTCCTATTAAGTTCATGCTGGAGGTGAAAAAAGTAAGTTCATCTCCTTTTGGACGCAGCGTCTTATGTCGAGGTTATGACCATAGCGTTCAAAGAAGCGTTTCTCGAAAGATAACTTGGTCCGGACAATAAGCAATAGTCAACCCTTGTGGTCCTAGTTGTAGCGCATTTCGAAGCTAATATGCGGAATTAGCTAAAATATACAGGAGGTGGTCAAACTCATGAAATTCAAGGATTTTCAGAAGTTACCATCAATAAATCAAAATCAACCCAAGTCTCGGCCCACAAAGTCTTACAGGAGCAAAGTAATGATCGTAGCATATCACGTTCTTTAGAAGTATCATGTAATTTAGCAAAGTTGGAAATTCAAAAATAGTTAAAATCGAGCGTACAAGGTACACTTTATGTTTAAATGTGCAGTCAGCCTGCTCATGCAAAAATCCGAATAAATAAATGAGGACAGGTCGAATTACTTTTGAACATAATTGTTATGTAAAATTGTCATGCATATATGCTTCTATATTAGGTGCAATGAAATTTTTGACTCTTAGTGAACGGCCCAAAGAAGGTTTAACGAGAACTGCTACTTGTTTCTTTCGTTTTTGCATTGCTTAAAGTACCTTGGATTATGTCAACCAGAACTTGGCTTGATTTGGCCAATTGCGAGGTCACAGAACTAAATTTTTTTGAAAGCTCACGTACGGAAAGGCAGGGTAATAACTAATGGTATTAAATGTAATTGGCAGGTGCAATTGTAAACCTTCCGCTTTTGTACCCTAAGAGAACTTTCCATCCGCCCTATTTTTTCCAGTTATTTCAGGATTTTTTTACGACGAAGTTCATACCTTTCTTAATATTGTAATGACCACTTTACAATTTTCATTGGCATTAATCAATTGGTCATAGAGAAGTATTATGCACTACATATTGAAGAAAACCTTAAAAATAATATACGTCTTAAAAGAATGCTCCTAAATAACGGGTTTGTCAACATTATTTTTATGCAACTGTCTGTTTCGGTTATTGTTTTAGAATCACATTACTATGTCAACTCATTGCCGAGCAAAATTGACGTTCACAACAAAATTCGAAAATGAATGTGCCGAAGATGAATTTAAAAGGTTTTGCATAAGTGTCCCTCTTGATATAAACGCTTTATTTAGATAGTTCTGCATTGAATGTCTGCGTACTTTAACTTTTTATTGAAGATATAATCAAAATCTAAATGGAAACTTTTAGACAGTCGTTTGAATTCCTTAAAAAAAGGGAAACCTCGTCTGGTGAAAACGACAAAAAATCACCCTTCTATATATACAGGAGCGATTATGTGTATAGTTGTTTGCTTATCGGTTCAGTTCTAAGAAAACAAAACCAAGCAGAGGGGCAGAATATCAACGACAATTTTGAGGGAAATAATAGTCTTTTGCCCGTTTCTTTTCTATTTTTCTATTTTTCGGTTCGGTTTAATATATAGAAAATACTAGGAAATATTTTACCTTCAATCTTTAATCAAGGGGGTCTGTATAGTTGTTCGTTTGCGGTAGCTATTTTCGGTGTGCTAAAGTAAAAAGAAAGACTTACAAATGTATAAGTTCCTATGGATATCCAGATAGTATGTATAAGGCTTCCTTGAAATGGTATCATTTCATGAGTAAATAATTGGATGCCATAGCTAATCATCAGCAGTCTTCGTTTTTTGGCGGTAGACACACAAGAAGTACTAAGGAAGAATGCTTTTCACTCCACAACGCCGTTCATCATGTTCGGGCACGTAGGCCTCATCGGTGCAAAGCATCACATACATCGTGCTGTGAGGTTACAAGTCACGCAGAATGGGTCGGCACCTAATCCTGTGGTTCAGTTCGTAGTCGTACAAGTACATGGATTTTTCTGTGTTTTTTGACAGTGCGAGTCAAATAAACATTACCTCACATCAAGTTTAAAAGTTATTTACAGCTGCCTTGAGCAAAGGCCGAACCTCAGTCTCCGTAATGGTCACCGGCACTTATTATATAGATCTTTCTGCTACTCCACATGTTGCCCAAGATAACCACTTACTCAGAGCCAAACTAATAGCTTTATCATATTTACGTGTCCAACTGTCACGCATGAGTTTTTGCAGTGGTTTAGACAGCGAATAAACAGAGGCCGGTTGAAGCAAAGTAGCCAGTTTCAGGTTATTAGGCGAGTCGATGACGTAAACCATTATGGTAAATGATTAAATCAGTAGTATGTTATCGGTACAGGCCCTGTACAATGATCACCCTACATCACATTTCGCCATTGTCTGGCAAGTACCTTTGTCGCTGCAACCATCACATGCTTGGCCCAAAAACTTGTCGTCTCACCACGCGTGCAGGCATGCGGTCAGGCCACTGGTGTCAAAATAGACAGGTCAATCGGTCCTTGATCGACTGTCTGACTCGGGTAAAACTTTTCCCCGCACGAAGTTGAACAAGCTAAGTACGCATGGTCCAGACATAGAGTCCATGATGGCTGCTCGTGCTTGATTTTCTCGTTGGGTCATCCAACGTATTTTATGCTCAGAGGGTCTAGCAACTGGCATATCGGGTGCTAGCATCATGTGCTTAGTGCAAGAGCACGTGGTGCCAGGTCATCCAGAAGGGGTATGCACTCAGACGTGTGTCGAGTCCACTGCCACCCAAACATGTGGCTAAACCTGCATTTGTCAACTGCCTGAGTGCATACATAGTTGCCTTACATCAATTCTAACAAGTCAATTGTACTGTTGACGCCACAATTCATGCCACATTCCGATAAAGGCGAAAAAAATTGATGCTGTTTCGCTTATCGTATAATCTATTCGGAAGCCTATTCCGTCATGACGGGATGCGGGCTTTTTAAAGAGCTAAATGTATCGATTGTAAAAAATGGCTATATACGTAGCATGCATTTTATCATATATTTTGACTGCCTTTATAAATTCAAGAATATTTTATGGAAAACAAGCACAAAATAATTATTTCTTGTGCTTGTTTGATGGCAGATTACGCCTTCGTTAAACGTAATGCTTTCGGTTTTAAAAATGTTTCTCAATTGCCGAATAATTTTTTCAACCTAGTAAATGCTACAGTCGAATTCAAAGAGTAAACACTGTGCAATGTGTACATCCTGTTTGAGGGAAAGTACGTTTTTACCTAATGTTTGACGAAGAAGTCACATCATTGTCATGAAATATTGAAGAATATGTGGAATATATTTTACGCAGTATAGGCAGCATTAATAACTTGATGGTAAATACGGTGATCCGGTAAATGATAGCCTGCTGATTTGCGCACTATAACGATGTGATGGGCACAGTTTCATGTCACATACTTAACGGTGGTGATATGGCTTTATATTCGACATATTAAAATTATCCCGTGTAAATCAGACATAACAAGAAATATTTTATCACGGGAAACGTTGTCGGCGATTGCAGGGCAGATTGGAGTGCCCATTTCTGCTCACTTGCCTCATTAGTCAGGCATACCAAATCCCAAGTGCTGCAGTATGCGATGCTTAAACCTGCAACCTTTTTTCAGAAGTCCAATTCTTTAACCATTGACCTATGGGGTTGTTGTCTTAAGGTTTCAAACCGGGAATTTTTACAATCAATTACGAACTGTTAACGGCTGGTTACGGAACTCACTTGCCTAGTTCTGCGTTGGGGTTCATATTCGAACACCGACAGCGGCCACCCAGCGGCTAGTAGTATCCTTTTTGGACAAACGAAATTGCCGGATGAATCGAGGGTCAATGTGATGGTATTTTATTTTATTGATAGTCGTCATCAGCCATTCACAGCGTATCGAATTGTTTCTGTTTGCTGGTGAAGCATACATATGTTTCAGATGTTCACTTCTAGGTTTGTACTTAGAGATACAATTCTACAAAAATAGAGTTTTTTGTCTTATTTCGCATGTTGGTTTGTACCTTCTAAACTAGACCTTCCTGCTAACATCCGAACAAAACAAGGTATGAGCAAGCTTGTGTTTAACTGTGGTGCAGACGCCTAACAGTAACGATTTTTGCTGGAGATAAGTTCTGGCATTCATAAGTGTGCGCAAATGTCAAAAGAGCCTTAACAAATTTATCTGGTTTATCAAAGTTAATACATTTGCTAATGGTTAGCTATGGCATCCTCAATTTGCTCATTCAATAATTGTACTTCGGAAAAACCTAATTTTGGCTGCTTGATTTTTCGACGTAAATAAACTAAGAAGAGATGTTGAGAGGTTAGGACCGTTGCATGCTAATTATCTAAGGCTTGCTATCAGGGGCGGTGAATGTTTAATGTGTGAGCATGGAAAAAAACAGATTAAGAGGAGCAACTGGTGGTCTAGTGCAGTGCGCAGCCTTAATGCTGATGACTTTAAAGGGCCCAGCTTAAAGGATTTTAAATTTACTAAAATAACTTTAACTAAACTAGTACTGTTTAAATGTCAGACAATATCAAGAAATCCGGGAATGCTTCCCACTGTTGTGTTACTAAAGGGATAATTTGGGGTGAGTAGAGGCTATCTTTGATTTTTTGTATTTTGCATATTTTCTATTTGGATCATCCTGTTAGAGATCTATACTTGCCCCGTCTTGTCTATAAAAATTCTCCCAACCTTAATTGACAGAATTTAGGCAAACACAATCAATGCTATTGTATTTGAAGTTTCGGCCTGTCTAGAACGAACTTGCACCTGTATAAAAACGAATATATTCCAATAAATTTCAGTGCACATAATTGGGGATAGGGAATATACAAGAAATAATAATTCGACTTATTAAGATAAAAGAACTAGTGTGGCATATCATCCAAGTAATTTGTTGCATCTCAGGTATTTATACAGAAGAAGATGATGGTGTTTTGATCACCGGAAACGTCATTTTATTCTTCTGTGCTTTTGGGCTCTGCTGGGAGTCTATCGTCAGAGATAAGCCGTCAAGGAATAGCGAGCAGCAGTTTCAGGAAGCAGGTACCCATCAACTGCAATGGTGGGTGAGAGGGACGGGGAGGGGATAACACATCCTCACTGCGTTAGTTTATACCCAAAATCAAAATGAATTTTCGTGCAGACATGAGTTTACATGAACATATTGCCTCGTGGTATGTCTTCGCTGTTCAAGCACCTCTGTTCTTACAGAAGTGTCATGTATCATATTATAGTGCTATGCATTAACCTCCAATTTTATGATACAAGAATGTGCGGGCGAATTCATAATAATAATTATTTGTATATTTAAGGCCCAAGGGGCCCTGTCGTATCAAACTTAGTGCTTTCGTAAAAATAAAAAATAATAATGATACGTAGTGAACTCTTTTAAAATAATTGTCATTGGCAGTGAAAAAAAAACTCCTAGATCGGTGGATGAGTTCAGCGGGCCACCGAGTTCAAAAAAAGTTTAGAAGAAAAAACTGCCTTAATAGGTAGAAGGGTTTGATGTTGTTAGTTTGGGACCTGATTTTGAGGGTTCGGGACGTTTATGGTCATGGGAAAAAATAATATATCGTTGAGTTAGGAAGGGGTCATCCGGAAGGCAGGAGAAGTCAAGGCAACATATCCTGCGTTTTCTTACTTCTAAATTGGTAACTTACGCCTGAAGGACACAAGGTATGATAGAGCTAGTGTATTGACATGAGCCTAAGCCACAGTAAATGTGCTTATTGACGGACTGGTCTGCTGTGAAAATTGCGACACCAGATGCTGCTAAATGTGGGGCACTTTAACAACCATATACGTCGGTAACCTAACGAAAAACTAGAGGATTTGATAAGCAAACACAATGGCCAATCGTGATCTCTGAAAACGAGTTAATTTCTAGAACAAGTGTAGGTTATTTGCTTAACGTTGTACAAGGAGAATGCTAACGGGACTCAGACAGTCAAAAAATTAAAGAGGGTAGTCTGTTTGGACTACAGAAGCCTGACCCCTCCTGAGAATGTGAAACACTTTGCCACGACCTGAGACCAGCATGTGATAAGGTCGCTTTCAGCCTTCCTGTCTAACAATGACGAACGGCGGTGCGGTGGGAACAGCTTTAATTGTTCACAGCTATTTCATACTGCTGAAAATATCATCAAGAATAGCTTTTAATTTTTAGAATTAGCAGGCTGGCCTCTTTACTGAACATTAGTTTACTAAAAGCCTATGGAAATTGACCGAAATATAAAGTGATTATTTGGACTTAACCCGTCAGCCACTGCGTACCATGCACATGCTGCGTATGAGTAGACAGCATTGATGTATATTGATGTTTCCTTTTACTATGCTAACGTCCGATGTACTAGCTAAAAGGTCCAGATACGTGTTTCGTCAGAAAGCAAACAGGGTAAAGTGGGGACCCACTGACGTTTCGAACCCCTCGGAGCTGCGTAAAAGAGCGGCAGAGAGTGGCGATACACGTGATTGGGGCTTTAAGTTAGTTTGTGGGCTGTTTGTTTTGTAAGTTACAGCACCAATATTTAGTTGATTTGCCACGCGAAGCCGGAATACTCTTTCAAGGATAACATCACTATTTTTCACTTAGCAGCGCTTCTGACAGGCAGAAGTCTATGTCCGCCAAATAAAAGCAATTACTGCAAAAAGTCCCCCTCAATGAGCACCTTCGTTTTGCTGTCGTGTTAAGGTGTATGTGCAGGAATGTTAATTATGTAAAATTATCAAACGCTTATCTGGAAAAAAGACTAAGGAGTTCGCTTGTGGAGACATGTATATGTAGAACTTCTTCTTGATTCAATACCAAACCACAGAAATTATACACTACTAACAATTCAAAAGTCCGCCAAGCCACCAACAACGCTGCTCTGTGTGTCTAGAGTTTTTGGCTGATAGGTCAGATAATGTCGTCCGAATTGTGGGCCGTTTAATAAGGTCAGGTCAACAGGGGACTATTAAAGACCCGAGAAGAAACAGGTAGACGCAAACTTGAAATGGCTTCAGTTGAGGTTACTCATTGTGGTGGCGTATTTATGCTGACGGTTCAGCTGCTTGGATATAAGTAGCATACAACTACATACCCCGCATTATCTGCGTTGTTTTATGGACGTGCTTCGTATGTATTTTTGCGTCGGCAGTAACGTTTACTTTAAATTAACTTTTGGTTGGAGACAGTACGAATTGTTTTTATTCGTGCTTCACCTATACTGTTAAAGGGAATTCTCCCAAGCCATGGTTTGGAGCAGACTTTTAAATCCAACCATCCCTGCCTCGATCAATAACATTTAATCCAAAACTCAGTGTAGACTTCTGTCAGCAAGCTATTGAATCACTGCTTGTTGTCAGCCCCATCTTTATGCAAAGAAATCATTATAAACATCATAGGTTCGTTTGTCTCTCCGATGAAAGAAGGCAATATAGTTGAATGAAGAATAGGCAAACCATGGGAATCTGTAGTAACCGACTCAGCATTTGCTTTACATCCTGATAAAATAACTGATTTCTTAAACAAAAGCCACAGACACCTGGCATCAGTTTCCTTTTAATTTGCAGCTGTAGCTCAAGAAAGGCCATGTGCCTGGAGCTGCCGAACAATAGACGCAAATGCTTCCGTCATAAACACAACGGTTCCCGCGATTGGAGAATGTGCTGTAAGTATAAAACTTATTGTGTTCTTTCCCATGCCAGCAAACAATTTCTGCCTTAATAATTACACCGGATGGTAACAAATCGAAGACAGCAAACTTATAATAAAAGAATACCATGAGTATAACTCGGTGACATCAATGGCTGTGAATGTTCTGGTGATGGTTTATGTGATAGTGCTCATACACATTCTCGGTTTGCTCAAAAATGTCATGTATTAAAAAAACCGTAAAATCACACTCATTTGTGTTTTACCAATGTGTATACATCATAATAAAGAGCCATCTTGTCTTTGAGTACAGCAAGGTAATGTTGCCTTAACTACATAAATATTATATTCTTTCGCCTAAGTGCGTCTACCTAGTTCCGCTGTTGCTATTATCAAAAAAGGATTGTTGGTGATCACTCCGTGACAGTTGTTAGGCGTTCCACGATCTGTTTAAGCTAGTGCATCTGACAAAGTTTAGTCATACCATCCAACACCAACCGCAGCTAACTTTGATTGGATAGGCACTCCTTTTTGGTTGTGAGCGGAAAGTACCAGAAAGAAATCCGGCTTACGTTTAGGTTCCTGTTTGCAATGCATGTAAGCTTTCTTTCAAGTTTTTTTCTTAAGTCCTATCGCAGTCCATGCTGGAAGTGCTCAAGATGTCTCTTCTAGTTAAGCCTCCTGATAATGCCCTCATATCTCAGTCAGTGGGGTTCCAAGATAATGCTCACTTAGGAGAGACTAGCGCAGGCAAGGCCGCCGAAAACAATAAGAACGTATGGTTCAGTTTAATTTTGTCTAGCCTGTTATAATCTAATAAAAGGTGCTTGTGGAACGCAATCAACTTTTCCTTTTAGTCAATCTGAACAAACAAAGACATTTTCTTCCTGAGAAACAATACCTTCGTCGGAATGAAAAGTCGGGAGGAGCTTCCGTTCCTGCCCGAAGAAGGTGAGATACATGTTCAGTAATCGGCGTTTGCAAGTTGCATTATTTCACTTCCTAACAGAAAAAGTGTGTATTTAATGTAAGAAGTGCAAGCTTTACCTAGTAGCAAATACGAATAACGTTTTAAAAGATAAATCTCTATGCCACAAATGAAATATATTATTTTGTACGATCGCTCTGCTTTTGTTTTAATAATTCCTAGATTTTCTATGCCAAGGATTCTTATCTTTGTTATTGGTTTGCTTTATTTTAATTATTAGTGAGAAGCACTCCTGCGCTGAGGATTCTCATTGAAAATGCCAAAGACGTGGATTACGTTTACCTCTTCTGTAGACACAATAGCACGTCGCACGTAGTTATTAGTGCCCGAAACGACTACACAGAACGAATAAATGGCAACCACATGCAATCCTATCACCATTCATAATTACTTTTGCCTAGTTAAAAAAGTTAACAAAATCGAATTGGATTTAAACTTTTCTCAAATGTCATGGGCTCTGAATGCTCTACAATAGTGATCGACAAAAAACACTGATGTTTTTTTTATTTTTGATCTGAAAAAATGTGTTTATTCCTGTCACTTCAACAGAACTCAACACATACATAAGCAACTACATTCGAAAATCGACAAACGAAAGCGAAATAACGTTCGAGTTTGAAATTTGGCCAATGAAGTGGAACCTCAAAATATTGTGTAGGTACCGATTTCTGCGTTAATTATTGGAGTTCGTTTATGTCAATCGTTCTCCAAACCAAAATTAATCGTATGGTACATGTAAAATCGTAGAGCCTTCCAAGGGCAAAATTCTGCCAGCGCAAGTGTCTGATGGATTTTGTGATTAAAATTTTTAACGATTTAGTAATGCATAGTTATTGTATGTTGAATGCGTGATAAGTGCAAATAGGAAATAAGATAAAAGTGCTTGCAATTGTTTTATTAAAGCAAAAATGCAGGTGACTATTGTGAAGGGAACAAAGAGCCCAATTCGAAATCATACTTGTTAGCAAAGAAATCATTTGGACGAGGGAAACTATGAGAGAAATTTCTACTCGTTAACAAAAGAAGCCTATAGACAAAAACACCATTGTCCCTCTGGTCACTTAATAAGTAGCATTACAATTTACATGCAGTTTGTAGAGACTTTATCACTACAAATATACAAAACGTCTTAGCAAATACGCAGTGAAAAACTTTCGAGGGTAGGCTGACTGCTAATAAGGGATTAACTAGACTATTCTAGAGGAAAAGTCGTAAAATCCAGTAAAGAGATTGACGGTGAAGATTAGAAATGATACAACTAACTTAGATCCTTCTCGATCCTAGCCGGCAGTAGTCAAGTAGTCGACTTGCCAAAGGATAACTCTGCGAGGACTGGATCCAAGTTCGTTGGGATGTGAGTTGCAAAATGGGGAGAAAACTCGTTTGCAAATCGTCGCTGGATTCTCCTGGAGCCCGTGATTGATCACCAGAGAGGTGTCGTTGAAGGGCAAAATAAACAGCGGCAGGTGAGGAGAGAGTTGAGCCGTGGAGAGTGAGTAGCAAGATAGTTGCTGTCACGCGTCAAAACCGAAAGTGTGAAAGCCTTGTATTTAGTTTTAATAAACTTGGTTATTGATGAATTTAAACAACACGTAAGTAGGGCCAAGAGCCCACATAACTCCCCCACCAGAGCGTTGGTGGGTTAAAAATGCTCGACAAAAGAGGATGTACAAAAAGGTTAAACAACAAAGTCTCGCAAGTTGGTAGGAAAGCGAACATGTCTACCAGAACGAGTGGAAGGGGGGGGATGAGTGGGAATGGTTAGAGGGGTGGGGGTAGGTTCGGGTGGTGAGGATGGCGGTGGGCAAGGGGCTGCAGGAGGAGTGCAGGGTGAAGGTGCCCCGAAAGCGGACGGACCAGGTGATAGTGGAGTGCATTCAACGTAGGCCGGCTTTAGTCTGTCGATGGAGACTGTATCAGTAGCATCAGCCCTTTGAATGACGAAATATATGTCCCTCCGTTCAAGTACTTTGAAGGAACCATCGTTTGGTGGGCAAAGGAGCTTGAGAACTGCGTCGTGCCGGACAAACACGAATGGGGTTGTGTGCAAGTCGTCGTGCACGAAAACGCGTCGAGGTGTCGCGCGGGTGGGGGTTGGGCGTAGTGCGGCCATGCGTTGCTGCAGCTGTTGCACGAAGGTATTCGTGGCGTCAGGGGTGACGGAGGAAGACTGCACGAGCTCACCAGGTAAACGGAGGGATGTGCCGTAAACAAGATCGGCGGCAGTGCACTGAATGTCTTCCTTAACAGCCGAGCGAATGCCGAGGAGGACGAACGGCAGGTTGTCGCTCCAGTTGTGTGGGGCAGGTTGAGACATCAACGTGGACTTCAACTGACGGTGAAGGCGTTCCACGAGGCCGTTTGATGCTGGGTGGTAGGCAGTGGTGGTGATATGCGAGCACCCAAGCAGTTTGGTGACCTCACGGAAGAGTGCAGATGTGAACTGACTTCCGCGGTCAGTGGTGAGTTTAGCTGGAACACCGAAGTTGACTATCCAGTGCGTAAGGAAAACCATGGCAAAATTCTCTGCCGAGGTATCCGATATGGGAACGGCGATGGGCCATCGTGTGAAACGATCGACAGCAGTCAAAATGTGCGTGAAACCGCGAGATGGGGATAACGGTCCGACTAAATCCATGTGGACGTGTTGAAAACGGGCGTCGGGAACCGCGAACGTGCTGGGAGGTAAAACGGTGTGTCGCTGGACCTTATTCTTTTGACAGGCTAAGCACTGCCTGGTCCAAGTAGCAATGTCGGTGTTCATCTTTGGCCAGACGAAACGGGCTGCGATGAGTTTGCGGCTGGCATGAACACCGGGGTGGGATAGCGAATGGAAGTGGTCGAAAACAACCTTCCGGTAGAATTAGGGTACTACAGAACGAGGGGTACCTGTAGAAAAATCACACACGATAGAGCCTGGTGCCGCGGGGAGCGGAGCCTCACGCAGCTGAAGCACAGAAGACGCAAGCATTTCAATGATGGAGTCATCAAGCGCCTGCGCTTCCGCAAGCTTCGCCAGATCTAACGTGGTGATAAGAGCGTTGACCTCAGGACGGGACAAGGCATCAGCAACAACATTCTCATCACCGCGGACGTAGCGTACGTCTGAGGTGAATTGAGAGATGTAATCCAGGTGACGTACTTCGCGTGGCAAATACCGATCTGGCTTAGCTTTGAGGGCGTAAGTGAGAGGTTTGTGATCCGTGTGGACCTGAAAATCTCTCTCCTCGAGCAGGTGTCGAAAATGACGGATGGCCAGGTAAATGGCGAGAAGTTCACGCGAGAAAGTACTATAGCGAGTCTGCGCCGGCTGACGTTTCTGAGAGAAAAAGGCTAGCGGCTGCAACTGTCCGTGGACCTGTTGCTGCAGAACTGCGCCTACGGCAATGTTGGAGGTATCGGTGGTCAGAATAAGTTGTGTATCAGCAGCGGTGCTCAGATGATGAAGCAGGGTGGCGTCCGCGAGTGCTTTCTTGGCTGCCTCGAATGCTTCAAGAGCACTGGGTGAAAGTTCAAGCGACTTGGACTTTGACTTCAAAAGATCCGTCAAAGGTGCCAGGATGGCGGCGCAATTTGGTATGAAACGCCGGTAGTAGTTGATTAGGCCGATGAAACGGCGAAGCTGAGTTAAGGACTTCGGAGCTGGAAAAGACAACACGGTTTGCACCTTGTCTGGGAGGGGTGCGATCCCGTTTTGGTCAAGATGATGGCCAAGAAAATCCAGAGAAATGACGCCAAAAAGACACTTATCGACGTTGAGCTGTAGATCATTTTGTTGAAAACGATCGAAAACTTGGCGCAAGTGTTCAACATGTTCTTCGGGTGACGAGCTGGCGACAAGGATGTCGTCGATGTACACGAAGGTGAAGGAGAGACCGCGCAAAATGTCATCGACAAAATGCTGAAACGTTTGGGCTGCATTCCGCAAACCAAAAGGCATGCGAAGGAATTCGAACAGGCCGAATGGAGTCATGACGGCGGTTTTAGGGATGTCCTCCTCCGCGACCGGTATTTGGTGATATGCTCGCACGAGGTCAATCTTGGAAAAAATCGTCTTTCCAGCCAACATGTGAGAAAAGTCATGAATATGGGGAATCGGGTACCGGTCCGGGACTGTAGCTCGATTGAGAGCACGATAATCACCGCATGGCCGCCAATCATCAGATGACTTTTTGGGAAGCATGTGCAGTGGTGAAGCCCATGGACTGGACGAAGGACGGATAATCCCCAAATTCAACATGTGTTCGAATTCGTTCTTCGCGATTTGTAGCTTCTCAGGATGAAGTCTACGCGGATGAGCATGGATCGGTCTGTCGGTGGTAGTGATATGATGGCGGACAGCGTGTTGAACCTGCTCCGTAAACTGACAAGGCTTAGAGAGGGAAGGATAATCCCTCAAGATGTCAGAAAATGGCGGGCTTGGCACGGCCAAGTGGATGCCAGCGGAAGGCTCACGCGAAACTAACCCGACAGTAAACAGCTGAGTGGTAGGATCTAGCAACTTCTGATGTTTAAGGTCGACTGTGAGGCCGAAGTGTGATAGGAAATCCGCGCCAATGATAGGCGACTGGACGTCGGCCTGGATGAAAATCCATTGGAAACGGCGAAAGAGCCCAAGGTCTAAAGTTAAAGAACGTTGACCGAACGTGGCGATAGAATTGTTGTTCGCAGCCTGCAGTGTAAACTGCGATGGCTGGAGATGATGACGACGAGGGGGCGGTACAACGCTAACCTCTGCACCTGTGTCGATCAAGAAACGGAAACCTGTGGACTTGTCGGTCACGTAAAACAGGCGACTGTGTCGCGAGTGGCCAGCACCAGTTGTCGCCATTACTGGCTGGCGACGCCGTTTCCGGAACGTGAACGTCGAGCATAAGAGCAAGGCGGGACGCATTTAATAGCATCCGGGCCGAATGTTCGGTGGTACCAGCAGACTTTGTCCTCTGCACGCTCTTTTGAGTTAGAGCGGTTGCGGCTTGTAGAGGGACGACCGGTTTGAAGCCGGTTGAGGGTGGAACATATCGTGCTCACTTGAGAGCACAATAACCTGACAGTATCTTTAAGATCCTGCAGGTCGTCATCTCTGTGTTCTGTAACGTCTCGAATCGGTTGAGTGGGTGAAGTAGACCGTGGGGATGAGGTACCAAGCGATTTAGTGAACTTTCGCTGTGTACGGCTGTCAGGTTTACGGTCGGATCGTGAGGCTGAAACCTGGGAGACGGCATGCTGAGGTACTGAGGTCGAGGCTTGGTTTACAGCGTACGAACTAGTACCGGGGTAACATTGTTGGATGCGATCTGCGTGCTCCGCGAGTTTGGTCAGCGGAACATCATCATCGAGTAGGGCGAGTACTTGTTGCATTGGATAGGGTAATTTATCCATCTAAATGCGACGAAAAATAGAATCATCTAAGGTGCGACCAGCAAGGAGGTGACGCATGTGGCGCATTAGAGTGGAGGGGGTTTGGTCGCCAAGCTCGACGTTGCTGAGGAGCTGACGAAGGTTGCTGTCGGCAGATTGTGCCGTACGTTCGAGAATAGCCTTTTTTAAGCTAGAGTAAGGTTTGACTTCAGGGATAGGATCAAGAAGATCCTGAACGGCGAAAGCGATGTCGAACGGTTAGTATTGCACGACGTACGCGTAACGCGAACGCTCGCCGGTAATCTGACGTGAGGCGAAAACAGCTTCGATCTGTTTGAACCAGACTGTCGGGTCGCGCACTTCGTAAGGTGGAAGCTTAATAGATATCTCGAAAGCCTGAAGTTCGTCGTGAGCAGATGGTGCACACGAGTGGTTAGAAGCAGCATCATCGTCGTCGCAATCGTGAAATTGGTGGTATTCGTCGCTCATAGTGAAAAACCTATGAACGGCAGATTCAAACGGAAAAAAGGTGAATGGAATAAATAATAAGACGTGGATAACAATAGAAACGGGGTCACCAAATTTTAGAGACTTTATCACTACAAATATACAAAACGTCTTAGCAAATACGCAGTGAAAAACTTTCGAGGGTAGGCTGACTGCTAATAAGGGATTAACTAGACTATTTCAGAGGAAAAGTCGTAAAATCCAGTAAAGAGATTGACGGTGAAGATTAGAAATGATACAACTCACTTAGACCCTTCTCGATCCTAGCCGGCAGTAGTCAAGTAGTCGACTTGCCAAAGGATAACTCTGCGAGGACTGGATCCAAGTTCGTTGGGATGTGAGTTGCAAAATGGGGAGAAAACTCGTTTGCAAATCCTCGCTGGATTCTCCTGGAGCCCGAGATTGATCTCCAGAGAGGTGTCGTTGAAGGGCAAAATAAACAGCGGCAGGTGAGGAGAGAGTTGAGCCGTGGACAGTGAGTAGCAAGATAGTTGCTGTCACGCGTCAAAACCGAAAGTGTGAAAGCGTTGTATTTAGTTTTAATAAACTTGGTTATTGATAAATTTAAACAAAACGTAAGTAGGGCCAAGAGCCCACAAGTTCACCAATCATATTAGATTAATAATTCAACAATCCTTTGCACCGCTTTGCATTCATGGAATTTACTTTTTTGAGAGGATAAATTTTGCAACGGTGTATTTGCATGGGTGATAAGAAGTTATCACTTCCTACCTTTATTTGCATTTCCTCCTTTAGGCTTGTAATCGTTAAGCACATTTTGGTGCACATCCATATTTAGATGGATTTGAGAATACGCACACTATCAATGAGGATTTCTGTGCCAAGAGTGACGCTGTTACTATGACATGGACTTTTCTACGTGCCCAAATTGATACACTCGCTGTGAGTGTCATCTAATACACTTTTTGGTCAAATTTAGCAGTCAGCGTGTGATGCATACATCCAATTTTCTGAAATAGAATATAGAATAGGAGATCGTTGGCTTTCCATATGCCTCCATTAGTCAATTTTAAGCTTTAACCTAACAGCATTCATATTCTTAACAGCAAAATGGTTGACAGTCTGATAAACCTATAATGCATTTCTCATTGTCGACATTTAATTAAGGTGTGGTTTCTTGGCACACAATTTATTACAGCTGACATGCAGATCTTCAAAAGGTCTTCTCTGTTCCACACCAAAGGCTGCTGATGTCGACGACTTATGCCGTAAGTGTACATTTTAAGTAGGCAATTTGGATCTCTGAACTGCTTATTTTAGACTTGGGCTATAGGGTTTATGGGAAATTATTATTGAATACTCAACATGTTTTTGTAGCCCTGGAAGAGAATTGAAGGTCCTTAACATGTTAGCACATTGCAAGACGCTCCGAGGAAGAAATAGAGATATACAACTGCGTTCTTGATGGCCTTGCTATCAAAACGAAAGTTGTGCATTGGCTCTGTGAGTAGAACCATTTCTAAGATTTTTTTGCATTTCCTTTTCACCTTATTCATGCGTATTCTAATAATTGATATTTTCTCCTTTCGATTTTGGTTTAGAATGAATCTGGCCTCTGAGTAAACCTACGGATGAAAGTGCTCCTGCATGTGGTGATGGGGATTGACGTTCAAATTTTTCAAATCTGGTGGAGGATTAATAAACCCATTGCGTTTACTCATCATTCTGGTGAAGGATTAATAAACCTATTACTTTTTCT
>JAYGXS010000025.1:23061-40510 GCA_036362985.1 Ligula intestinalis
CTGTTTTCTTATAAATTGGCATTTTCTGAAGGATGAACGGAAAAAGGCGTCAGCATATGAGATATCAGAGTAATACTCGACCGTACTTAGCTAACTTGATCTAGTCATGTATGTGTAGCCTGCTTATTTGCGAAGGCTCGTCAACGAAACATTTTGTACTAGGTATTAATTGGGGATATTCATTTTTCTCTTAATTGATATCGAGTTTCCGAATCTCAGGTTGACGGCAAGTAGTCAACAATTATTTTAATGAACAGCCGCCTGAGTAAAACGTCGCAAAGTACAACTAATATAAATATATTTCGATGTTTAAGACAACTGCATATTATCCCCGATGAATATAGCCTCTGAGAAGATGATTTCCATCCTGTTTAAATTGCGGTGGAATGAGACCTGAGACCTGCCAACGCAGTTTTACGATACCATGTATCAATGACTTTTCAAATTAGCGATGAGGCTGCTTCGGCCTTTACAAACATAGTCGTTTCGATGACCAGGAAAGTATTTTTAGTTTCATATTGCCGGTATGCTAAATTTCATCATATTATGGTAAATTAACGTCGATTTACATAGTTTTCATGGCTACTACAGCCGCTGTCTAGACAATTGCTCTGTTCTCGTCCGTCTGTGTGTGTGGCCGTAGGTTACTGGGGTGTATTTGTTGCAAATAATGAAATCCAGTGCTCTACATTGATTTCGTGTCATTTCGTCACAAGGTAGTCAAGGCTGATGAGGTCACTGCTGCCCGACGCCTCCTAAGTCGTGACGCCACTGATGGGGCCTCGTAAGGGCAGTCTTGTTCGCCCAATTAAGTTCGCTCCAGCGCAATGCCGCATGTCCGCATGTGACCAGCAGCCGTTGCCCTCACGCGACTGCGGCGCACATGAACACTCCAAACTGGTTGTGCCATTCATCGTCCTGAGACTGGCTTACACAAAGCCCACCCTGGGCCCTTGTGAAAATTATCGCTTTGAAAAACACATCGAAACGGACGGAGGCAGCGTTATTGTCCGCTGTGACGATCCCGTGTACTCACACGCGGCCCTCACGGTCAGCTGCCATCCCAGACGAGTGGAAACTTCTTCCTTACTCTCCTGTACAGATTAAATTGTTCCTTCCAATCCGGACTTACCGAAACTTCACTCCATTCCTCTGGAACCGTGCCTGGAAGACGGAAACATTTAGGGTATTGTGTTCGGCAAGCAGGGAAGAGGGGGGAGTGAGGCGTGTTCTCAGTGTCGGCGTGCGTCGTTGGTGGGGGTGTCTCTTCTGACGACACTACTCACTGGGGTAGTAGGCCACGGTAAGCAAACTGCGGCTACGAGCGTCTTTTGACAGCATAGACTGGGTTTTGCTAGCCTGATTGCCACTGCCTCTGCTGTGGCTAAAGCCCGCTTGCACAGGCCTTTGGAGAAGTGTGCCAGCGTGTGATTAAGGATTCTCGAAGGAATCCGAAAAGTCAGGACAATCAAGCTCTTGTTCCCGTGGTAGCTTCTTCTTCTTTTGAGCAAGTATGTTCCATAAACGAAATGTTAGCGCCTATTTTTCACTGTATATACTCCTGATCAAACCCGGCAAAGCCATGGAGTAGTGGTTACAGCGTTTAATTATCAGATAACGATCCTCGAGCTGACGTTTTTGCCAAGTATACAGGTTTGAGAATTCAACACGTTAATGTCAGGCAAATAGTCATTATTTAATAAATTCTCAGTAACAAATAAAGTTAGGAGTGTAAAAATAAAATAAACAACTGATGTTCTCCGGACCTTAAACCTATAGTTAATCGGAATAGCATAAACCCAGATTCACACTCATTGTTGGAATCCACAGCATATCAGCGACAGTTCTGCTTTAATTAGCGTCACCAATATTGCTTTTTTGCGTCCTTATTCAAGGCAAATTGCCCCAAGGTCATCCAATACCTTGATCAGCGCTTTCAGACGCGCTGACCTGCAGATAGTTGACCAACTTCCACTCGGGGACACATATGTACATCCAGGTTGTCGTGGCTGCCCAAGCGTCACATCCCTTTTCTCCTAACCTCTGGCGACAGTGCCTACGCCACCAGCCGCGACACCCATCGGGTAAAGTCCCACGTACACACCCATTGGAGAACACGTAAACCTGCTCCGCAATCCTGTTTAAGCAGCTGCCACCACTGTCTCATTCCCTCTCAGGTCTGGCTGGACGCAGTCGACACTAGCCCTGTCTTCGCCAGTGGTCACTGCCGCCTGAGACTACAACTGGGAGTTATGAATGAATACTACACACATGTAACTTCAACCTTTTGCTTTCAACTTAAGAGTCAGCTTGATGATTGTCGTGACTCAAGTACACCCACTACTTACACCCCTAGATCAGTACTACAAACACTCAACCATATTGCCTGTTAGTAGTGGTAGAAAAGGTGGTAGCAGAAATAGTGACATGGCATTTAAAATTGAACTTAGAGGAAGAGGGTGCGATCGCTGGGGCAATACTTTTATTCGATTGACGTTTCGAGATCCGTCACGGATTCGTCAACAGAGACATAATCAGAGTAGTAGCAGGTAGGGTAACATATGTAAAAGAGCTTGCAGTATTTGTAGAATACAGCTATAACTGCAAACATACAGTGAAAATTAACCGTAATTATCTTCTCGAATGTTGGTTGTCTGTTGAGTGATATTTAAGCTCTGACCTTCTAATATTTCATTACGCGTGGTGGTCGCGGTAGTGATGATTGCTTGGTAAACTGGCCCTTAGGTACTGGCGGAGGGTGACCCGGTGGCCTGTCCGTTCCCCAAGCGGTGACTTGCCTTCGCAAAATTGGGTCTCAACACCAAATATGGATTGGGCAAATCGTGAACCGTAACTTGAGTATTAGTATCATTTCGCCGCACTGCTGCCGCGTGTTCGGCAAATCGCGTCTTGACAAACCTGCTAGTTTCTCCGACATTGTTCTTGTGCCCCAAATTTACTGACAATTGTTGAACGCGCAATCTTCGGGCGCATTTATGACACACCCCTCTTTTAAACCTTAGAAGAATCACAACAGGATAGATAACGTTTTTTTATAGCGCTTTAAAACGAAAAACGTATAACTTTTGAATAATGTTTTGTCAACTAGGAGAACCCAGCGGGCTCAGTGATAGTTTTAACAATAATATTTGTGCGACTTCAACTTCAAGTAGTGCGAGAAGGCGGCCGACAGCTTCCGCTACTTTTTTGACGTACGGGATCGACCGCCAAATCTTGGGGTCGGTGCACTATTCTTGGCCATCTCGTTTGCGCAAGCACGGGTTGACGAAGTTGTGCGGGTAGCCATTCTGTCTGAAAGCCCGCCGAAGGTATTCTACCTCGGCGACTTTATCTTCTTCTTCGCTGCAGTGCGTCTCAACACGCCGAAAGAGCGTCTTTACGCAACTGCGTTTTTAGCTGATTGCGTGGTTGCTGTTTTAATTCAGGACTTGCGTTGAGTTTTTGACTTTCCTGACTACTTGAGTCTTTAGGTCAGCACAATCTTTGCGACAGACGAGATCAATAAGGAAGGCAGATAGTCGTTCTTTTCCTCCTTCGTCGTAAACCGAATGTCAGGGAAGATGCTGTTGAGACGTTCTTTGAATGTGAGCGCCGATGTCGTGACTTAAAGTCGAGGTGATCCTACAATGGCTGGAATCGATGGTCTACCAACACCACAGACCAAAATTCTGGGCACCGTATGTGGATGACACCTTCGTCGTCATCAAACTGGATCAGGTGCTCACAAAAAATGCACCTTGCTTTTATTCTTTGATAGAATAAATGCATTTTACGATGCCAAACCAGACTCCATTGTCGACTAATAAGACAGCACGATCCATTCCAGTTGTCATCTAATGCAGATAATTGTCGAAAAATTGCCTTTACTATGAATGCCAGTAGATTACATTCAGGTTTTCAAATAATAGACATACAGTATGACCGGCAAAGACCAGGCAGACCGGAATCATCGCTTTGTGTCTTGAGCGAATTTGGTCAACAGTGCAAAAATGTTAATCGAAGCGAACATGCAAGACCCCGGAAGTAATTGAAAAGAAGACGATTTGATCGCTAGGACAGTACTTTTATTTTCAAGTTGCGCCTCAAATTTGATGAGATTGAAATTCTCGCAAGAGGTGACAATCGGGTGAGCCGAGAATTACTTGAGTCATGATTCACGGGCCCCAAATGCGAAAACAAGTGTAACGATTTGCCCAATCCATATTCGGTGCTGAGACTCAATTAGGCGAAAGCAAGTCGCCGCTTGGGGAACGGACAGACCACCGCGTCACCCTACGCCCTTACCGGAGGGCCATATGACCAAACAATAATCACGCCCGAGTCCACCACGCGTAATAAAATGGTAGTAGGCCAGAGCCCACATGCCGCTCAACAGACCACCAACACTCAAGAAGGCAATTACAGTTAATTGTCGCTGTAAGTTTGCAGTTGTTGCTGTATTCTGCAAATACTGCAAATTCTTGTGCATACGTTACTTTACCTGCTACTTCTCTATGTTTCTGTTGACAAATCCGCGACGGATATCGAAGCGTCAGCCGAATATAAGTATTCTCCTAGCGATCGGTCATCTTCTTCTCAATTACTTTCTGGGACTGGCATCTTCGCTTGCATTGGTAAGATTGAACTGTCTCTATCGCAAGCCACAAGACAGCAAAAAATGTGAAACATGACAGCCTGGCATCTATGGCGTTGCTTTCGAATTTGAGCCAACCATTTTTTGCTCTCCCTTCACGCGGGAATTTATTATCCTTTACCAGCCTTTCTAATCCTCTGCTTTGTTTGTCTGCATTTATGTTCAATTCAATGTCTTCGACAATTCTCCGCACCACACGGAAAAGAACACAGATCAGGTTGCCAACAAGGAAACAAACGTAAGCTTCCAGGTTTCATGTCGACAAATTGCAGATCCCTGTTCAACAAAAGTGTAAAATTATCGAAACTCATGTTGAAAATAGTACATAAGAACTCTGTAGCCATATTTATGAAAGAAACTGGGCTTAACAGCGACATTGAGTCGGAACGCATCACCCCACAATATTTTTACGCCTATCGTTCGAATAGAAAATCCTTAACCAGCGGCAGAGGTGGTGGAGTGGCCGTCTTTGTAAAGCAGCACAAATTGTAAGTCCCTATTCTCTTATTCAGATGACTTTATAGACGCCATTGCTGTAGTATGCAAGCCCAGATTTTTCAGCAATTCTAAAGGCATCATTGTTGTCAGTGTTTACTTTCCTCCCTCTACATGCCAACGTGCTTAAGACACCTATTTTGATTTTCTTTCCCAAAATTTAGCTGCACCGTCTTGCGAGCATGTCACAATTTTAAGCGGTGATTTTAACTATGTAAATTTTCATCCCCTTACACTGTTAGGTTTAAACGATTTAGTTTCCTTCAACACTCGTGCCGACGCCGCTCTGGATAACACATATTGACCAACGATTCCAAACTTTTTGTCGTCAAAAATAGAGTACCGTTAGCAGGCTCAGATCATTCCGTGTTATTGGGCTTGCCAACCATCTATTGTAGCTCTAACAAAGGGCTGTTAGTAATTCCCGAGAGGAAACTAAGAGTTCGAGACACCTTCCCACCTAAAATTTCTTTGCTCCAGACCGTCATATCTGGTAATATTTCTACCCTTCTAGAGTACTCGGATGTCAAATCATGCTGTAAACATCTGACTACTCTTTTAAACAACATTTTAACGTCTGCTGTCCTCTTGACACTGTCATGGTTAGACCTGACAGAATATCTTCTCCTCACCTAAAAACTTTGAGGCATCAAAAGGAATTGCTCTATAAACTAGGTCTGCAAGATAGACTAAAGGATCTGAACGTCCAGATAAGGCGTGAGATTTCCAGGCTGAATGACCTTTTTATTAGTCAGCTTTTTACTTCTTCTACATCTTCCGCTCCTATCACTTCCTCCGAAATATGGAAGAGTATCAAACGTCTCACTGGTAAATGCAATACACTGGCACATGTTGATGCTGACCTAGACAGCTTAAACTCAAACTTCACACTCCCACCGACTCCTATCTCCCGACAAATGATATTTCCTTATCACCAAGTGATTTCTCTCCAGTGTCCGTGGCAACAGTCATGAAACACCTAAACAAGGTTAAAGGTACAACAGTTGCCTGACCAGATGGCGTCCCCCATTTCTCCTTAAATCTTGCTCTATTGAATTAGCTCCTGTCTTGGCACATCTCATTAATTTATCTTTCATTGAGTCCAAGATGCCTGACGGCTGGCGTTCCGTCAAAATTACTCCTATTCCGAAAAAAAACCACTTCAACGGGTCTTAAATCCTTTCGCCCAATTGTCTGCTCTTCTGCACCCCTCAAACTTACAGAACGAGCAGCTTTGGACATCATTAAGCCGTTTTCATCCAATTTTTCTGATCCTTGCAGTTTGCGTATAAGGCTAGGCGTAGCACACTAGATGCTGTTGCTCTGGTAGTCCAATCTGCTCTTAGAGACTTGAACAAGGGATGTCGTTCATACGCTTGGACCTTTCTTGACTACACCTCAGCCTCTAACACGATCCCGCGAAATCTTCTTCTTAATAAAACCTCTGTATACGGCTCTCCTGGCTGGGCCGTCTCTTGGCTTAGAGACTATTTGACTTCCCGCACCCAATTCTTTCAGAGCGGGAAGCAAAAATCCGTGATCCTTCCCAACAATTGTAGAGTTCTGCAGGGTCTATATTATCCTTTCAATTTTTTTCCCTCAATACCGATGACCTACGATCTCCAAACTCATGTTTGTTTGTCAAATATGCTGAAGATATGGTTGTTGGCCATCCTCTCACAAGCCAGACCCATCTTCAAAAACTAAAGGATGGATTGGAACATGTCACAGCGTGGTCGTCAGAAAATGGCTTTTTACTTAATGAGCGGAAGTCATTCCAGAGTATATTCAGGCTGCGACCCTCCTCCAGTCCTGAAGCCATTGACTTTCTGCCCAACTAGGTATCCTCCTTCCGATATCTTTGTGTAACAATAGCTTCCAACATCCAATTTACTCTTCATATTGAAGAAATTCTTATTAAAATCCGCAAACGTTGATATACTATCCGCTGCTTGCGTTCTAATAGCACCCCCAAGCCCGTATCTGGCGTTTTATAGACGCTTGTATCCTCCCTCTCATTCTATACTGCTCTCCAGTAACCTTTCCAGCACTACTAAAAAAATACTTTATTATTATTAAACGTATTCTCCGCGTGCTATCTTTAGCTGCTGGCTATTCTTATGCTTTTTAAGCTGACCTTATAATTCAGTGACATTTCAAATCGGTCAAGAATTTCGTGGAAAGTTTTCTTAGTGATGACGCTCACCCTCTCCACTCCGAACTAATGGCTGCGAAGTCGTCTCGTACGAAAAGCCGAAACTTCCATCATATGACATGTCCTACATCAGCCTACCAGTCTCGATACTTTCATTCTTAGCACGCTTCCCTACGTGTCAAGAAACGGAAATTGAGAAGCTGAAGGCCGACCTGACTCCATTACTGATGTGGTAATCGTGTCTACTTCTTACTTTGAGTTTTCTGTGATGTTTGACCGTTTACTCTTGAGTTTTTGGACCCTTTAAATTACTTTAGTTCTTTCTCTCCGTGAATGGAGCCATTTTTGCTGAAAGTTTGATATTATCGTCAAAATAAAGTTTTTATCATCATCATCAGCATCCTCGATTGGATGAATATGGCACCATCTCAATTACCATTAATCATTCCCGGTCACGGATTCCCTGCCGTTATGTGTTGTCCACTGCAAGCTAGATACTGTTGTTAGTATGAATCAGCCTGAAAATGGCAAATGGCTCTACTTTGTTACCTATGGGCATGGTAGAACTCGAGCTATAATTAAATAACACTTTTATAACCCTTCAGCTAAGTTTTTGCCCGATATAGTTTGCGGCTGCATACTCGGTTCCAATATCCTACATGCACGCTTTGGCTGCCTTTTAGTATTATTTTTACTTTTCTTAGCAAGTACGATCACTTAAAGTAGCACTCCTAGTATTTGCATATTACTTATATCAGTAGTAGCCTAAACTTGGGAAATTAATACACGGTTTTCGTGAATGGAGGTAGGATGGCAAAAACCAAGGAAATCCCTAACGTATTCCGGGCCTCAAACATGTGGTTAATTGGAATACCATAAACCTACATTCACGTACCCTATTGGGTTCGAGGGAATATAAGCCCAAGCGTTGAGGGGGTTAAACTGTGGTATATAGAGGGATACGTGCCTACTCTCACTATTTCTGACTACAGTCACCATTCATGATCTTTGAGCACATTGTGGACAGCATCGAAATCGATACTCGAACTATCAGAACCGGAAACAAGCACTTTAAATGTTTGGCTGGGTCTCGTAAAATGGGCTGTAACTTGAGAAGTTGTAGTTTATCCCGCACGGCTGCTGCGTGTTCGGCAATTCGCGTCTATAGAAGTCTTCCGGCTTCTCAAATTTGGTGGCTTTGTCCACAACT
Organism: Ligula intestinalis; assembly: GCA_036362985.1. NCBI lineage: Eukaryota > Metazoa > Platyhelminthes > Cestoda > Diphyllobothriidea > Diphyllobothriidae > Ligula > Ligula intestinalis. Next base: position 31,576 of record JAYGXS010000025.1, read on the forward strand.
GTACCAGCTCCTAGTGATGAGAGAAGGCGGCCGACGGTCTCCGAAACGTTTTTGACTTACGGGGCTGCTCGCCAAAATTCGGGGTTAAATCGATTTTTCTCGTCAGTTTATTGAGTGTGGTTGCTTCACATGGAACTTAAAATTGGCGCTACTCTTGTAAGATTTGGGCTTGCGGAAGTTAGTCGGCTCTGTCCAATACGACGGCTGAACGCCCATTGTCGGCTGACACGATTGCGATTTGCCGGTCAGCCTTGGGTGATCTTAGTGCAACACATGCGACTCTGGGGGGCACTTTTCACGGTTGCTGAGCCGTAAGGAGGGATGACACCTGGTGTCGGATAAGATTATTTGTGAAGAAGCCCACTGGATTGCTGAAACAATACTTTTATTTACCTGACGCTGCGAGATCCGTCGCGGATTTGTCATCAGAGACATAGTTAGAGTAGTAGCAGGTAGGGTCTGATAACGAATCCACGACGAGTCTCGAAGCGTCAGACGAATAAAAGTATTGTCCTATCGATCAAGTCACCTAATTCTCAACTGCTTCCTGGGATGCGCATTTTCGCTTGTATTGGCAAGATTATTTGCCTCCTCCGTCGTTTTTATCTGATAATGACTGACTTCAAAGTAGGAATCATATAATAAGGTTTAGTATCAGCCCCGTTGAATGACGCTTCCGGATGTAGAACATGCAGAACATTTTCTCCCGTCCCCGCGGGCCCCCAGTCCACTTACAAATGCAAGGACCTGCCAAATCCATATTCAGTGCTAAGGTTTAATTGGTCCAAATAAAGTTGCCAATTGGGGAAGTCACAGGCCACCGCTTCGTCTTACGTTAACACTGAGGAACCAGATGGCCGAGCAGACATCACGTCCAATCCCACCACGCGTGATGTAAATTCAGTGGTTCACGACCAACCTGCCGTTCAGCAAGCAATTAATGCACAAGACAGTAATAATCGTAGATTGTCGTAAGTATGCCGTAATGACTGTATCCTAACAAACAATATATCGCTACCCTTAATTTACTTCAGCGGCTGACATTTAGAGAAGGACTTTTTTCGTGGGCGAATATTCATAGAATGCACGATTCTGTGTATTGGCAGAAACATGTGTGACATGGAATGTGCCAATATCAACAACGGATTGCCTACCTTCGCTTAGCTTGTCCTTCTTCTACGGGTTTCTGGCATGTTATGTATCTAACCTGCTCGGCAACTATACGTTTTGCCTTTTCGGAAACTTTATTTCTATACGGCAGATTGTGTTCAAGTGTAACGTGCTCTGGCCCTTTCGTTTTTTTGAGGATGGGTACAAATACAATGGCTGTTTACTTTGTTTGAGTATTAAGTACCTTGGTTCCAAAATGCCTTCTTATCAGCTCACTGCAGTGCAGCTTCACTGCTGGAGGAATGGGTGGCTGAAAAAAACTGCCTCAACATTTACATCGCTTTGCCACCTGCTATCAGGCGCTGCGCCCACACAGCCAGGTAGTTTGGCTTAGCCAAGCATGCAATGGGCCAACGCACTGTGATACCACTGGAGATGAGCCAGTGTGAGCTCGACACCTTTGGCAACAAAGCTACACATTTCGCTTTGCCTATTTACAGTCTGTAGCAATCATCGCATGTACGAGTCTCAAAGCTCAAAACATCCACGATGGCAAGGGTTGGGTTTCTATTTATTTTGCATAAATAAGTATTAATATGCGCAAATATTTGGGGTCCAGATATTATATCGTGCTCATCATCCCCGGAAGAGGAGGAAGAAAAAGAGAAGGCAAGTGCTGGGACAAAATTTTATTTGTGCTGACGTTTCAAAAGCTCATTCGCTTCCATCGTCAGAGTGCCGTGTTTACTATTCCGTGGGCCTTGAGTGAAATCGCCTCTCCACCGTGTTTCCTGCACGTGCGTTCGCCGCTGGTTGGCTCCAACGTGTTTGCTGCTAACCAATGGTGGGTTCGCGTCTCCTTTTCTGCCCTGCGCCACTATTGTGTTTGCCGCGGCGCCGTCCCCCTCTCCGCCAGTTAGTCGATCAATTGATTTTTGCTCGCAGCCCTGCCGGCTTCAGGTTCGGGTGCGTGCGAAAGCAAGGGTGATCGGCAGGGCCAGTGATAACATGGCTAGACTAGTGCTTGCAAGCTGGCCGTCGACTGGCACACTCCACAGAACCATCGAGTTAAACCCCGCATAACAAGCCATCCGTTCAAGGCTCACGCCTGCACAGAACGGGGCGCCAAGGCAGAAGAGTGACGACACTTAAAGCCGACAACCTGCATCCTTGAGGGAAGTGGATGCTCCACGGCCTGACGAGAGGAGGGCCGACGAACAAGCCACGCAGGGCCAACAGCTAACACCCACGGAGGAGGAAGGTGGTGGCGATAGACGATTATCCGACAGACATGGCGTGCTTTCTCACGCACTCAAACGTGAAGCCGGCAGGGCTTCGAGCAAAACCAACATCCGATTTATCGACCAACTGGCGGAGAGGAAGACGGCGCCGCGGCAACCACAATAGTGGCGCAGGGCAGAAAGGAGACGCGGACCCGCCATTGGTCGGCAGCAAACACGTCGGAGCCAACCAGCGGCGAACGCACGTGCAGGAAAAATGGGTACTTCACAAGATAGGCAGCGAAGAGATTGCACTCAAGGCCCACGGAAGAGTAAACACGGCACTATGACGATGGAAGAGAGTGAGCTTTTGAAAAGTCAGCACAAATACAATTTTGTCCCAGCACTTTCCCCCCCCCCTTTTTTTTCCTCTTCCAGAGATGATGAACACGATATAAATTAGTATCTCTGGCCTTAGCTCAGTGAATTTTGATCATCCCGAAGGCCTCTCTTCATCGTTGTATTTCTTCCCTAACATCTAAACATCGGTTGCTTAATAATTTTTTTCCACCAATGCCACTTACTCATCTGCTATTGTCCCTCTTTGTATTATGTCGACTCATGTCAACACTCACTTGTTTTCTGAAAGGTATTATTACACTTGAAGCAAATAGGTTTTTTGGAAAATAAGGTAATTTTATTCAGCTGATTTTTGACACCCGATCCTCAGGTCATCGTTAGACTTGAGAAGATGTGCGACGAACAATTAAAATTTTGGAAGGTGCTAGTAATCTGGTGTGGGAGCTAATCGGCAGTTAGAATTTGTACCAGTCATGGTTGGCAAAATTAGTTATCGTCATAGCATAGTTGCTAATTGGCAAAGTCATTTGCGTCAGTCCGGAATGGAACACCAGTAGTCATCCGCCGTGGGTGCTAATTAGCAGTTACGGTTCGCGTTAGTCCGTATTGATCGGCTGTCATGTCTTCCATCCTTATTTTAGGTGTTAATACACACCATCCAACACAATATGTGGGTTGATGCATGAATCATCGCAGTGCATGGCTTTAAGAAACTCTCGGCCATTTTGGAGAGGCAAACCCTAACGATGTGTTGTTCTCCCATGCAAACGTGTGTACTATGTCATGCCAGTGCAAATCCACTTTGGACAAATTGTCACGTCCCTTTTTTGCCAGTTGTTACTCTTGGATGCGTATGAGAACGGATCTTACTGTTTCGACACAATAAACCTCATCACAAGCTTCGCATATGATCTTGTAAATGATTTTTTTCTTATCAATGTAGCCAACCATATGCTTAGGGCGCACAAGCTAGGTGCATAAAGTAGCCATCGGCTTGTTCGCTACTTTTATTTGGTATTCCCGCAATTACCTTTTAACGCGTTCAGACACATTCTTGATACAAGGGAGGATTCGCCATGTGCTTGTTTTGGGTGCTTGGGTGGAACTATCTGGTTTTTTTTGTTGGATTGTTGTCGATTCGTGTATCGGTGTACAAAACCTCTGGAGTGAACACTGCGGGAAAATAAATAAAACCAGTAAGTGAGCCAGACTTGGTAGGTTTCTTTGTCAGATTGGCGTGTCCTCGCTGGGCATAGCAGACTGTCAACGGCGAAAATATATTTTATAGTTCTATGTCTGCAAATCTGGAATATATTACTTCAGTACGACTTCGAGAGTAACTTGTGAGGAAAATGAAAAAGCTGCTTTACTGAGCCATTTTGTGTCTTATCATTCCAAGCTGTGGATTTTTGACAGAGTTGTTGTCGACTGGTACAGTTAACCAATCTCTTCTGACGGTAGAATTGAATGTGGATTTTTGGTTGCATTCTTCAGTTCTGATGCAGAATCCCTTACTCGCTCCCACATACTACGGTGCCCTTAAAAACTTAACCCAACTTTCAATCAAGACAAAGGAGACAGAAATGGACACTTCTGGCCTATCATTCCGAAGCCGGGTCTAATGTCTTCAATTTGACACCCACTGGACTCCGAGTGATGATATTTATAGCATTATTAGTATAATTAGATGTGCAAGAATACGTCTACTCAGCCCATTTGAGTAGCTCATCACGTTTATATTTATGTATTAGTAAATAACGTGGAGGTTTGAGCAAGTGCAGCAGCTTGACGCATACTAATGCCAGAACTGCAGGACTTACGACAAGATTAACATCATCTTCTGCGTACACGCGACCCTCGGTGGGTGTGCAGCCTGTTAGGCGTTGGCATTTCTTCGTATTACTTCACAGTCCTTGCTGAGGTTTTTTGCGACCGCCAGAGCAACGGGTGTAGAAGCACACACATGGGAGATAGGCCAACTGGTGTGTAGTAATCTGCGATTATGAGCACATGTGTGGAGAATATTGAGTGAGCAGTGAAATGAGGCAATGCAATTGTTCTTAGACTCCATATCTTTGCAGTCAAAAACAGTGGTAAGGCGATACATCTGAGGAAACACACAAAAGGGTCCAAACAAATCACTCAGGAATTTGAAGGCTTCGACTTCACAGAATTCCCTCCTTACAGAAAAAAGGAAAAGGCGTGGTTGAAGGCCAAGATTAGGGAGTGATACTTGGACAGTGAAACATTAAGAAGAAATCGTTGCTGTTATGAAGACGAAGAAGATTCTTCATTCTCCGAAATCATGAATTCATGCATCTGAGTATTCCCAATCTCAATGGATATAACCTTAAGAGACAAAATTGCCAGCAAGACAAACACTAACAGAAGCGAGCATGCAAATCCCAGGATTTAATTGGCGTGAAGACGACTAGATCGCTGTGACAATACATTTATTCGCCATCATTCATCGCGGATTTTTCATCAGCGACCCGTTTCTGCTACGGTTTGTGCTAATTTCTAACCAGTTTCCTCTACCGTTTTTTGCTAATGTCTCTGACGATGATGAATCCCTGACGGATGTCGAAACGTCAGGTGAATAAAAGTATTGTCCCAGTTATCGAGTCGTCCTCTTCTCAACACAAAAAAAATTGTTTTAGGGACCACGGGTCAATCGACCACCAGTCACTCCAGTCAGCGCAGGGCTTTCTATGCTGCCGCCAGATCGCATCGTATACCCAGTTTTCAATTAATTCCCGGCTCATCTGGCATCATAGGCTAAGAAATAAGGGTCCTGGTTGCTTTCCATGGATGCGGTTAGCCACTTGATATAATCCGATACCTCGTCTTACAGCCAGCTTATGCTCGTGTATGCATGATGAGGCATGTGATCAGTCTATGGTTTGTTGTGTAGAGGGCAGTTATGTCACGGGATGCGATGCAGTATATCTGACTGCTCATTGAGATTTGATGGGTCCTTGTTTGATTTGGGCACCTTGTTCAGCAGAGACGCGCTCGGTCGCCTCTGGCACGTCCCTCATGTATGACATTCAATGTAAAGTGGCTAACTCGACTTAATACCTACTTGTCAGCCTTAAAATTTGCAATGACCTACACGCTTTCCGAACCACTAGGTTGTTCATCCTAAATCAGGCTAATGTGAGCTTTTTAGCGCAGAGGAAGTAGGAATGCGAAATATCTGAAACCTCGTTTACAGAAGCCAGAGTGATAAGTCAACACAAGAAGTCGACTCTTTTTTGGGCGATCGAAACGGGCAAAAAGTCGCAATCACGGTTTCCTAGTTTGCGTCACACTGGCGTTTTTTCTCAAATAAGCAGAATGCGCAATTGCTTCTATAAAAATTACGTTTCATAATTGAAGTATTCAGTAGGATGGTACAGGTGCAGGCAAATAACACTGTTAATCCCACGGCAGACATCTACACCGTCAGATAAGTAAACCATATTGGTGCTAGTTTCACATGCTTACCCAAGAACATACAGTCTGGGGCTCTCGCCATTTCGGATCACATGTAAACATGGGGTTTAGTCCACTGCTGTCAAAATAGACAGCTTATTCTACATTTGCCAAAAATTTGAACCAGTTAATAAGCCATGTTCTAGCTATAGGCCTATTCACAAGTCCACGATAGTTATTCACCCTACTTCTTTTAGATCTCATTGCCTCTCATCAAGTTACCCGAACTACTCACGTGTTACGATAGAGAACAATGGTTCAGTCCTATTCAATCCTCCAAGTGGCTTAAGCGATCTTTTGTATTAGTTTAAAACCAAGGTTCCGAAAAGGCATATATGAGTTTGAAAATAGACATCCCAAGTAGTATACTTTGATAGAAAAGATTTTGTGGGCACCAGGAAAATTTAAAATAAAGTTCGTTTCTTTTTCCCAAAGAATCTGTTCTGTCTAAATAAGCATAAATATAATCAGTATCTGCATGTTTCAGGGATATATAGGTCAATTGCTTTCGAGTTTCCTATTTGTGCATATGTGTCGTGGTACCAAACAATGATGCTTCAGTTTGTTAGCGAGGCCAATTGCCACGAGCCAGGAGGTGCTATATGGCAGACTGTAGAAAAAAAACTCCTCGGGATTTTTAAGGAGAAAAACTGTCGCTCTCGCTGTTGGGGGGTGGGGGGCGGAGGATTTGATGAGGTATGGGTTTTATGACAAAAAACGTCCGGTCTTGGGGTGATGGTCCAATAGGGGTGGGGGCATTGCAGACGTCACCGGGAGATGCGGAAGATGCGGCCTGATAATTCCTTGCTGAGTACAGAGTCCACTGACAGGTTGCAAAAACATAAATATCTGCCCAGATCGTCAGCAGCCCGTTGCGAATCGAACCAAGGGTGAGTATTTAAGCCGCCAAGTTCGGCTGATTCGATAGCTGATGGACTTATCACTGTACGCAGGTAGCCAAATAGGGAAGGCTGCGGAGACCTTCGCATGAGATTAAGGTTAGGACATCCTAGTGATGTGAAGCATAGGTATTATTATATCATAGAATGTGTATGTGTGAGTAGAGACACTCCCGCAAAACAAAGTAATACAGCAAGGTAATGCGTTCATCATATATTACGTTTAAGCAAAATCTTTTTAAATGGTAAATATTTTTCTTCGCATAAATGGTGTAATATTTATTTGCAACATATGACATTCAGTTTCACAAGAGTGGAAGTTCAATCTTCCAGAAATGTTGTATATCTCATTCTGGACAGCGTTCAATCATTGTCAGGAATTTTTGTCTTGTCATCGCATTCAGCAGTGCGTTCTATCTCATTGCAAACTTGCATCACCATGTACATCATATCTTATTATGTATTCGTGACGAAATTTTATGAAGTAAATCTGTCCATGTTTTAGTCTATGTTCTCTGATATAAGTTAAAACTTAATAAAAATTACTTTGGCAAGGGTGTCGTCAGTTTTCTTTACAATCTCATTCAAGAAAAGGCCTCTAAGAAATCGAGCATTGGCATCCTAGGTTTGTAGGATCGCCTGAACAATCAAGCTCGAACTTGTGTACCTAGGTTGTAATAGCTGAATGCTTCTGTGTGGCAGCCATGGTAAGAAGCTAACGCAATCATTTGGCTAGGTTCTTATCCGCTCAAAAAATGCAGTGCGTCTTAAACAGAGGTAGTACTGTTTCTGCTTGATCCTAGAGCACAGTGGGAAAATATAATTCCTGCAACAAATGGATAGAGGAACGAAAAAATTGAAAAGAACTGATTTTAGATGATTAAGTAATGTGGGAAGCTTAATGCTCAGCTATTACCGTAGGTTAAAGAGAATAAGTAAGAAGCACCGACCAGCTAGTGTACACCCTGCCTGATACTTAATTTTTCTTTCTGGTAGTTTTTTTATATTTTCCCTACAATAGTACTAGACTCTTACCTTCCACTATATAATTCCGTTTATCGGGGAATATTTTCAGTTACCAACAATAACTTCCAGTTTACATGTACGTGATATTTTTGAGACTTTGCGAATGCAGAAGCATCACATACATGTCTAGACTTGTAAAACTAAGCAAGATTGAATAATAATTTGATGTCTCATATGTCGATGATGATCAACTATAAGGGACAAATTGAAAACAGAAACCTACGAGAAGATAAACCCAAAAATATGCACAGTTTTGACTTTGGAAAAGTTTTATCCAAAAGTCCGACTGTGACGTTTGCGCAATGCAGAGAAGTCACCCACTAACGGAGAGTTTCGGCTGAGCTTATGTCTTCAGATAAAACCATCTGGCCCAGTTTTTAATCATACGATTTGGCACGGATAATATGGTGTCTTCTGAGCTATATCAGCTTTTAGGACATTAGCCAAAGCTGCATAACGCCGCAAACAATTGGCCTAATCCACCGATTTGCCATCTATGCACAACAAAACTAACGCATAGGATAGTTCGCTAAACGGATTCGTTCAGCAGTAAATGATCATTTCTGTACAAATTGGATCATTACGAAAAATAAGGTAGTTTGACAGGGTTGGTAAATATTATAAAATTACAATTCGCTGTTCACACACAGTTCGCATTGCAATGTGGGCATGCTGAGGCCACGGGACAGGGAAGTAAGTAATGGCCATGGGTTGAATATGTGGAATGAAAATTAATGTCACGTGCAGCCAGTGAACGACACTCGCCAGAAGGCGGAAGCTGCACGCTAGCTTTGACATTGGCCACGGAAGGAAGATCACCTGTATACCGGTTTACTGATAGCA
>JAYGXS010000025.1:40520-100078 GCA_036362985.1 Ligula intestinalis
TTTTTAATATCGTTTGGCAGCAAGAGAGTGCCTGCTGCTTTTTCATAATTATTTTATCACACTAATAAATGTTTTAGCGAGTTGAATATAGCATGATAAAGAGCCATGTCGTCTTTGATTAATGCAAGGTCATGGTGTCTTAAGTACACAAATAATAGCCATTTTGTTTATGTGAATTATTTGGTACAAGGTACTGCATCCAAGCAGTTCTGCTGATGCTTTTTCCGACAAATTTACCATGATGATAGTTGCAAAGCAGCCGTTATAAGGTTTTTCCAGCATATGTACACGCATTTGACAGAGTTCAGTGATTGCACGCAGCCTCAACCCCACTTGGTTAGGAATGGATAGGCCGATAATACCAGAGCGCGATCCAGCTTGCGTTTAAACTTCAGACTGTAATGTATGCAATCAATTTTTAAAGTTTCTTCTTCAGTCATTTCACTGTCTGTAATAATTCGACTTCCTGGCGATGCTCTCACTATTTCAGTTATCATGTATTGGGGCGGCGAAATAATCCTTACTAAGAAGAGATAAGTGACGGCAGATCTGCTAAACAAATAAGAAAATATAGTTTAGTTTAATTTTGTGTGACCTGGAAGAATCTAAAAAAGGTGCTTGTGGAATGCAATACACTTTTTCTTTTAGTTAGCCAGTACGAACAAAGATGCTTTCTTTCTGAAAAATAATTCTTTCGTCGGATTGAAAAGTGGTGAGAAGATTCCATTTCTGCCCGAAGAAGGTGAGATAACTATTCAGTAAACGGTGTTTTCAAGTTGCACCATATCACTTCCTAAAATAATAAAGTGTGTCTTTACTCTAAGGAAAATTGCTCGTGTTTTATAATTTTAGCAGACTGTTTTTCTGAAGTGCAATTGAATCTCATTCCGTTGACCTCGCAGGGTAGAAATCTACATAATAGTTCAGTATATTTAAGGTAGTAGGCAATGCCTTTGAATATTCTTTTGAAAACAGTATACATACAATACCCAACATAAAATATGGTACTGTAAAAGTGAGTAACGAATAAAAATGAACGAAATGTTGCTGCAGGTAACGTCAATGTGCCCGTTAGAGCATTCATTCGTTCCAGGCACCAATGGCTCGTTGTGAGAACGAATGTCTGCGGACATCCAGATGATTAAAGGTTCCCCGGAGTTTTAGAGAATTCTCACGGAGGTTAGGTGATGTGGCGAACGTAAAAAAGTCGTTTCTATGAGATCAGCTCGGATTTGCCTGCACTCAAGAGAAAAAAGTTAGAAGTGCTTCTTGTCTATATTCATAAGATGATAACTTAAGAACCTTCACGATTTTTGCTGCACTTCTTTGTACTCTTTCCATCAGCTGGTAGTCCTTTTGCAGCCATGGGCGCCACGCCTGAACTCCATATTCGAGATGTGAACAAATAAATGTCCCGTATATTTTGCCGAATAGTTCTTTATTTTTGTCGACAAAAGTTCGCTTAATGGCAAACAGAACACGGTTCGCCCTCTTGGCAGTCTTCAAAGAGTGCACAATAGAAATTGCCAAGTCTTTCTGTTCGGCAACGTTCGACAGGCACCTACGATCAAGTATGTAGTTATGAGGGTCACCCGTCGCGCTCGCCTTCTTCGTTTTGGGCCGCAATGTGACACATGTTTCAAAGTTACTCCGCGTTAACCATTTTTGGACCATTCACATCGGCGGTAATATTTTAAGATTCTGGTAACTATAGGTGCAACATAATTTTCCTACGCAAAACTCACGGTTGACGCTAGCGGTAACACACAGCTAACAAGAAAGCAAGCGAAAGAAAGTTTATTTTTTTCAAATCGCTTCTATATTGCTGCACCGTTTGCCCTATAATTTTAACTGGAAAAAGATAAAGCGAAAATCATTTAGTCTGGCTTCAGTCTATAAACACGCATTTTTGTCTCGGTAGGCAATGATTCGGCAAAGATCGGCATAAGCCTTTTGCACTAGAAATTAGTTAAAATTTGATCTAGCAGCTAAGATAAATATCATTTTCAAAAACAAATCTTTGTACGCAAACAAATTATCCTAAATGTGCATGACAAAGACTATGTTAGCATAACTTATGATTAAGGATTCCCGACGGAATAAGAAACGTCATGCAAATAAAACTGTTGTTCTAGTGGGGGAATTTCTCATCTTCTTATACCCTTGTATGCATGAAGTCTGCTTTTGTTTAATGATTTCTAGGTAATTGATGACGAGGGTTCTTATTCTTGTTAGTGATGCACTTTATTCTAAACTATTAGTGGAAGGCACTCCTGCGCTGCGGATTCTCATTGAAAATGCCATAGACGTGGATTACGTTTACCTCTTCTGCTATAACAACGGCAAATCAAACGTCATTACCATTGCCCGAAACAACTACACAGAAAGAATAAACGGTAACCATATGCAATCCTATCATCACTAATAGACTGCTTTAAATAAATGTTGCACGTCTGTCCCATTCAGAGACTTTTTCATATTCTTTTTAATGGTCTGGTTAGAAGGTTAACGGAATCAAACGGTATGTGCTCTGAGTGCTCTACAACAGAGATCGGTAAAAGGCACAGACTGTTTAAATTTCGGATTTGATGAAAATAATTTTTTCTGCGTTTGACAGCCCTCAACCAATCCATAAATAATGAAGTACAACAATCCATCAACAAAAGCGACAACGCCGTGGCGGTCGAAGTACAGCGAATGAAGGAGAACCTCAAACGTTTGAGTAGGTACCGAATTCTGCTTTAATTATTTAAATTCATTTATGCTACCCATTCTGCGAACCACAATTCATTCTCAGGTAAAATAAATCGTGGAGACCTCCAAGGAGACTTGCCAGCCCAAGTGTCTGATGGATTTCCTGATTAAAATTTTAACGATTGAGTGATGCGTAGTTTTTGTGCGCTAAATGCGTCATTAGTGCAGGTAGGAAATAAGATGAAACTGTCTGCAATTGGTTAATCTAATTCAAGTGACCAATTTTAAAAAGAACAAAAACGACCAACAGAAAATCCTCTTGGTAATAACATGAACACTTTCGAGCCAGAAACTTACCAGAACAACTCCTATTGGGTAACAAAGAAAGCCTATTGATCAAAGAAATTATAGGAACAACCCCTATTACAATTAAACGGCCCTACAATTTATTCTTACCCACCGTAGTACTTATCGTCCAGAGTTTTAGTCAAATTTTGCCAATATGTTAAATATGTCTACCTGACTCGACCTCGAGTCAGTAATATGGGTCAAATTAAGATTAACCCAGCAGGGTTCATCAGGCTGTCTGTGTTGGTTTGGTTGATTCGCTTGCTGTAGCTAAAACGGCATCTGGTAGGTTTAAAGCTTGCATAGCCGATAGACATCGCTCAAAATTATATGTCATGACATAGAGTACACTTATATTCCAGCTACGTGATTTCGACAATTCTGCTTTGCGACAGAAAAAACTCAAATATAGGTCTTGTGTATACTCCTGAAAATGGTATCGGAAGACCTTTTGAACGCCTGGAAATTATATGACATGTTCAGTCACGGTAAAATAAAGAAAGAATTCCGGAATCCTGTTAATTAGACAATTGAGCAATTCTCCACGCCCTTAAACCCTTTCCTGGGAAAAAATTGAGAGAAAACACTTTGTATCTTTGCGATTGACCTTATTGTAGAGGATAAATACAGTCACGGCGTACTTGTATGGGTAATAACTTGTTTTTCATCCGTACTTTATTTGCATTTCCACTGTTAAACTTGTAAGCTTCAAGCATGTTTTTTTGTGAACATGCATTTTTAGACGGATTTGAGAAAATGCGCAATATCAATGAAGATTTCTGTGCCAAGGGTGACGCTGTTCCTATGACATGGACTTTTCTACGTGACCCAAGTGGCAAACTCGCAGTAATTGTTTTATAATACACTCTTTGGGTTAATTAAGCAGTCAGTGGCTGAGAAATCATAGGCTTCAGGTAATTTAAATGCAGCGCCTGCCTAGAACTGCCTTAGGTTTGGTCATACGGCTAAGTTTTCATATGCCTTCACCAGTAAAGTTAAGCTTTTTAAAAACAACGTCCATCCTGTTAGCTGCAATGCCACTGAAAGCCGCAGAAAATTATAATCGGCTGATCACTGTCGAATTATAGTAAAGACAGCGTTTCTTGGTTTGTAATTTATTATAGCTGATGTGCGGATCTTCAAGGGGTCTTTTCTGCTCCACATCAGAGACTGTTGATACCTCCCATGTATGCCGTAAGTCTACACTTCAAGCAGACAGTTTGGATTTCTGAACTGATTATTTTTGAGTATATCTGCAGAGTTCATGGGGGATTATTGTTTAATACTCAACATATTTTTTGTAGACCTGGAGGAGGATGGAGATTTCTTAACCTACAAGCACATTGCAAGACGTTCTGAGGAAGAAACAGAGATATACAACTGCGTTCTTGATGGCCTCGCTATCACAACGAAAGTTGTGCATTGGCTCTGTGAGTAGAACCATTTCTTTGATCTTTTTTGCATTTTCTCTTCACCTCATTCATGCGTATTCTAATAATTGATATTTTTTCCTTTCGATTTTGGTTAAGAATGAATCTGGCCTCTGAGTAAACCTACGGATGAAAGTGCTCCTGCATGTGGTGATGGGAATTGGCGTTCAAATTTTTCAAATCTGGTGGAGGATTAATAAACCTATTGCTTTTACTCATCATTCTGGTGAAGGATGAATAAACCTATTACTTTTTCTCATCCTTCAGAGTTTTCTTATAAATTGGCATTTTCTGAAGGATGAACGGAAAAACGCGTCAGCATATGAGATATCAGAGTAATACTTGATCTAGTTATGTATGTGTAGCCTGCCTATTTGCGAAGGCTCGTCAACGAAACATTTTGTACTAGGTATTAACTGGGGATATTCATTTTTCTCTTAATTGATATCGAGTTTCCAAATCTCAGGTTGACGGCAAGTAGTCAACAATTACTTCGATGAACAGCCGCCTGAGTAAAACGTCGGGAAGTACAACTTATATAAATACATTTCGGTGTTTACGACCACTGCATATTATCTGCTTTGTGGAGCTTTATGTCCGTTCAAACTATTAATTGCCTGAAGGAGAATATTTCGAACCCTTTGTCGAATAATTATCGGTATTCCTGAGAACTCCAAAATATCTTAGTGAGTCTATTGAGATGTCGTGCCAGTTGTGCGGTATGAATTGTTGGTCGAATTATGCTGGTCCTGCAAAATATCACGACCGTCGTGATTACGTCAGTTGATGCTTGAATAACTGCTGTATTTATTTCATATCACAGGGCTCTCACCTTCCTATGTAAAAATTGGTATTATTATGGACTCAAACGTACACGAGTCGCCAAAAGCGTGGAAAGGACGGACTTAGATCTATATTATGTTGAACGATAATACCACCAAAAATACTGACATCATCTTAAACAGTTATTAGAAGTGAGTACGTTAAAAGCACTTCCGCAAGTCATTGAGATGTGGCCGCTGCCTTGCTTTACCCATTTAGCGAGGTTTTAAACTCAAATCCCCCTAACGGCATGAAACATGCAGTACCAGTAAAAGAAGATATTGTTTGGAATGTCGAATGACACTCGATGAATGTAGCCTCTAAGAAGATGATTGCCATCCTGTTTAAATTGGTGTGGAATGAGACCTGAGACCTGCCAACGCAGTTTTACGATACCATGTATCAATGACTTTTCAAATTAGCGATGAAGCCGCTTCATGCTTTACAAACATAGTCGTTTAGATGACCAGGAAAGTTTTTTTAGTTTCATATTGCCGGTATGCTAAATTTCATCATATTATGGTAAATTTAACATCCATTTACATAGTTGTCATGGCTACTACAGCCACTTTCGAGACAATTGCTCTGCTCTCGTCTGTGTGTGGCCGTATGTTACTGGGGTGTATTTGCTGCAAATAATGAAATCCGGTGCTCTACATTGATTTCGTGTCATTTCGTCACCAGGTAGTCAAGGCTGTTGAGGTCACTGCTGCCCGACGCCTCCTAACTCGTGACGCCACTGATGGGGCCTCGTTAGGGCAGTCTTGCTCGCCCAATCAAGTTCGCTCCAGCGCAATGCCGCATGTCCGAATGTGACCCGCAGCATTTGCCCTCACGCGACTGCGGCGCACATGAGCACTCCAAACTGGTTGTGCCATTCATCGTCCTGAGACTGGCTTACACAAAGCCCACTCTGTGCCCCTGTGAAAATTATCGCTTTGAAAAACACAGCGAAACGGACGGAGGCAGCGTTATTGGCCGCTGTGACGATCCCGTGTACTCACACGCGGCCCTCACAGTCAGCTGCCATCCCAGACGAGTGGCAACTACTTCCTTACTCTCCTGTACAGATTAAATTGTTCCTTCCAATCTGGACTTACCAAAACTTCACTCCATTCCTCTGGAACAGTGCCTGGAAGACGGACACTTTTAGGGTTAGCTTAACTTGCTTTAATACTAGGCAATAAGGCCTCATAGGACAAAACCAACGAATGCGAAATGTATGCATGTGACCGCCAAGAAGGCACTGCATAAGCAATTCTACAACTGATAAATGCATGAGGAAAATGTACGCAGATAAAATAAGAGAAAAAGAATTCGGTGTTTAGAAATATAGGTAGAGATCTTTAGACAGTGATAAATACTCCTACAATAAGAATGGAGACAGATTTCAACAACCTTCCACTTTCATAAAGATCGTTGGAGAGAGAACACTGCTTAAGATTATAAGATATAGGGGTAAATCAGGATGATACTTTAATTACAGTGCATTGTCGCGACTGTGAGTGAAAACGCAAAGACTGGTTAATTAACGGGTGGTCGACATCTAAAGAAACACATTGGAATTCAGTTGATGATTTATAGCCAATGAAAGGCAAAAATATCTTTTTGAATATGCAATGCATGAAGAGATGTGGCAATGCAGGAGGATGTATGATCAGTGCGGACTTTTATATGTTATAAGAACTACTAATGAGGCTGGTAGTTGAGATCTTGGAGAGGCTTTTACAACTGCTAAGGCCATAAAGGGAGAAATAAACATACTGCCTCTCTCCTTGCCCAATTACCTTTGTTTCTCTAGCTGACATCTATTTGAATAGGAGGTACTTGAAATTGTCGGCCATAGGAGATTTCTTGGAAAAGATCTTTGAATGTTGTCAACTTTTTTAGCTGCTAGATTTATCCATTAGACGAGAATTGGGCAGCAGTTACAAAGGATAAAGTCTGGGGTTAATTTCAAATGGAAGATGTTATCAGAAATAGAAGCGTTGATCTGGGCAACCTCGGCCAAAATCTCACCAGCGTGTGGCGAAAGATCTAATTTATTCGTGAAGTTTAAAACTAATTCCTCGATTATGGAACATTGACTTCCTGGCACACCTTCAAAAGTAACCGGTTGGGCAGCCTTTCAAGTCCAAACATTTGTAGCGACATTTATACGGTGAAAATTTCATTGGCCACTTTGAGCTGCTAGCAGAAAAGGGGGTCAAAAATCAAATGAATTTTTTCTAAGCCTTCGTTATCTATAGACTTAGCGCAGGAGTGCACACATTTGAGATCATCCACATAAATATAGATAAGCGCATTTTACTTTCAATAACATATCGTGTATGTATAGTAAAATCAAGAGTGGACCTAGCATTATACCTTGAACCACACCAAGTATAACTGCATTTTCTGCTGAATATGAGCAGCCCACAAAGATCTCTTTTTTTCGGTTAGTAAGGATTGATGTAGTTATATAAATAAAAGCATTGCAAAGTGCTAGAGCGTCTGGTTTAGCTAGCAATCGCCAATCAGGCACTTTATCAACGGCTTCACTAAGACCAAAATAAATAATTATCGCAAATACATTATTTTTACAAAGAAAAGTAAGCAGATTCAGAAAAGACATTTGCCATGTTTCACAAGTTTCCGGCAAGAGGACATGCTTAGATGAGGTTAAAATTTAATTGTCTACCAAAAAATGAGTAAATTTTTATACCAATCATTTTTTTCAAACAGGGCGTTTTATGAACACCACAATAATTTTGCATGTCAAAGTGGGAGCCAGACCTAAAAACTGGAGTTCTACTGAGGCGTTTCTGATAATCAGAGGAAAAACGAATCACGGGAACCTCTGAAAATAATTTTATTAGTAAAGATGGATAATTCAGAAGGACAGTTGGCGAGCATACGTATACTTTCGATAAATTGTCTTATGGCCATTACATTTATATGGGAGGGAAAGGTACAGGGTGACAAGCAATCAATTAATTATCGTTCTCATCAACTTATTCTTGGGAATATGGGCTTGGGGTTTGGGTTGATAAAAAGGGGGTAGTGACAGGGTAATTAGGAGAGGCAGAGGGGAAAGAACGCAAACCCCAAGCCCCCATTCCCAAGACTAAGTGCATTAGAACGATAATTAATTGATTGCTTGTCACCCTGTACCTTTCCCTTCCATACAAATGTAATTGCCCGAAGAGAATTTCTCGAAAGTATACGTATGCTCGCCAACTGTCCTTCTGAATTATCGAATGGGGATTTTCGCAACAATAAAGATGGATAACATTTAACTATGTAGTAGGATAGAGTGGACTGTTGTTAGTTAAAACGGAATGCAAATAATTAAGATGATGTTTATGTATCTATGCAGATATAAGCGTAACAGGCAAGACATGTTCATGAAGACCCTATTAATGTAAAGCAAACAATGCTATTATTTAAGTAATTGTGCAGTTGGTTGAGGACATATGATACCATGACAGAATTTTGAGTAAATTTTCACGGAAAAGAATGAAAACAGTCTAGAGCCAGAAAAATTGTTTACAATGCTGGCAGTAGGAAATCGTGTTGTAAAATTCACCTTTTGTCAAATACAACGACGTCCAGTCTTCTTTTAAACTCCGCTAGTGTGGCACTGGAAATGGTTTCGCTTGGTAGCAACTTCCAAGGTCCAACCACGCGGTGACTAAAGAAATATTTTCGGAGGTCTAATCAAGAGTGTTTGTTTGTAACCTTGTAAGGATGACCACGCAGGTGAGTGGTGGTGGCTAATTCAAAGAACTGCTAAAATTTCAGGGAGGAACTGTGGCCCCGGATTATCCGGAATGTCCTGAGCAGGCTGCACTGAATGCTCCTATGAGACAAAGGAAAAAGGTCAAGTTTAATCAATCTCTCCTGATATATTAAGTCACTCAGACCATCGACTATCTTTATCGCCCTGCGTTGCACTTGTTCAAGAAAGTCTTTATCTTTCTTCAACCAGGGTTTCCAAGCTGGCATTCCGTATTCTAGATGTGGTCTCACAAAGGCGCCAAATATTTTCCCGAAGATTTCAGTCAGGAGTATTTTGAATGCTCGTCTGATCCCGTGCAGGATACTATTTGCCTTCTTTTTTTAAATATTTTTAGACAAAAACTTAATGGTTGTGGGATATGAATAAGATGATATAGGATTTTGGAAGTGGATAGTTGCAATGAATTTCGTAAATAGAAACCAATGTTGCAACGTTAAATCTTTGAAATTTTCCAAGGAATCAAATCATTTTTTTTTAATTTTTTAAATTGGGTTGGATGGGTGTCGATATTCTGATTTACGTTGCGTCGGATCTTTGTCTGAAGTATGATAGTGTAGCAGACTTTTGGGTACTTTCTAATGCTGAAAGAGTAAAAACTAAATTGTTAGTCAGAACATTCAATTCAGTTCAGTTTATTATGGGAAATAAGTTTTTGATTACCCTTCTGGCTTTATAGAATTTGCTGCAGGCTACAGTGAAACGCTGTGGGCTGTAAGAATTCAAACGAGACTATAAAATATAGCATTTGGGGTGAAAATATCAAGAGTGACGTTACATTTTTTATGGCTCCGACTCATTTTCGAACAGGTGTCTCTGAAGTTTTCAAATAATACCAGTGACGACGACGACACACAATATCTGGGGGAAGGGCATTCCGTGTTTTAATCACTTTCACAGATGAGCAGCGTGCGCTCGCATGTAGCCTTGAATGGTGAACGCGCACATTAAACATATGATTTTGGCGATTGGTCCTTGTAGCAACTGTGAAATGTCCCCTTACGCCAAGCAACAGTCAAACCTGCTCACAAAGCGAAGAGCCTGCAGGATATCGTTGCAAATGTTTTTACAAATTTAGTTCCTACGTTAATGAAAAGCAGCTTTGACACTTTACCTTTTTAGTGACTTTTTTTACGGGAAGAGTTTTAAGGCTATTTTGATCAATACGAGCAAACATGCGAGTCACAGGAAGTAATTAAGAAGAAGATGAATTGAGTAGTCTTCTTCTAGCTATTTTGATCTTGAACTGTTTAGGGGCTACAAACTTGTATAGCCTACTCAAAATTAGTTTAATGAATGCTCCGACAATATTGCTAAAATGACATTTGTACCTTCATCCAGAAAGGCTCTTCTGATAGCGCGCAATACGATTATTGCGCTCTTCGCTACTCTCAAACAATTAGGGGCTTTAAAACTTTATCGGCAGCAGACCGATGTGCTTTTGCGATTCCACGTCTGTTAGAGGTAGACCGTTGACAGTTTTGATCTTGCTAGATGCCTAATCGAAGTTTAACCTTAGAACTTATCGGTAAATCATGCGTACAATGTAATCACGTTGATTAGCAATCTATTATTGTCAGCAGGTCCCCGCCCTCGGGACTGAACTCAAGATTTGTATGTCACTGGTGAACATACATATGTTATGGTATTATTCGCAACCAAATCGGGCCCACATGCGGCAGTGTAACAATCGGTTATCAGCTGACACCACTTTCATGCGTATCTACATATTTCCTTGCTTTTGTGTAGCAGACTCCTTCAGCACGATATGAGACCGTACGTGATTGTGAGAATAATGGGGTGATGGGTGCCGATGAGGCTTAGGTGCGCGAAAAGGATAAATGGCGATGTGGACTGAATAGTGTTCGTTCTTACTACTTATTTAGTGCCAAATGCAATAAAAAATGATGAATATTACTGATGATTAGCTATAAGATCCAACATATGCAAATTTAATAATGCTACCTTAAAGATGGCTAGATTTACTCATCTGGTATACCAAAGAAAATATTTTTTTTTAAACTGAGAGCGCCAGTCATGAAAGTTAGTATGCCAGTTGCTGTTGGTTTCTGTTGTGCGAGAACGTGTTCATTGGCTTCATTAGTTGATGGCCTTATGCAAATATTTCCCTGTCTTGTACTTGGCAAAACTATTGGTTGCATTATTCACCCATATCCCAAATGCTGTAATCCAAAACTGACGAATGTATCACAGAACTGTGTAGAGGACTGTTGAATCATTGCTTTAACAAAAAGAATTATTTTCTGCAATGTGGTGATAGATTCAATCCTAGGCTGTTTTTTCACGCCTATTCGTCCACCGTATGGTACAGCTGTAGGGTTTTTGACTTATCGCTGTATTACCACAATGAAAAGGTGCGCCCTACCCGAAATAACATAATTAATACTTGGAAGTCTATTGTTGAAATGCAACTCAGTCTAAGAGAACAACATTATCTCCTACATTCTTGCATAGTATTGGGTCCAAACATAGTCATATTTTGTGTTTTATCGTATAGTCAATTGTGCACAGATTTATTCCGGAGAATATTAAAAAGGCAACTTTTAGGAAATAAAATATATTGTTATGAGTTAAATTTAAAAAGTACTATGTAAAAGTCACATTCAACCATGAAAGCTTAAAAGGCTACCCGCTGTCGTTTTACTGAAAGTGATTATCTGAACTTAGATACCACATCATTATAGTGTAAGTTTATACCCGTCATCGCCCGCGGAGCGTGAGAAATGGAGATTGCTCAAAGAAGAACTCCTAAGAAGAAGCGAACTCAGTGGGAGTAATCTTCGAAAACTAAATGACGGAATTTAACATACCCAGAGGTTACTTGCTTGGAGAAAGCCTATAACAAAAACATCCCGGATGAACAAAAATCCGTCTTCATCAGCAGTGGCAGCTTTAGTCATGCAATTTCAAGCAAGAGCCAAACGGCTGCATAACGTAGTGACTGAGTCTAAATTGGGCTTTCTGTATCTCAATACCGGAAGTATTACTTCAAATTTTAATCAGTACAAGGCATTACTTTCAAACCCGAAACGTGGGGTTGTTGCCATAACGGAAACGTGGTATAGAATAGGAATCGCAGATTCGGAGATTTCGATATAAGAATACCATCTTTTCCATAAATACTGTCAAAACGGACAAGGCAGTGCGGTTTAAGTATATATGAGTACAGAAATTTCCATTGTCGAACGAGAGTTCACCGTAGCTCTAGAGTGTGAATCTATCTACATGAAGATTTTGAAGGTTAATTCGCAGAACCTGGAATTCATAGGAAGAAATGCCGTTGAGGCCACTATAAATGTAAAGTTAACAATGTTTTTCTTACAGTTAATGCGCAGTTGGTGAAGGACATATGATACAATGACAGAATTTCGAGTAAATTTTCATGGAACAGAATAAAAACCGTCTAGAGCCAGACAATTTTTACAACGCGTTTTGTCCAATAGGCGACTTTTAGAACCCGATTTCCTACTGCCAGCATTGTAAACAATTTTTTCTGGCTCTAGACGGTTTTCATTCTGTTCCATGAAAATTCACTCCAAATTCTGTCATGGTATCATATGTCCTCCACCAACTGCACATTGAATGTAAGAATAACATTATTTGCTTTACATTAGTAGAATCCTCAAGGACCTTACTTCCCTCCAACCCTTAATTATACATACATATATAGACTTATCCCGACCACCAAACATTTAGAGTGAAGCTGACGTCTCGCCCTTAGCCTGGTGAAGGAAGCAGCTAGCAAACAAGAGGTTCGTATTGCTAACGATTTCAATGTACCTGCAATAAACTACGAAAATCATACAGTGGAGAAGGCGCCAACTTCCTTCAGTTCTAATTTAATGGACCTTATACCTTGACCTACCTCTAGCACGGATCGTTCACTCGCTAGCAAGACTTCGAAAGGATCAGAGATTTAGTTGCTCCGATCTCATTTTCGAAGGATTTATTCCGCATTTATTAAGTAAATTCCAGAGCCCCGCTAGGTGGGAGTGATCATACGAAGCTAATGTGGTATTACTCACGCAATTCTCAACTTCTGAGGAAAACTGAGTGCCAGCCAAATAACTGGAAGGCAGATGTTAGTCTAATTGAGAAGGTTCTATCACCAGTACACTTCTATTAATTCTGTCATCAAATAAATGCATTTATAAATTAATTCGTCAAGGAAGGCAGAGCTTTGAATCAACAATCGCCCAACGGGCTTAAAACGAGCCCAAAGTTTTATTCTGCGTATGAATAGTAGATTAACAAACAAGGATCCAGCTGCAGTACATATAGAGGATAAAAGCGTGCAAGTCGTTGAGAATGGTGAGAAAACCGAGCACTGAAGCTGGTTCTTTTCCTCGGTATTCACTAGGGAAACCAAGCTTTTGTTTGACAATGTCAACAATGCTGTTGTAAACGCTAGGCCAGTGCTTCAATCCCGTGTTAATTTACTAAAGGGTAGACTGGACATGCATCAATAACAAGCGCAAATCAATTTAAAATGCTGCATCACATTACAATGAATCACACTGCTTATCACATGCACTGCATCAAATTATGCTTCTCACGATTTGCGAGTATTCATATATTTTTCTGTCATATTTTGTTAGGATATGACTCTAATTTTTTCCCGGAACATAAAATTGACGAAAATTTTAAATTTTTCTTCACTTCAACTTATTTCCTATAATATTGTTACCAACAGGGAGTTCAAAGGCGTTCATCTATCTTTCCCTCGAAAAAACTGATACAGATACTTGCTACATCTGCCTTGGCAGCGTCGGATGCAGGCCTGATAATTGCCTGACAATTATGCCCGCTGTTGACATAGTTGGCTCTACGCCCGGCATTTCCTACAAGACTGAGTCTCTTGTTCAGAACACATATCGGTACACCATATGAGAACGGCAAATCGTTGCGCTTGTTGATGGACTAGGGGTGTGAGAACCATGATTCGAGCAGCTAGCGTCTCACATGGCTGTCACCGCTTGCGACGAGTTCGGCCTCGTCAAACTTGAAAATATGGCTGGGTGCCGTCGAGCGAACTGCAACCTGGGAGTTGGCGTCTTACTTCCCCAGCACCGCTGCATGCTAGTCCGTTCGCGTCTGGTAGTGTAATATTATGGGGGATGTAGGTTTGGCTTGACAAGACGTTCTTCACACGGTGCTCTCCCTAGGCGAAAGTTATCCGTCCTTTTCTCTCATTGAACATTCACCAAATTTAAATAGTTCTTATTCGTGCGCCTCTGCCTGTGTAAGTCAAGAAATGAAGCTGCTCATTAAGGACGAACTTGAATAAATTACTTTTGATGGACTGAGCCTCCTGTGTGAAAGAATTTCCCCTCAGTGAAAAAAAACAGTACAATAAATTTTAATGAAGTTTAAATATTTATGTGCTTGAATTGTATAAATTACTCCATCTTAACATTATAGTGTGCATAATATAAAACTAAGCCTTATTTTAATCCAATATTCTACAGTTAACACGAATCCAAACCTTAACCCTCAGCGTCATCCTGGCCCTAATACCACCTCTTATTTAACACCCACCGTAACACTAGGCTTCGCTCTAATTCATTACCTATTTTCCGTAATTTATGTCGCACAAACTTGTTTGGTGACTGGTTTTTGCACTTCTGTCCAGTTAAAATTTCCATATAAGGCATCAGTACTTAGCCAACGCAATTTTAAAAATTATTCGGAGGATTATTTGTATATTATTTTCTTCACAACCATAGGACAATGGAATGTGCTGTGCGTAGGAAGCACGCTGTCATATAAGACATAACTTAGTTACATGAAGTTTTGATAAACATGCATGGTCTGTTAACCACTTGCCGAACTAGTGGGATCCGATAAGATGTTGCCGATTAGCTAGAGCGTATCAATTTTTTGCAAATTTCGGTATGTTACCCGAATTGCAGGCCGTTGTGTAGATACTTTCTTACATAATGTCTGCAAAGCTCATCCTCCTATTGGGTTCATGCTGGAGGTGAAAAAAGAAAGTTCATCTCCTTTTTGGACGCAGCGTCCTATGTCGAGTTTATGACCGTAGCGTTTGAAGGAGCGTTTCTCGAAAGATAACTTGGTCCGGACAATAAACAATAGTCAACCCTTGCGGTCCTAGTTGTAGCGCATTTCGATGCCAATGTGCGGAGTTTGCTTAAATATACAGTAGGTGGTCAAACTCATGAAATTCAAGGATTTTCAGAGGTTACTTCCAATAAATCAAAGGCAGCCCAAGCTGCGGCCTACAAAGTCTTACAGGAGCCAAATTATGATCGTTCTTTACAATAGGACATATTGCGATGTATCGTAGCATATCACGTTTTTACAAGTATTATGTGATGTAGCAAAGAAGGAAATTCAAAAAAAGTTAAAATCGAGCATACGAGGTACACTTAATGTTTAAATGTGCAGTCAGCCTGCTCATGCAAAAAATCCGAATAAATAAATGAGCACAGGTAGAGTTACTATGGAACATAATTGTTTTGTAAAATTTTCATGCATTTCTGCTTCTATATTAGGTGCAATGAAATTTTGGACTCTTGATGAACGGCTCAAATTAGCAGATTATATTCCAGGAAGGTTTAACGAGAACTGCTACTTGTTTCTTTTGTTTGTGCATTGCTTGAAGTACCTTGGATTATGTCAACCAGAACTTCGCTTGATTTTGCCAATTGCGAGGTCACGGAAAAAAGATATTTTGTAAGATCACGTACGGAAAGGCAGGGTAATAACTAATGTTATTAAATGTAATTGGCAGGTGTATTTGTAAACCTTTCACATTTGTACCCTAAGAGAACTTTCCATCCAACACATTTTTTCCAATTATTTCAGGATTTTATTACGACGAAGTTCATATCTTTCTTGAAATCGTAATTACCACTTTACGATTTTCATTGGCATTAATCGATTGGTCATATAATAGGATTACCCACTACATACTTGCCAAAACCTTGAAAATAATATACCTCTCAAAAGAAATGCTCCTTAGTAACGGGTTTTTCAACATTATTTTTACACACCTGTCTGTTTTGGTTATTGTTTTAGAATCACCCAACTATGTCAACTCATTGCCTAGAGAAATTGACGTTCACAACATCATTTAAACATGAATGTGCCAAAGATTAATTTCAATTTTTTTACATAAGTGTGCCTCTTCTTCTGCGTTAAATGTCTGCGTACTTTAACTTTCTTAAAGACTTAGTCAAAATCTAAATAGGAACTTTTAGACAATCGTTTGTATTACTTAAAAAAAGGATACCCTTCTATGTATACAGGAGCGATTTTGTGCATAGCTGTTTGTTTATCGGCTCAGTTCTAAGATAACAAAGCCAAGCAGAGGGGCAGAATATCAACAAAGATTTTGAGGGAAATAATAGTCTTTTGCCCGTTTATTTTTCAATTTTTATATTTCTTGGTTCGGGTCAATATATAAAAAATACTTAAAATCTTTACCTTCAACCTTTTTTCTTGGGTGTTTGTATATGTGGTGTAGGGTCGCTTTCTTCGGTGTGCTAAAGTAAAAAGAAAGACTTACAAGTGTATATGTTCCTATGCAAATCCAGATGGTATGTATTAGGTTTACTTGAAATGGTATCATTTCATGAGTAAATGTTTGGATGCCATAGCTAATCATCAGAATTCTTTGCTGTTTTTCGGCTTTAGACACACATTTAGTACTAAGGAAGAATGCTTTTTACTCCACAACGACCTTCACTTTGTTCGGGCACGTAGGCTTCATCGGTGCAAGCATTACATATATCGTGCTGTGAGGTTACAAGTCAGGCAGAATGGGTCTGGATCTAATCCTGTGGTTCACTCCATAGCCGTCCAAGTACACAGATTTTTCTGTGTTTTTCGACGAAGCGAGTCAATAAAACATTTCCTCACAGTAAGTTGTAAAGGTATTTACAGCTGCCTAAAGCAAAGGCCGAACCTCAGAATCCATCATGATCACCGGCACTTATTATATCCATCTTTTTGCTTCTCCACATGTTGCCCAAGATAACCACTTACTCAGAGCCAAACTAATAGCTTTATCATATTTACGTGTCCAACTGTCACGCATGATTTTTTGCAGTGGTTTAGACAGCGAATAAACAGTAGCCGATTGAAGCAAAATGGCCTGTTCCAGGTTATCAGGCGAGTTGATAATGTAAACCATTATGGTAAATAATTAAATCAGTAGTATGTTATCGGTACGGGCCCTGTACAATGATCATCCTACATCACATTTGGCCATTGTATGGCAAGTAGGCTTTGTCGGTGCAACCATCACATGCTTGGCCCAAAAACATGTCGTCTCACCTCGCATGCAGACATAAAGTCATGCCACTGGTGCCAAAATCGACAGGTCAATCGTTCCTTGGTCGACTGTCTGACTCAAGTAAAACCTTTCCCCGCACGAAGTTGAACAAGCTACGTACGCATGGTCCAGACATAGAGTCAATGATGGTCGCTCGTGCTTGATTTTCTCGTTAGGTCATCCGACGTATTTGATGATCAGAGGGTCTCGCAACTGGCAATATCGGGTGCTAACATCATGTGGTTAGTGCAAGAGCACGTGGTGCCAGGTCGCACAGAAGGGGTAAGCAGTCAAACTTGTGTTCAGTCCGCTGTCGCCAAACAGGTGTCTAAACCTGCATTTGTCAGCTGCCTGAGTGCATACATAGTTGCCTTTCATCAATTTTAACAAGTCAAGTGTACTTTTGACGCCCCAATTCATGTCACATTCCGATAAAGTCGAAAAAAGTGATACTCTTTCGTTAACCGCATAATCCATTCGGAAGCCTATACGGACATGACGGGAAGCGGGCTTTTTAAGGAGCTTCGTTCTGAATACCAGCTAAATGTATCTATTGTAAAAACGGGCTACTTATGTAGCATTCATTTTTGTCACAAGCACAAAATCATTATTTCTTGTGCTTGTTTGATAGCAGATTACGCCTTCTTTAAATGTAATGCTTAAAGAAAGGGTAGGTTTTGATTTTAAAAATGTTGCTAAATTGCCGAATAATTTTTTTAACCTAGTAACTGCTACACTCGAATTGAAAGAGTAAACACTGTGCACTGTGTACATCCTGTTTGAGGGAAAGTACGTTTTTACGTAATGTTTGTCGAAGAAGTCACATAATTGTCATGAAATATTGAAGAAGATGTGGAATATATTTTACGCAGTATAGGCAGCACTAATAACTTGGCGGTCAATACAGTGATCCGGTCAATGATAGCCGGTTGATTTGCGCACTATAACGATGTGATGGGCACAGTTTGATGTTAAATACTTAACGGTGGTGATATGGTTTTATATTCGACATATTAAAATTATTCAGTGTAAATCAGACATTACAAGAAATATTGTATCACGGGAAACGTTTTCGGCAATTGCAGGGCAGATTGGAGTGCCCATTTCTGCTCATTTGCCGTATTAGTCAGGCATACCGAATCCCAAGTGGTGCAGTATGCGAGGCTCAAACCTGCAACCTTTTTTTCAGAAGTGTAATTCTTTAACCACTGACCTATAGGTTTGTTGTCTTAAGGTTTCAAACCGGTAATTTTTACAATCAATTACGAACTGTTAACGGCTGGTTACGGAACTCACTTGCCTAGTTCTGCTTTGGGGTTCATATTTGAACACCGGAAGCGGCCACTCAGCGGCTAGTAGTATCCTTTTTGGACATACGACATTGCCGGATAAATCGAGAGTGAATGTAATGGTATAATATTTTTTAATAGTCGTCATCAGCCTTTCACATCGTATCGAATTGTTTCTGTTTGCTGGTGAAGCATACATACGTTTAAGATTTTAACCTCTAGCTTTGTACTTAGAGATAAAATTCTACAAAAATAGAGTTTCTGTCTTATTTCGCATGCTGGTTTGTACCTTCTAAACTAGACCTTCCAGCTAACATCCGTCTGCACCACAGCTTGTGTTTTGCTGTAGTGCAGATGCCGAACAGAAACGATTTTTGCTGGAGATTAGTTCTGGCATTCATTAGTGTGCGCAAATGTCAAGGGAGCCTTAACTATTTTATCTGGTTCATCAAAGTTAATACATTTGCTAATGGTTAGCTATGACATCCTCAATTCGCTCATACAATAATTCCACTTCGGGAAAAACCTTATTATTGCTGTTAAATTTATCGAAGTAAATAAACGTAGAGGAAATTTTGAGAGGTTAGGTCCACAGCATTCTAATTCTGTAAGGCTTGCTATCAAGGGCGGCGAATGTTTAATGTGTGTGCGTGAAAAAAAAACAGATTAAGAGGAGCAACTGGCGGTCTAGTGCAGTGCGCAGCCTTAATGCTGATGACTTAAAAGGGCCCAGCTTAAAGGATTTTAAATTAAATATAATTAATTTAATTTAGCTGCTACTGTTTAAATGTCAGACAATATCTAGAAAGCCGGGAATGCTACCCACTGTTGTGTTACTGAAGGGATAATTTGAGGTGAATGGAGGCTATCTTTGACTTTTTGTATTTTGCATATTTTCTTTTTGGATCATCCTGTTAGAGATAATTACTTGCCCCGTCTTGTCTATAAAAATTCTCCCAACATTAATTGACAGGATTAAGGCAAACACAATCAATGCTATTGTATTTGAATTTTCGGCCTGCCTAGAACGAACTTGCTCCTGTATAAATTCAAATATATTCCAATAGGATTAAGTGCACATAATTGGGGATATGGGATATACTTTTAATAATAATTTGACTTTTTAAGAAATAAGAACTAGCGCGTCATGTCATCCGAGTAATTTGGTGCATCCCAGGAATTTATCGAGAAGAAAATGAAGGTGTTTCGATCAGCGGAATCGTCATTTTATTCTTCTGTGCTTTTGCGCTCTGCTGGGAGTATATCGTCAGAGATAAACCGTCAACGAATAGCGAGCAGCAGTTTTAGTAAGCAGGAACCCATCAACTGCAATGGTGGAACAGAGGGACGGGGAGGGGATTACACATCCTTACTGCGTTAGTTTATACCCAAAATCAAAATGAATTTTCGTGCAGACATGAGTTTACATGAACATATTGCCTCATTTTATGTCTTCGATGTTCAAGCACTTCTGTTCTTACAGACGGGTCATATATCATATCATAGTATTATGAATTTACCTCCAACTTTATGATACTAGAATGTGCGGGCGAATTCATATCCTGCGTTTTTTACTTCTTAATTGGTAACTTACGCCTGAAGGACACTAGGCATGATCGAGCTAGTGTTTTGACATGAGCCTGAGCCACAGTAAATGTGCTGATTGACGAACTGGTCTGCTGTGAAAATTGCTACGCCAGATGCTGCTAAATGTGGGGCACTTTAACAAACATGTATGTCTGTAACCTACCGAGAAACCAGAGTATTTGATAAGCAAGCACAATGGTCTACCGTGATCTCTGAAAATGAGTGAATTTCTAGAACATGTGTTGCTTATTTGCTTAATGTTGTACAAGGAAAATGCTAACGGGACTCAGGCAGTCAAACAATTAAAGAGGGTAGTCTGTTTGGACTACAGAAGCCTGACCCCTCCTGAGAATGTGAAACACTTTGCCATGATCTGAGACCAGCATGTGATAAGGCCTCTTAAATCCTACCTGACTATTCATGATGAACGGCGTTGCGGTGGGAACAGCTTTAATTGTACACAGCGATGCCATACTGCTGAATATATCATCTAGAATAGCTTGTTATTTTTAGAAGTGTCAGGCTCGCCTCTATCGAGCACTGGCTATTTGTTCAGAGTGGACCAAATATTTCAGGGTAGTGGGCTGTTCTTGATCCATTCATCATTTTACAAAATATGACTTGAGCATTTCAAGTGAACTTTTATGATAGAATGACATCTTGACTCATTTCTCATCAATCTCTATAGACTCCTGGGAAGAAGACTTGACATTATTTTACACATTAGTCTGGCTCCTACATTAGGATTAATGTGGGCGGCCAGCGGAGAGCCGATGATGTCTAAAAATGAGTGAAAGCGACCCTTTAGACTGCTAGGGATCAGCCTATGTCTATCTTTTCAACTTTTTGTGGGTAAAATTTCCATGAACTCAGACACTCGACAAAGGCTGATTCACGTGTCTATTTTGAACACAGTTGGCTGGCCCCATGTGTATTTACAAACCCGTTTGGCGCGACTTGTGACCATGCGCTTTTGCACGAAGCATGTGATGCTACCACTGAGACGGCCTACGTGCCTCAACCTGATGAACGACGATGCAGAGCGAACAGCGTTCGTTATCAGTATTCTTCTTGATCTGACACCGAACCGCAAAGAAGTCCGTTGGAGAGTAGTTTTGACAATCAGTAATGTGTTCATAAAATAATCTAACTTAAGGGAGCCTTAACGAATTCATCTGGTTTATCAAAGTTAATACATTTGCTAATGGTTACCTATGGCATCCTCAATTTGCTCATACAATAATTCTACTTCGGAAAAACCTTATTTTGGCTGTTTGATTTTTCGACGTTAATAAAATAAGAAGATAAGTTGAGAAAATAGGACCATCACATGCTAATTCTCTAAGGCTTGCTATTAGGGGCGGTGAATGTTTAATGTGAAAGCGTGAAAAAAAAACAGATTAAGAGGAGCAACTAGTGGTCTAGTGTGGTGCGCAGATGTAATCCTGATGACTCCAAAGGGCCTAGCCTTAAAAATTTTTTATTAAATATAATTAATTGAATTTAACTAATACTGTTCAAATGTCAGACAAAATCAAGAAGACCCAGAGTGCTACCCACTGTTGTGTTACTGAAGGGATAATTTGAGGTGAATAGAGGTTATCTTTGATTTTTTGTATTTTGCATATTTTCTATTTGGATCATCCTGTTAGAGATCTATACTTGCCCCGTCTTGTCTATAAAAATTCTCCAAACCTTAATTGACAGAATTTAGGCAGACACAATCAATGCTATTGTATTTGCATTTTTGGCATTTTGCCTAGAACGAACTTGCTCCTGTAGAAATTCGAACATATTCCAATAAGTTTTAGTGAAAATAAATGGGGATAGAGCATATACTGTAAATAATAATTCGACTTATTTAAAAAAAGAACTCGCGCGTCATGTCATTCAAGTAATTTGGTGCATCCCAGGTATTTAAAGAGAAGAAAATGAAGATGTTTCGATCACCGGAATCGTCATTTTATTCTTCTGTGCTTTTGCGCTCTGGTGGGAGTCTATCGTCAGAGGTAAACCGTCAACAAATAGCGAGCAGCAGTTTTAGGAAGCAGGAACCCATCAACTGCAATGGTGGGAGAGAGGGATGGGGAGGGGATACCACATCCTTAGTGCGTTAGGTTATAACCGACATCCAATGAATTTCGTGCAGACATGAGTTTACATGAACATATTGCCTCATTGTATGTCTTCGCTGTTCAAGCACCTCTGTTCTTACAGAAGTGTCATATATATCATATCACAGTATTATGCATTTACCTCCAATTTTATGATACAAGAATGTGCGGGCGAATTCATAATAATAGTAATTTGTATATTTAAGGCCCAAGAGGCCCTGTCGTTACAAACTCAGTTCTATCGTAAAAATAAAAAATAATAATGATACGTAGTGAACTCTTTTAAAATAATTGTCATTGGCAGTGAAAAAAAAACTTCTAGATCGGTGGATGAGTTCAGCGGGCCACCGAGTTCAAAAAAAGTTTAGAAGAAAAAACTGCCTTAATAGGTAAAAGGGTTTGATGTTGTTAGTTTGGGACCTGATTTTGAGGGTTCGGGAGTTTATGGTCATGGGAAAAAATAATATATCGTTGAGTTAGGAAGGGGTCATCCGGAAGGCAGGAGAAGGCAGTAGAAGTCAAGGCAACATATCCTGCGTTTTCTTACTTCTCAATTGGTAACTTACGCCTGAGCGACACTAGGCATGATCGAGCTAGTGTTTTGACATGAGCCTAAGCCACAGTAAATGTGCTTATTGACGGACTGGTCTGCTGTAAAAATTGCGACACCAGATGCTGCTAAATGTGGGGCACTTTAACAACCAAATACGTCGGTAACCAAAAGAGAAACCAGAGGATTTGATAAGCAAACACAATGGCCAATCGTGATCTCTGAAAACGAGTTAATTTCTAGAACAAGTGTAGGTTATTTGCTTAACGTTGTAGAAGGAGAATGCTAACGGGACTCAGACAGTCAAAAAATTAAAGAGGGTAGTCTGTTTGGACTACAGAAGCCTGACCCCTCCTGAGAATGTGAAACACTTTGCCACGACCTGAGACCAGCATGTGATAAGGTCGCTTTCAGCCTTTCTGTCTAACAATGACGAACGGCGGTGCGGTGGGAACAGCTTTAATTGTTCACAGCGATTCCATACTGCTGAATATATCATCTAGAATATCTTGTTATTTTTACAAGTGGCAGGCTGGCCTCTTCACTGAACATTAGTTTACTGAAAGCCTATGGAAATTGACCGAAATATAAAGTGATTATTTGGACTTAACCTGTCAGCCACTGCGTACCATGCACATGCTGCGTATGAGTAGACAGTATTGATGTATACTGATGTTTCAATTTACCATGCTAACATCCGATGTACTAGCTAAAAGGCTCAGACACGTGTTTCGTCAGAAAGCAAACAGGGTAAGCTGGGGACCCACTGACGTGTCGAACCTCTCGGAGCTGCGTAAGAGAGCGGCAGATAGCGGCGATACACGGATTGGGGCTTTAAGCTAGTTCGTGGGCTGTTTGTTTGGTAAGTTACAGCATCACTATTTAGTTGATTTGCCACGCGAAGCCGGAGTACTCTTTCAAGGATAACATCACTATGTTTCACTTAGCAGCGCTTCTGACAGGCAGAAGTCTATGTCCGCCAACTAAAAGCAATTACTTCAAAAAGTCCCCCTCAATGAGCACCTTCGTTTTGCTGTCGTGTTTAGGTGAATGCGCAGGAATGTTAATTATGTAAAATTATCAAACGCTTATCTGGAAAAAAGACTAAGGAGTTCGCTTGTGGAGTGTTGAATATGTAGATCTTCTTCTTGATACAATACCAAACCGCAGAAATCATACACTAATAACAATTCAAAAGTCCGCCAAGCCACCAACAACACTGCTCTGTGTGTCTAGAGTTTTTGGCTGATAGGTCAGATAATGTCGTCCAAATTGTAGGCCGTTTAATAAGGCCAGGTCAACAGGGGAATATTAAAGACCCGAGAAGAAACAGGTAGACGCAACTTGAACTGGCTTCAGTCGATGTTACTCGTTGTGGTGGCGTAGTTATACTGACGATTCTGCTGCTTGGGTGTACGTAACATACAACTACATACCCCGCATTATCTGCGTTGTTTAACGGACGTGCCTCATATGTATTTTTGCGTTGGAAGTAACGTTTACTTTAAATTAACTTTTGGTTGGAGACAGTACGAATTGTTTTTATTCGTGCTTCATCTATACTGTTAAAGGGCATTCTCCCAAGCCATGGTTTGGAGCAGACTTTTAAATCCAACCATCCCTGCCTCGATCAATAACATTCAATCCAAAACTCAGTGAAGACTTCTGTCAGCAAGTTATTGAATCACTGCTTGTTGTCAGCCCCATCTTTATGCAAAGAAATCATTATAAACATCATGGGTTCGTTTGTCTCTCCGGTGAAAGAAGGCAATATAATTGAATAAAGAATAGGCAAACCATGGGAATCCGTAATATCCGACTCAGCCTTTGCTTTTCATCCTGATGAAATAACTGATATCTAAAAAAAAGCCCCACACACCTGTCATCAGTTTCCTTTTAATTTGCAGCTGTAGCTCAAGAAATGCCATGTGCCTGGAGCAGCCGAACAGTAGACGCGAATGCTTCCGTCATAAACACAACGGTTCCCGCGATTGGAGAATGTGCTGTAAGTATAAAACATATTGTGTTATTTCTTATGCCAGCAAACAATTTCTGCCTTAATAATTACACCGGATGGTAACTAACCGAAGACAGCAAACTAAGAAGAAAAGAATACAGTGAGTATAACTCGATAATATCTAGGGCTGTGATTATCCTGGTGATAGTTTTGGTGATATTGCTCATTTATATTTTCGGTCTGCACAAAAGTGTCGTCGATATTAAAAAAACCATAAGATCACACTCATTTATGTTTACTAATGTGTATACGTCGTAATAAAGAGCCGTCTTGTCTTTCAGTACTGCAAGGTCATGTTGCCTTAACTGCATAAATATTATATTCTTTCGCCTAAGTGCGTCTACCTAGTTCCGCTGTTGCTATTATCAAAAAAAAAGGATTCTTGGTGCTCACTCCCTAACAGTTGTTAGGCGTTCCACGATCTGTTTAAGCTAGCGCATCTGACAAAGTTTAGTCCTACCATCCAACACCAACCGCAGCTAACTTTGATTGGATAGGCACTCAACTTTGATTGGATAGGCACTCCTTTTTGGTTGTGAGCGGAAAGTACCAGAAAGAAACCCGGCTTACGTTTAGGTTCCTGTTTGCAATGCATGTAAGCTTTCTTTCAAGTTTTTTTCTTTAGTCCTATCGCAGTCCATGCTGGAAGTGCTCAAGCTGTCTCTTCTAGTTAAGCCTCCTAGTAATGCCCTCATATCTCAGTCAGTGGGGTTCCAAGATAATGCTTACTCAGGAGAGACTAGCGCAGGCAATGCCGCCGAACACAATAAGAACGTATGGTTCAGTTTAATTTTGTCTAGCCTGTTATAATCTAAGAAAGGTGCTTGTGGAACGCAATCAACTTTTCCATTTAGTCCATCTGAACAAAGAAAGACATTTTCTTCCTGAGAAACAATACCTTCGTCGGAATGAAAAGTCGGGAAGAGCTTCCGTTCCTGCCCGAAGAAGGTGAAATACATGTTCAGTAATCGGCGTTTGCAAGTTGCATTATTTCACTTCCTAACAGAATAAAGTGTGTATTTAATGTAAGTAGTGCAAGCTTTACCTAGTAGCAAATACGTATATCGTTCTAAAAGATAAATCTTCGTTCCGCAGATGAATTATCCTTTAATACAGTCACCTTGCTTTTGTTTAATAATTCCTAGTTTTTCTATGCCAAGGATTCTTATCTTTGTTATTGGTTTGCTTTATTTTAATTATTAGTGGAAGGCACTCCTGCACTGAGGATTCTCATTGAAAATGCCAAAGACGTGGATTACGTTTACCTCTTCTGTAGACAAAATAGCACGTCGCACTTCGTTATTATTGCCCGAAACGACTACACAGAAAAAATAAATGGCAACCACATGCAATCCTATCACCATTCATAATTACTTTTGCCTAGTTAAAAAAGTTAACAAAATCGAATTGGATTTAAACTTTTGTCAAATGTCATGGACTCTGAATGCTCTACAATAGTGATCGACAAAAGGCACTGATGTTTTTTTTATTTTTTGATCTGAAAAAAAAATGTGTTTATTCCTTTCACTTCAACAGAACTCAACACATACATATGCAACTACATTCAAAAATCGACAAACGAAAGCGAAATAACGTTCCCGTTTGAAATTTGGCCAATGAAGTGGAACCTCAAAATATTGTGTAGGTACCAATTGCTGCGTTAATTATTGAAGTTTGTTTATGTTAATCGTTCTCTAAACCAAAATTTATCGTGTGGTACAAATAAATCGTAGAGCATTCCAAGGGAAAATGTCTGCTAGCCCAAGTGTCTGATGGATTTCGTGATTAAATTTTTTAACGATTTAGTAATGCATAGTTATTGTATGTTGAATGCGTGATAAGTGCAAATAGGAAATAAGATAAAAGGGCTTGCAATTGTTTTATTAAATCAAAAATGCAGGCGATTACTTGTGAAGGGAACAAAGAGCCCAATTCGAAATCATACTTGTTAGCAAAGAAATCATTTGGAGGAGGGAAACTATGAGAGAAATTTCTACTCGTTAACAAAAGAAGCCTATAGACAAAAACACCATTGTCCCTCTGGTCACTTTATCAGTAGCATTAAAATCCACATAGAGTTCACAAATCCTACTAGATTAATAATTCAACAATCCTTTGCACCGCTTTGCACCCATGGAATTTATTTTTTTGAGAGGATAAATTTAGAATTGGTGTATTTGCATGGGTGATAAGAAATGATCACTTCCTAGCCTTATTTGCATTTCCCCCTCTGGCTTGTAATCTTTAAGCACATTTTGGCGCACATCCATATTTAGACGGATATGAGAATACGCGCACTATCAATGAGGATTTCTGTGCCAAGAGTGACACTGTTACTATGACATGGACTTTCGTACGTGCCCAAAGTGACACACTCGCTGTGAGTGTCATCTAATACACTTTTTGGTCAAATTTAGCAGTCAGCGTGTGATGCATACATCCAATTTCCTCAAATAGAATATAGGATAGGAGATCATTGGCTTTCGATTATTAAAAGGCAAATCTGCCTTGACCTGCCTTACGCACTGACAAAATCCTAGCTTTAATCTGCCTTCATTAACAAATTTTAAACTTTTACCAAACAACATTCATATTCTTAACAGCAAAATGGTTGATAGCACAAAAAACGTATAACCGATTTCTCATTGTCGTCATTTAATTAAGGTGTGGTTTTTTGGCACACAGTTTATTACAGCTGACATGCAGATCTTCAAAAGGTCTTCTCTATTCCACACCAAAGGCTGCTGATGGCGTCGACTTATGTCGTAAGTCTACATTTTTAGCAGGCTATTTGGATCTCTGAACTGCTTATTTTAGACTAGGGCTGTAGGGTTTATGGGAGATTATTATTTTATTATCAAAATGATTTATGTAGACCTAGAGGAAAATGGAAGGTCCTTAACATATAAGCGCATTGCAGGACGTTCTGAGGAAGAAACAGAGATATACAACTGCATTCTTTATGGCCTCGCTATCACAACTAAAGTTTTGCACTGGCTCGGTAAGTAGAACCATTTCTAAGATCTTTTTTGCAATTCCTTTTCACCATATTTATGCGTATTCTAATAATCGATATTTGCTCCTTTCGATTTTGGTTAAGAATGAATCCGGCCTCTAAGTTAACCTCCGGATGAAAGTACTCCTGAATGTGGTGATGGGGATTGACGTTCAAATTTTTCAAATTTGGTGGAGGATTAATAAACCTGTTACTTTCACTTATCGTTCTGGTGGTGGATAAAAAAACCTATTACTTTACCCATCATTCTGGTGGAGGATTCATAAACCTACTACTTTTTCTCATCCTTTACTGTTTTCTTATAAATTGGCATTTTCTGCAGCAAGAACGGAAATAGGCGTCAGCATATGAGGTATCAGAGTAATACTCGACCGTACTTAGCTAACTTGATCTAGTTATGTATGTGTAACCTTCTTTTTTGCGAATGCTCCTCAACGAAACATTTTGAACTAGGTATTTACCGGGGGACATCCATTTTTTCTGTGAATTGATATAGAGTTTCCGAATATCAGGTTGCCGCCAAGCAGTCAACAATTATTTCGATGAACAGCCACCTGAGTAAAACGTCGCGAAGTACAACTTATATAAATATATTTCGATGTTTAAGACCACTGCATATTATCCGCTTTGTGGAGCTTTATGTCCGTTCGAACTATTCATTGCCTGAATGATAATGATTCGAACCATTTGTCGAATAATTGTTGGTATTCCTTAAAACTCTGAAATATCTCAGTGATTGTATGGAGATGTCGTGCCAGTTCTGCGGTATGAATTGTTGGCAAAATTATGTTGGTCCTGCAGAACAGCGCACTTCCGTCTGTATTTGTGGTATGGGTCTAGTTCCGACCGTCGTGATTACGTTAGTTGATGCTTGAATAACGGCTGTATTTATTGCATATCAGAGGGCTCACACCTTCCTATGCAAAAACTTGTATTCTTGTGGACTCAACGTACACAAGGCACCCATAGCGTGGCTAGGATGGACTAAAATCTATATTATGTTGAACGATAATGCCACCAAAAATACTGACATCATCTTAAACAGTTATTAGCAGCGAGTACGTTAACACCACTTCCGCAAGTCGTTTAGATGTGGCCGCTGCGTTGTTTTATCCAACTGGCGAGGTTTTAAACTCAAATTCTCCTAACGGCATGAAAAATGCAGTCCCTGTAAAAGAAGATATAGTTTGGAATGTCGAATGACCCCCGTTGAAAGTAGCCTGTAAGGAGATGATTGCCATCCTGTCTTAATTGGGGTGGAATAAGACCTGGGACCTGCCAACGCAGTTTTACCAGACCATGTATCAATGACGTGGCAAATTAGCAATGAGCCCGCTTTGTCCTTTACAAACATAGTCGTACAGGTGACCAGGAAAGTATTTTTAGTTTCATATTGCTGGTATGCTGAATGTCGTCATATTCTGGTAAACTTATGTCGATTTTCATAGTTGTCATGGCTACTACAGCCGCTGTCTAGACAATTGCTCTGTTCTCGTCTGTCTCTGTGTGTGGCCGTAGGTTACTGGGGTGTATTTGATGCTAATAATGAAATCCGGTGCTCTACATTGATTTCGTGTCGTTTCGTCACCAGGTTGTCAAGGCTGTTGAAATCACTGCTGCCCGACGCCTTCTAATTCGTGACACCACAGATAGGGCCTCGTAAGGGCAGTCTTGCTCGCCCAATTAAGTTCGCTCCAGCGCAATGCCGCATGTCCGCATGCGACCCGCAGCATTTGCCTTCACGCGACTGCGGCGCACATGAGCACTTCAAACTGGTGGTGCCATTCATCGTCCTGAGACTGGCTAACACAAAGCCCGCTCTGGGCCCTTGTGAAAATTATCGCTTTGAAAAACACATCGAAACGGACGGAGGCAGCGTTATTGGCCGCTGTGACGATCCCGTGTACTCACACGCGGCCCTCACGTTCAGCTGCCATCCCAGACGAGTGGCAACTTCTTCCTAACTCTCCTGTACAGATTAAATTGTTCCTTCCAATCTGGACTTACCGAAACTTCACTCCATTCCTCTGGAACCGTGCCTGGAAGACGAAAACGTTTAGGGTTAGTTTAACTTGCTTTGATACTAGGTGATAAGGCCTCATAGGACAAAACCAACGAATGCGAAATGTATGCTTGTGACCGCCAAGAAGGCACTGCATAAGCAATTCTAAAACTTATAAATGCATGGGAAAATGAACGCAGATAAAATAAGAGAAGAAGAATTCGGGCGTTTAGAAATATAGGTAGAGATCTTTAGACAGTGAAAAATACTCCTACAATAAGAATGGAGACATATTTCAACAACCTTCTACTTTCATAAAGATCGTTGGAGAGAGAACACTGCTTAAGATTATAAGATGTAGGGGTAAATCAGGATGATATTTTAATTACAGTGCATTGTCGCGTCTGTGAGTGAAAACGCAAAGACTGGTTAATTGACGGGTGGTCGACATCTAAAGAAACACATTGGAATTCAGTTGATGATTTATAGCCAATGAAAGGCAAAAATATCTTTCTGAAGATGCAATGCATGAAGAGATGTGGCAATGCAGGAGGATGTATAATCAGTGCGGACTTTCGTATGTTATAAGAACTACTAATGAGGCTAGTAGTTGAGATCTTGGAGAGGCTTTTACAACTGCTAAGGCCATAAAGGGAGAAATGAACATACTGCCTCTGTCCTTGAAATTGTCGGCCATAGGAGATTTCTTGGGAAAGATCTTTGAAAGTTGTCAACTTTTAGCTGCTAGATGTGTCCATTAGACGAGAATTGGGCAGCAGTTACATAGGATAAAGTCTGGGGTTAATTTCAAAAGGTAGATGTTATCAGAAATAGAAGCGTTGATCTGGGCAACCTGGGCAACCAAAACCTCACCAGCGTGTGGCGAAAGATCTAATTTATTCGTGTAGTTTAAAACTAATTCCTTGATTATGGAACATTGACTTCCTGGACAACCTTCAAAAGTAACCGGTTGGGCAGCCTTTCAAGTCCAAACATTTGTAGCGACATTTATTAGGTGAAAATTTCATTGGTCACTTTGAGCTGCTAGCAGAAAAGGGGTCAAAAATCAAATGATTTTTTTCTAAGCCTTCGTCATCTATAGACTTAGCGCAGGAGTGCACACATTTGAGATCATCCACATAAATATGAATAAGCGCGTTTTACTTTCAATAACATATCGTGTATGTATAGTAAAATCAAGAGTGGACCTAGCATCATACTATGAACAGCACCACGTATAACTGTATTTTCTGCTGAATATGAGCAGCCCACAAAGATCTCTTGTTTCCGGTTAGTTAGGATTGATGTAGTTATATAAGTAAGGGCATTGCAAAGTCCTAGAGCGTCTGGTTTAGCTAGCAATCGTCAATGAGGCACTTTATCAACGGCTTCACTAAGACCAAAATAAATAATTATCGCAAATACATTGTCATTACGAAGAAAAGTAAGCAGATTCAGAAAAGACATGTGCCATGTTTCACAAGTTTCCGGCAAGAGGACATGCGTAGATGAGGTTAAAATTTCATTGTCTACCAAACAATGAGTAAATATTTATACCAATAATTTTTTTTTCAAACAGGGTGTTTTATGAACACCACAATAATTTTGCATGTCAGAGTGGGAGCCAGACCTAAAATCTGGAGTTCTACTGAGGCGTTTCTGATAATCAGAGGAAAAACCAATATTGGGAAACTCTAGGAATAATTTTATTAGTAAAGATGGATTACATGTAACTATGTAGTAGGATAGTGTGGACTGTTGTTAGTTAAAACGGAATGCAAATTATTAAGCTGATGTTTATGTATCTATATAGATTTTTAAGGGTAACAGGCAAGATTTTTATTCATGAAGACCTTATTAATGTAAAGCAAACAATGCTATTCTTAAAGTTATTGTGCAGTTGGTGGAGGACATACGATATTATGACAGAATTTCGAGTGAATTTTCACGGAAAAGAACGAAAACAGTCTAGAGCCAGAAAAATTTTAAACAATGCTGGCAGTAGGAAATCGTGTTGTAAAATTCACCTTTTGTAAAATACAACGACGTCCAGTCTTCTTTTGTACTTCGCTAGTGTGGCACCTGAAACGGTCTCGCTTGGTAACAAGTTCCAAGGACCGACCGCGCGTTGACTAACGAAATGTTTTCGGAGGTCTAATCGAGTGTGTTCGTTTGTGACCTTGTAAGGATGACCACGCCGGTGAGTGGTGGTGGCTAATTCGAAGAACTCCTACAATTTCAAGGAGGAACTGTGGCCCCGGATTATCCGGAATGTCCTCAGCAGGCTGCACTGAACGCCCCTGTAAGACAAAGGAAAAAGTTCACGTTTAATCAATCTCTCCTGATATATTAAGTCACTGAGACCATCAACAATCTTTATCGCCCTGCGTTGCACGTGTTCGAGAAAGTCTATATCTTTCTTCAAGCATGGTGTCCAAGCTGGCATTCTGTTATCTAGATGTGGTCTCACAAAGGCGCCAAATATTTTCCCGAAGATTTCAGTCAGGAGTATTTTGAATGCTCGTCTGATCCCGTGCAGGATACTATTTGCCTTCTTTTTTTAAATATTTTTAGACAAAAACTTAATGGTTGTGGGATATGAATAAGATGATATAGGATTTTGGAAGTGGATAGTTGCAATGAATTTCGTAAATAGAAACCAATGTTGCAACGTTAAATCTTTGAAATTTTCCAAGGAATCAAATCATTTTTTTTTAATTTTTTAAATTGGGTTGGATGGGTGTCGATATTCTGATTTACGTTGCGTCGGATCTTTGTCTGAAGTATGATAGTGTAGCAGACTTTTGGGTACTTTCTAATGCTGAAAGAGTAAAAACTAAATTGTTAGTCAGAACATTCAATTCAGTTCAGTTTATTATGGGAAATACGTTTTTGATTACCCTTCTGGCTTTATAGAATTTGCTGCAGGCTACAGTGAAACGCTGTGGGCTGTAAGAATTCAAACGAGACTATAAAATATAGCATTTGGGGTGAAAATATCAAGAGTGACGTTACATTTTTTATGGCTCCGACTCATTTTCGAACAGGTGTCTCTGAAGTTTTCAAATAATACCAGTGACGACGACGACACACAATATCTGGGGGAAGGGCATTCCGTGTTTTAATCACTTTCACAGATGAGCAGCGTGGGCTCGCATCTAGCCTCGCATGCTGAACGCGCACATTAAACATATGATTTTGGCGATTGGTCCTTGTAGCAACTGTGAAATGTCCCCTTACGCCAAGCAACAGTCAAACCTGCTCACAAAGCGAAGAGCCTGCAGGATATCGTTGCAAATGTTTTTACAAATTTAGTTCCTACGTTAATGAAAAGCAGCTTTGACACTTTACCTTTTTAGTGACTTTTTTTACGGGAAGAGTTTTAAGGCTATTTTGATCAATACGAGCAAACATGCGAGTCACAGGAAGTAATTAAGAAGAAGATGAATCGAGTAGTCTTCTTCTAGCTATTTTGATCTTGAACTGTTTAGGGGCTACAAACTTGTATAGCCTACTCCAAATTAGTTTAATGAATGGTCCGACAATATTGCTAAAATGACATTTGCACCTTCATCCAGAAAGGCTCTTCTGATGGCGCGCCATACGATCATTGCGCTCTTCGCTACTCTCAAACAATGAGGGGCTTTAAAAATTTATCGTCAGCAGACCGATGTGCTTTTGCGATTTCACGTCTGGTAGAGGTATACCGTTTGCAGTTTTGATCTAGCTAGATGCCTAATCAAAGTTTAACCCTAGAACCCATCGGTTTAATCATGCGTACAATGTAATCACGTTGATTAGCAATCTATTATTGTCAGCAGGTCCCCGCCCTCGGGACTGAACTCAAGATTTGTATGTCACTGTTGAACATGCATATGTTATGGTATTATTCGCAACCAAATCGGGCACACATGCGGCAGTGTAACAATCGGTTATCAGCTGACACCACTTTCATGTGTATATACTCATTTCCTTGCTCCTGTGGAGCAGACACTTTCGGCATGACATGAGATCATACGTGCTTGTGAGAATAATAATAAGGTTTATTTGTAAAGCACATCTTTGGCGCCGTCAAAATGGGGTGATGGGTGCCAATGAGGCTTAGGTGTGCGAAAAGGATAAACGGCGATGTGGAGTGAATAGTGTTCGTCCTTACTACTTCTTTATTGCCTAACTTCACTCGAAATTCTGTCATGGTGTCATATGTCCTCCACCAACTGTACTTTACATTTATAGAATCCTCAAGGGCATTTCTTCCCTGCAAACCTTAAATATACATACATATATACACTTATCTCGGCCACCAAACATACAGAGTGCAGCTGACGACTCGCTCCTTAGCCTGGGGAATGAAGCAGCTAGCCACCATGAGGTTCGTATTGCTAGCGATAACAATGAACCTGCAATAGACTGTGAAAACCTTATAGTGGAGGGAGTGCCAACTTCCTTCAGTTCTAATTTAATGGACCTCACACTTGACATACCTCTAGCACGGATCGTTCACTCGCTAACAAGACTTCGAAAGGACCAGAATATTAGTTGCATAGATGTCATTTTAAGAAGGATCTATTCCGCATTTATATAGTTAATTCCAGCGTTTCGCTACCTACAGTGACCAGACGACACTAATTTGGTATTACTCACTCAATTCTCAACTTCTGAGGAAAACTGAGTGCCAGCCAAATAAATGGAAGGCAGATGTTAGTCCAATGAAGAAGGTACTATCGTCCTTGAATTGGGAATGTCTGCTCAAAGGGGATACGGAGGACGACTGGAGATTCCTGAAGACAATTGCAGTAGATCTGACGACTGGTGGCCTTGCCTGGTAAACAAGAAACCTTTACAGGCAAAAAAGAAGAAAAATAAAGAAATTCAGTTTTTTAGGGAAACTGGGTCACCAGTACACTTCTATTTATTCTGTCGCCAAAGAAGTGCGTTGAAAAATTAATTCGTCAAGGAAGGATAAGCCATGAATCAACAATCGCACAACAGGCTAAATCGAGCCCAAAGTTTTATTCTGCGAATCAATAGTAGATTAACAAACAAGGATCCAGCTGCAGTACATATGGAGGATAAAAGCGTGCAAGTCGTTGAGAATGGTGAGAAAGCCGAGCACTGAAGCTGGTTCTTTTCCTCGGTATTCACTAGGGAAACCAAGCTTCTGTCAACAATGCTGTTGTAAACGCTAGTTCAGTGCTTCAATCTCGTGTTCATTTATTTCAGAGTAGACTGGACATGCATCAATCACAAGTGCAAATCACGTTAAAAATGCTGCATCACATTAAAATGAATCACACTGCTTATCACAGGCACTGCAGTAAATTATGCTACTCACAATTTGCAAGTATGCATATATTTTTCTGTTATATTTTGTTAGGATTTGATGCTGGTTTCTTCCCGGAACATATAATTGACGTAAATTTTAAATTTTTCTTTGCGTCAACTTATTTCCTATACTATTGT
The DNA here is from genome assembly GCA_036362985.1 of Ligula intestinalis. Taxonomy (NCBI): domain Eukaryota; kingdom Metazoa; phylum Platyhelminthes; class Cestoda; order Diphyllobothriidea; family Diphyllobothriidae; genus Ligula; species Ligula intestinalis. The sequence goes on from JAYGXS010000025.1 coordinate 75,951, forward strand.
TACCACCAGGGAGTTTAAAGGCGTTCACCTATCTTTTCCTGAATAAACTGATTCTGATAATTGCCACATCCGCATTGGCAGCGTCGGATGCAGGCCTGATAATTGCCTGACAATTATGCCGCTGTTGACAGAGTTGGCTCTGCGCCCGGCATTTCCTACAAGACTGAGTCTCTTGCTCAGAAAAAATATCGGTACAGCATATGGGAACGGCAAATCGTTGCGCTTGCTGATGGACTAGGGGTATGAGAACCATGACTAAGGCAGCTAGCGTCTCACATGGCTGTCACCTCTTGCGAGGAGTTAGGCCTCGTTAAACTTGAAAATATGGCTGGGTGCCTTCGAGCGAACTGCAACCTGGGAGTTTGCATCTTACTTCACCAGCACCACTGCATGCTAGTCCATTTGCGTCTGGTAGTGTAGTATGATGGGGGATGTAGTTTTGGCTTTAGACGACTTTTTTCATACGGTGCTCTCCGTAGGCGAAAATTGTCCGTCCTTTTCTCCTATTGAACACTCGCGAATTTTAAATAGTTCATATTCGTGCGCCTCTGCCTGTGTAAGTCAACAAATGAAGCTGCTAATTAAGGACGAATCGGACAAAATGTATTTTGATGGACTGAGCCTCCTGTGTGAAAGAATTTCCTTTAAGTGAACAGTAACAGCATAACAAATTTAAAGGAAGTTTAAATATGTATGTGGTTGAACTGTATAACTTACCCCATCTTAACAGAAGTGTACATAATATAAAACTTAGCCTTATTTTAATCCAAAATTCAACAGTTAACATGAATCCAAAGCTTAACTTTCAGCATTGTCCTGACTTTAATACCACCTCTGACCCAACACCCACCGTAACACTAGGCTTCGCTCTAATTCATAACCTATTTTCCGTAATTTACGACGCACATGCTTGTTCGGCGACTGGTAATTGGACTTCTGTCTGGTTAAGATGTCCATATTAGGCATCAGTACTAAGGCAACGCATTTTTAAAATTCTTCGGAGGATTATTTGTGTATTATTTTCTTCACAACCATCGGACGAAGAAATGTGCTGTGCGTAGGAAGCACGTCGACATATAAAAAATAACTTAGTTACGTGAAGGTTTGAGAAACATGCATGGTCTATAAACCACTTGCCGAACTAGTGGGATCCGATAAGATGTTGCCGATTAGCTAGAGCGTATCAATCTTTCGCATATGTCGGCATGTTACACGAATTGTAGGCTGTACAGTTAATATGCTCGAACATAATGTCTGCATAGCTCATCCTCCTATTATGTTTATGCTGAAGGTGAAAAAGTAAGTTCATCTCCTTTTTGGACGCAGCGTCCTATGTCGAGGTTATGACCTAAGCGTTCGAAGGAGCGTTTCTCGAACGATAACTTGGTCCGGACAATCAACAATAGTCAACCCTTGCCTATCTAGTGGTAGCGCATTTTGAATCCAATGTGCATAGTTGGCTTAACTATACAAAAGGTGGTCAAACTCATGACATTCAAGGATTTTCAGGGTAATGACTAATGTTATTAAATGAAATTGGCGGTTGCAATTGTAAACCTATCACTTTTGTACCCTAAGAGAACTTTCCATCCAACACATTTTTTCTGATTATTTCGGGATTCTATTACGACGGAGTTCATATCGTTCTTAGAATCGTAATGACCACTTTACGATTTTCATTGGCATTAATCGATTGGTCATAGACAAGGATTATATACTACATACTTACCCAAACGCTAAAAAGAATATACATCTTAAAAGAATGCACCTGAATAACGGATTTGTCAACATTATTTTAATGCAACTGTCTGTTTCGGTTGATGTTTTAGAATCACCCAACTATGTCAACTCATCACCGAGACGAATTGACGTTCAAAATAAAACTCGAAAACGAATGTGCCGAAGATTAATTTAAAAAGTTTTCACATAAGTGTGCCTCTTGAAAAAATGCTTTACCTAGATATTTATGCGTTGAATGTCTGCGTACTTTACCTTGATTGAAGACGAAGTCAAAATCTTAATGTGAAATTTTAGACAGTCTTTTGACTTCCTTAAAAAAGGGAAACCTCGTCTGGTGAAAACGACAAAAATCACCCTTCTATATATACAGGAGCGATTTTGTGTATAGTTGTTTGCTTATCGGCTAATTTCTACGATACCAAAGCCAAGCAGAGGGGCAGAATATCAACGACGACTTTGAGGAAAATAATAGTCTTTTTCCCGTTTCTTTTCTTTTTTTATATTTCTTGGTTTGGCTCAATATATAGAAAATACTAGGAAATCTTTTACCTTAATCTTTAATCGTGGGTTTTTGTATATGTGTTCGTTTAGGGCGGCTTTTTTCGGTGTGCTAAAGTAAAAAGAAAGACTTACAAGTGTATTAGTTCCTATGGCAATCCAGATAGTATGTATTAGGCTTCCTTGAAATTGTATCATTTCATGAGTAAGTTTTTGGATGCCATAGCTCATCATCAGCAATCTTCGCTGTTTTTTCGGCTTTAGACACACATTAAGTACTAAGGAAGAACGCTTTTCACTCCACAACGCTGTTCTTCATATTCGGGCACGTAGACCTCACAGCTGCCTGAAGTAAAGGCCGAACCTCAGTCTCCATGATGGTCACCGGCACTTAGTATTGACATCTCTTTGCTTCTCCACATGTTGCCCGAAGTAATCACTTACTCGGAGCCGAACTAATAGCTTCATCATATTTACGTGTCCAACTGTCGCACATGATTTTTTTGCAGTGTTTTAGACAGTAAATAAACAGTAGCCGATAGAAGCAATGTGGCCAGTTCCGCGTTATCAAGCGAGTTGTTACCCGCTGTAGTATACAATTATATCAGTAGTATGTTATCGGTAAAGGCCCTGTACAATGATCATCCTACATCACATTTCGCCATTGTCTGGCAACTAGGTTTTGTTTGTGCAAACATCACATGCTTGGCCCAAGAACACGTCATGCCATCTCGCGTGCAGGCATGGGGTCAGGCCACTGGTGTCAAAATAGACTACACAATCGGTCCTTGATCGACTGTCTGACTCAAGTAAATTTTTTCTCCGTCCGAAGTTGAACAAGCTTCGTAGGCATGGTCCAGACATAGAGTCAATGATGGTCACTCGTGCTTGATTTTCTCGTTGGGTCATCCGACGTATTTGATGGTCAGAGGGTCTCGCAACTGGCAATATCGGGTGCTAGCATCATGTGGTTAGTGCAAGAGCACGTGGTGCCAGGTCGCACAGAAGGGGTAAGCAGTCAGACGTGTGTTTAGTCCGCTGTCGCCAAACAGGTGGCTAAACCTGCATTTGTCAACTGCCTGAGTGCATACATAGTTGCCTTTCATCAATTTTAACAAGTCAAGTGTAAAGTAGACGCCACAATGCATGCCACATTTGCGACATAGGCGAAAAAATTGATACTCTTTCGCTTATCGTATAATCTATTCTGAAGCTTATTCCGTCATGACGGGATGCGGGCTTTTCAAAGAGCTTCGTTCTGACTACCAGAGAAATGTATCTTTTGTAAAAACTGGCTGCTTATGTAGTATGCATTTTTATCATTTTTTTTGACTGCTTTTATAAATTCAAATATATTTTATGGAAAACAAGCACAAAATCATTACTTATTTTACTTGTTTGGTAGCAGATTACGCCTTCTTTAAATGTAATGCTATAATAAAGGGAAGCTTTCGATTTTAAAAATGTTGCTCAATTGCCGAATAATTTTTTAACCTATTAACTGCTACACTCGAATTCAAAGATTAAACACTGTGCACTGTGTACATCCTGTTTGAGGGAAAGTACGTTTTTACCTAATTTTTAACGAAGAAGTCACATAATTGTCATGAAATATTGAAGAAGATGAGGATTGTATTTTACGCAGTATAGGCAGCACTAATAACTTGGCGGTAAATGCGGTAATCCGGTAAATAATAGTATTGCGGGAAACGTTGTCAGCCATTGCAGGGCAGATTGGAGTGCCCATTTCTGCTCATTTGCCGCAGTAGTCAGGCATACCGAATCCCAAGTGGTGCAGTATGCGAGGCTCAAACCGGCAACCTTTTTTCAAAAGTCCAATTCTTTAACCATTGACCTATGAGTTTGTTGTCTTAAGGTTTCAAACCGGGAATTTTTACAATCAATTACGAACTGTTACCGGCTGGTTACGGAACTCACTTGCCTAGTTCTACGTTGGGGTTGATATTCGAACACCGACAGCGGCCACTCAGCGGCCAGTAGTATCCTTTTTGGACATACGAAATTGCCGGATAAATCGAGGGTGAATGTGATGGTTTTTTATTTTATTAATAGTCGTCATCAGCCATTCACAGCGTATCTCAATGTTTCTGTTTGTTGGTGAATCATACATAAGTTTCATATGTTAAACTCTAGCTTTGTACTTAGACATAAAATTCTTCTCTCTTATTTCTAATGCTGGTTTGTACCTTCTAAACTAGACATTCCAGCTAACATCCGAACAAGACTAGGTATGAGCAAGATTGTGTTTTGCTGTGGTGCAGACGCCGAACAGTAACGATTTTTGCTGGAGATTAGCTCTGGCATTCATAATGTGCGCAAATGTCAAGGGAGCCTTAACCAATTTATCTGGTTTATCAAAGTTAAAGCATTTGCTAATGGTTAGCTATGGCATCCTCAATTTGCTCATGCAATTATTCCACTTCGGGAAAACCTAATTTTGGCTGTTTGATTTATCGACGTAAATAAACGTAGATGAAATTTTTAGAGGTTAGGTCCGCCACATCCTAATTCTCTAAGGCTTGCTATCAGGGGCTGTGAATGTTTCATATTTGAGTATGGAAAAAAAGAATTATAGGAGCAATTGGCGGTCTGGTGTAGTGCGCAGATTTAATCCTGATAACTTTTCAGGGCCTAGCTTAAAGGATTTAAAATTTACTATAATAACTTTAATTTAACTGCTTCTGTTCAAATGTCAGACAAAATCAAGAAAACTCAGAGTGCTACCCACAGTTGTGTGAATGAAGGGATATTTTGAAAGGAATAGAGGCTATCTCTGATTATTTGTATTTTGCATATTTTCTATTGGGATCATCCTGTTAGAGATATACACTTGCACCGTCTTGTCTATAAAAATTCTCCTTACCTTAATTTACAGAATTTAGGCAGGCACAATCAATGCTATTGTATTTAAGTTTTCGGCCTGCCTAGAACGAACTTGCTCCTGTAGAAAATCGAATATATTCCAATAAGCTTTAGTGCACATAATTGGGGATAGGGAATATACTATAAACAATAATGCAGCTTCTTTCGAAAAAAGAACTAGTGTGTCATATCATCCAAGTAAATTGGTGCATCTCAGGTATTTATAGAGAAGAAGACGAAGGCGTTTCGATCACCGGAAAAGTCCTTTATTCTTCTAGCTTTTGGGCTCTGGTGGGAGTCTATCGTCGGAGATGAACCGTCAACCAATAGCGAGCAGCAGTTTTAGGAAGCAGGAACCCATCAACTTTAATAGTGGGCGAGAGGGATGGGGTGGGGATACCACATCCTAAGTGCATTAGTTTATACCCGACATCCAAATGCATTTTCGTGCAGACATTAGTTTACATGAACATATTGCCTCGTTGCATGTCTTTGTTGTTCAAGAACTTTTGTTCTTATAGAAGTGTCAGATATCATATCATAGTATTATGCATTCAAATCACATTTTTCGGTACTAGAATGTGCGGGTGAATTCGTATCCTGTATTTGTTTACTTCTAAATTGGTAACTTACGCCTGAACGAGACTAGGCATGATCGAGCAACGCAAATTTTGGTCAGAAGCCGTAGTAAAAGTTTTATTCGTGCTTCACCTATACTGTTTAAGGGCATTTTCCCAAGCCAATGTTTGCAGCAGATTTTGAAATCCAACCATCTATGCCTCGATGAATAGCGTAATATCCACAACTCGATGTAGACTTCTGTCAGCAAGTTATTGAATTACTACTTGTCGTCAACCCCAACTTTATGCGGTGACATCATTAAAAACATCATGGTTTCGTTTGTCTCTCCAGTGAAAGTAAGCAAAGACATCATTATAAACATCATGGTCTCGTTTGTCTCTCCGGGGAAAGTAAGCAAAATGATTTAATAGAGAATAGGCAAACCATGGAAATCTGTAGCAACCATCTCAGAATTTGCTTTACATCCTTATAAAATAACTGATTTCTCAAACAAAAGCCACAGACACCTGTCATCAGTTTCCTTTTAATTTGCAGCTTCAGCTCAAGAAGTGCCGTGCGCCTGGAGCAGCCGAACAATAGACGCGAATGCTTCCATCATAAACATTACGGTCCCAGGATAGGAGAATGTGTAGTAAGTATAAAAGTTATTGTGTTCTTTCCTTTGCCTGCAAACAATTTCTGCCTAAATAATTACACGGAATGGTAACTAACCAAAGACAGCAAACTAAGAAGAAAAGTATACAGTGAGTATAACTCGATAATATCTATGGCTGTGATTATCCTGGTGATAGTTTTGGTGATATTGCTAATTTATATTTTCGGTCTGCACAAAAGTGTCGCCGATATTAAAAAACCGTAAGATCACACTCATTTATGTTTTACTAATGTGTATACATCATAATAAAGAGCCGTCTTGTCTTTGAACACTGCAAGGTAATGTTGCCTTAACTACATAAATATTATATTCTTTCGTCTAGGTGCATCTACCTAGTTACGCTGTTGTTATTATCGAAAAAAGGATTCTTGGTGATCACTCCCTGACAGTTGTTAGGCGTTCCACGATCTTTTTGAGATAGCGCATCTGACAACACCAACCCCAGCTAACTTTGTTAGGATAGGCATTCCACTATGGTTGTGAGCGGATAGTACCAGAGAGCAATCCAGCTTGCGTTTAGTTTCCTGTTTGCAATGCATGTAAGCTTTCTTTCAAGTTTCTTCTTTAGTCCTATCGCAGTCCCTACTGGAAGTGCTCAAGCTGTCTCTTCTGGTTAAGTCTCCTAGTGATGCCCTCATATCTCAGTCAGTGGGGTTCCGAGATAATGCTTACTAAGAAGAGACTAGCGTGTGCAAGGCCGCCGAACACAATAAGAACGTATGATTCAGTTTAATTTTGTCTAGCCTGTTATAATCTAAGAAAGGTGCTTGTGGAATGCAATCAACTTATTATTTTTAGGCCATCTGCTCAAACAAAGACATTTTCGTGCTGAGAAACAATACCTTCGTCGGAATTAAAAGTTGGGAGAAGCTTCCGTTCCTGCCCGAAGAAGGTGAGATACATTTTTAGTAATCGGCGTTTGAAAGTTGCAGCATTTCACTTCCTAACAGAGTAAAGTGTGTATTTAATGTAAGAAGTGCAAGCTTTACCTAGTAGCAAACACGATTATCATTTTAAAAGATAAATCTCTGTATCACAGATGAATTATCCTTGAGTACAGTCACTTTGCTTTTGTTTAATAATTCCTAGATTTTTTATGCCAAGGGTTCTTATGTTTGTCAATGGTTTGCTAAATTTTAACTATAAGTGGAAGGCACTCCTGCGCTGAGGATTCTCATTGAAAATGCCAAAGACGCGGATTACGTTTACCTCTTCTGCAGACACAATGGCACGTCCCACGTCGTTACCATTGCCCGAAACGACTACAAAGAAAGAATAAATGGTAACCACATGCAATCCTATCATCACTTATACATTTATTTAAGTAAATTTGTCAAGTCTCCTCTATTCAGAAGATTTTTCATAATCACTTTTGCCTAGTTAAAAGGGTTAACAAAATTGAGTTGGACTTTAACTTTTCTCGAAATTCATGGACCCAGAATGCTCTACAATAGTGATCGACAAAAGGCACTGATGCATTTTATTTTTGGGTGGGACTAAAATGTGTTACTTTCTTTTTTTCAATTCGACAGCGCTCAATAAATCCATAAGCAACTTCATTCAGAAATCGTCAAACGAAAGCGAAAATACTGTCGCATCTGAAATTTGGCCAATGAAGTGGAACCTCAAAATAGTGAGTTTGTACCAATTTCTGCCTTAATCGTTGAAGTTCGTTTATGTCAATCGTTCTGCAAACCAAAATTCATCGTTTGATACGCATAAATCATAGAGCCTTCCAAGGGCAAAAGTCTGCCAGCCCAGGTTTCGGATGGATTTCGTGATAAAAGTTTTAAAGATTAACTAATGCATAGTTATTTGTGTTGGATGCATCAAACGTGCAAACAGGAAATACGATACAATCACTTGCAGTTGTTTTATTAAATTAAAAAGGCAGGTGATTATTTGTGAAAGGAATAAAGAGCCCAATTCGAAATCATACATTGTAACGAGCCAACCTGGACCATGGGCGTTTGAACGCACCAAGGTCACTTTTGGCGCGGATCCGGATGAGGATGGTGTCACGAGACCCAACCTTCCCAGGTAACCTTGACTAAAGATTCTCACTATTTCCCTTTTCAGAATATCCAACACGGCCAACGCACCTGTCGGCCAGCAACTTCAACTCCAATCCCAATCCTTTTATATGAACATCTCCATTATTGGCAGCCGGCTGCTCCCTCCATATTAACCCCTTGTAGTCACTTGATACAATCATCCCTTATATTCACTCCTTATATTATTCATAACCCTATTATAACTTCTACATCATTATACATTCGGTTTATCCTAAGTTTCTTCTTCTACTATCCTGTCTTACGATAGTGCGTATGTGGTGCCTACTGACCATATTCTTGTAGGTCGTCACATATTTGGTGGCAGCTTTTCGTTCTATTTGAACCCCATCGCCCCATTTTTCGCTTGATATATAGATCATTATTTTTTTATTTTGTTTCCTCCGTCCCTTTACAACATTTTCTCGGTTCCACGCACACCTTTTTCACCTTGCCCCTCTTAGCGATGTCTCGCAGTCGTTCGAACTCACGTCATCGCTCCACTAGCATCGATATGTTTACGATTACCTATGACTAAGGATTCCCGACGGAATCCGAAACGTCAGGCAAATAAAACTCTTGTTCCAGTGATCGCATCTTCGTCTTCTGAACTGCTTCCTGGGACTCGAATATTCGCTACTATTGGCGATATGCTCACTGTTGCGTTGAGCAAAATGCTAGCGCAGTCCTTCCACGGCCCAGAACCTAATCGACCCCCATTATACGAAGTTGGTGAGAATTTCTCTGACTGGCGCGTACTAGGGGAACGGTATCTAGAGTTTTTCCCCTTAGAGCACCAAGTGTCCCACCTATTGGGACTGCTCGGGCAAACGGCCAAACGCCGGTTTGCATACCTCTCCGCCGAACCACCCGCTAGTCTAGGCGACGCATGGGCACGCTTAGAGCAGCTATTCGGTCCCCAGGAACCACTGGTTGATATTTACAACCAGTTCTGCCTACGCACACAAAAACCCAGTAAACCGGTTGATGTATACCTCGATGCCTTGTTCACCCTCGCAAGCCGCATATTCACACAGTCTGAGATTTCCCAACAGGTATTTCTTCGCATTGAGGGTGGCCAACGTTCCCAAGAGGCGAAACGAGAATTTAATATCCGCCCTCCCAAAACCCTACTCGCCGCCCTCCAGATCGTAAGGGCATTCGAGGGCACCCAACACCATCCTGCTCCACACGCTGCTCCTGCCAACTTCCCCATGCAACGCCCAACACCTGACCGCGCAACCCCTCGTCCTCGCCCGTCGAACGACTCAAATGACTGCTGGCACTGCCAGACGTTCAAGCATCAGGCTCGGAAGTGTGGACATAACAACATCCGGTGTAAGAAACGTTTTGTTTTAGTGCCTTCTGTTTTTACCCTAAAACCCACAGATTCCCCAATAACAGTCATTGGCACGCTCAATGGAACATCCGCCACCATATTCATCGACACTGGCACTATCCGCTCCATATTAAGATCCCACAAATTTTCATCGTACTACTCCCCCCCCCACAAATCCAATTAATAACCGCTGACGGTTCTCCCCTACGTTGTACGGGTATTCACAACGCCTCCATTGTCCTTCCCAACTGTACTGCCATACATCCCATGCTAGTGTCGCCGGACATTAAGGTGGATGCAATAATTGGGTTTGACTTCCTTCCCGCTCACCAACTCATCGTGGACCCCAACAATCCTACCACTGTTCTACTCCCCAGATCGGTATTACCTCTAACCACCGTTGAGATCAATACACTCGACACCACTCCGCCGACGGAACCGACATCTATTGATGACCTCCTGACTCGTAAAGAAATTCCCATGGCTCATTACCGTGAATTAAAAAATACCCTTCTCCCATTTACCAACGTTTTAACGTGGGCAAGACAGCCAATCGGACGCACCGGAATGGTTCAGCACGAAATTATTACTGATACCGCCGGACCACAGCGTCAACCAGCTCGTCGAATACCCGTCCACTACCAAACGGAACTTAACGACATCATTTCAGACCTTCTTTCCCAGGGTATCATAGAACCCTCAAACTCTCCATGGGCTGCTCCCGTTACTCTTGTCAAGAAGAAGGACGGCAACTTAAGGTTGTGCATCGACTATCGGCAACTGAACAAGGTCACCGTGCGCGATTCCTTCCCGATCCCGCGTATCGATGACACTATTGACGCTCTAGCCGGGGCTTCCTGGTTCGCCAGTCTCGACCTTTCCCACAACTATTGGCAGATAAAAGTTCGACCTGAAGATCGTCCTAAGACAGCGTTCGTCATTCCCACTGGGCTTTATCAGTTCAACACACTACCGATGGGTCTTGCAAACGCCACCGCTACGTGTCAAAGGTTGATGCAACTGGTACTTCGAGATTTATCACCCCGGTCTTGTCTCGTTTATCTAGACGACATAATCGTACATGGCAAGTCCGTAGGCCACTTGCTCGACAACCTGAGTCAAGTGCTCGGGAAGTTGTTAGGTGCTGGTCTCACTATTAACCCCAAAAAATGCCACTTCCTCCAACGCCAAGTAACATACCTTGGACTAAGGGTATCCGGAGCGGGCATCGCTCCCGACCCCGAGAAGATCCGACAGATACGTAAATGGCCGATACCACAAACGCAAACAGACGTGCGGTCGTTTTTAGGTTTGGCTTCCTACTACCGTCGCTTTATATACGGCTTTGCGAACATCGCCTTCCCCCTCAACCGATTGACAGAGAAAGATCGTACTTTTGCGTGGACGGCAGAATGCGGACAAGCCTTCTCAACTCTCCGAGATGCTCTAACGTCGACACCCATTCTTGTTTTCCCAAATGGCAGTATTCACAGTCCACCATTTATTTTGGATACTGACGCCAGTGGATTCGCCATTGGCACCGTCATAAGCCAAGCCGACAAGGTCGACCATGAACGCGTAATAGCTTACGCTAGTCAATGCTTGGACACAGCCCAACGTAAGTATAGCACAACAAAGCGAGAAATGCTAACCCTAGTCACGTTTGTCAAAACATTCCGACAGCTTCTGCTCGCTTAACATTTTGTCGTATGCACCGATCATCAAGCACTCAAATGGCTCCGGAATTTCAAAGACGCCGAAGGACAGGTCGCTAGATGGAGAGAAATGCTTGAAGAATTCGATTATAAAGTTGAGTTTCGTCCCGGCAAACAACACACTAACGCCGATGCGCTCTCCCGCCCACCACTCCCTCCGACCATGGCACCGGACACCAGCCTCTCGATATCAGCCATACACATGTCTCACGCTGCGCAAGAACAATGGGCACAAATGCAGACATTCGACCCCGATATCTCCCTCATTTACGACCGACAGCAACACGGTTCCCCCAAACCCGCCGCCCACGACATGGAAAGTTTCAGCTGGGAAGCCCATTGCCTTTGGTCGATGTGGCCTTTTCTCCGCCTAGTGGACAACATCTTATTTTTTCAGCATCATCCCTCCCTTTCCCAACGTCTAGTGGTACCTCGCATTCTTAAACATCAACTCATCCGCAACACCCATGAAGAACTAGCACACTGTGGTCAGGCGAAAACCCTCGCTGCAATCCGTCAACGATACTGGTGGCCCGCTCAACGAGCGGACGTAGTCTTCTTCTGTCAGAGGTGCAAGACTTGTGCTCAAATCAAAGATTCCGTCACCCGTCTACGGGCACCGCTAGAACCAATGTCATCAGGCTTCCCTAACCACCACATCGGGTTAGACATCATTGGACCTCTATTTGAGACAACAAAGAAAAACCGCTTCATCCTAGTCATCGTTGATTATTTCACGAAATGGTGCGAAGCCATCCCACTTCCTGATCAAGAAAGCCCTACCATAGCAGCAGCACTAATTGACAACTTGGTCGCCCGGTACGGAGCACCCTACATCATCCACACAGATCAACGGACTGGTTTCGAAAGTCGCCTGTTTCGGGCTCTTTATCACTTGCTAGGTTTAGCAGTGACCATTGTATTTGTTTTGGTCTTTTGCCAGGTCAATAGTGTGCGAAATAAGGAGTTTGTTTTTAGTGAAAAAAAAACCTGACTTCTAGGGAAAAAATCTAGAAAAACATGAAATAAAATAGCCATACATTGTATGTGTTACGGTTTTATAGTAAGAATACTTGGGGTCCGGAAAAAGTGTCATTTCCTTTAACTGAGGTAAGCTTAGCCGCGGTCAGTTTGAGGGTGAAAATATCAGCTGAAGATATGGCATCTACCGTATGCATGGGTCTGCTCGATACGGTGTAACGAGCCAACCCGAACCATGGGTGTTTGAACGCACCAAGGTCACTTTTGGCGCGGATCCGGATGAGGATGGTGTGAACGTCTGTTGGTGATGATGCCGGTTTTCCTTCTCTTTCCCTCTGCTGGCACCACTTTCCCCCGTTCCGTGTTGCCGCTACGCGCTCTTCCCGCCGTCCTGGGTCACCGTTACACACTCTCCTGCCGTCAGCACCACCATGGCCCTCACCCGCAGTTGCCCACTGCGCTGCACTCCCGCCGGTATCTCACTAATATTCTGTGATCACCCCTCACTCCAAACGGATCATTTGTACAGTCCCTTGGTCATACCCGTATCGTATCCTTTCCACTCTTTTTATTGCTTACTTCGTTTTATATCAACAGACCATATTTCTAACTATCGCGTTGTTCTTCTATCTCTTTCTACGATTGCATTTTGTGGTGATTGAAAACCCCGTTCGGCGTTACTTCTGGAGAATCATATGTGTTAATTACTCCTTTAGGTGTGTGCCAACCTCGACGTTCCCGGCCCGCTACCACATGTTAGCAAAGAAATCATTTGGACGAGGGAAACTATTAAAGCAATTCGTACTCGTAAACAAAAGAAACCTATAGACAAAAACACCATTGTCCCTCCGGTCACTGTATCAGTAGCATTAAAATTCACATATTGTTCTCCAATCCTATTAGTTTAATAATTTAACAATCCTTTGCACGTTAAACTCCTTTGCACCACTTTGGACCCATGGAATTAACTTTTTTGGGAGGATAAATTTAGAAACGGTGTATTTGTATGGGTGATAAGAAGTTATCACTTCCTACCTTTATTTGCATTTCCTCCTTTAGGCTTGTTTTCTTTAAGCACATTTTGGCGCACATCAATATTAAGACAGATTTGAGAATACGCGCACTATCAATAAGGATTTCTGTGCCAAGAGTGACGTTGCTACTATGACATGGACTTTCCTACGTGCCCAAAGTGATATACTCGCTGTGAGTGTCATCTTATGCACTTTTTGGTCAAATGTAGCAGTCGGTGTGTGATGAATGCACAAACTTGCTTGAAATAGAATGTTGGAGCTAAGATCGTCGGCTTTGAGTAACTTAAAGGCAAATCCTGCCTAGACCTGCTTTACGCACTGTCGAAATCCTTGCTTTAATATGCCTCCATTAGTAAATCTTAAGCTTTAACCAAACAGCATTCATATTCTTAACAGCAAAATGGTTGACAGCCCGACAAACCTATAACCCATTTCTCATTGTCGACATTTAATTAAGGCATGGTTTCTTGGCACACAATTTATTACAGCTGACGTGCAGATCTTCAAAAGGTCTTCTCTGTTCCACACCACAGGCTGCAGATGACGTCGACTTATGTCGTAAGTCTACATTTTAAGCAGGCAATTTGGATCTCTGAACTGCTTATTTTAGACTAGGGCTGTAGGGTTTATGGGAGATTATTATTTAATTATCAAATGTTTTTTTTTGTAGACTTGAAGGAGAATGGATAGTCCTTAACATATAAGCACATTGCAAGACGTTCTGAGGAAGAAGCAGGGATATACAACTGCGTTCTTGATGGCCTCGCTATCACAACGAAAGTTGTGCATTGGCTCTGTGAGCAGAACCATTTCTAAGATCTTTTTTTGCAATTCCTCTGCACCGTATTTATGCGTATTCTAATAATTGATATTTTCTCCTTTTGATTTTGGTTTAGAATGAATCCGGCCTCTGAGTAAACCTCCGGATGAAAGTGCTCCTGCATGTGGTGATGGGGATTGACGTTCAAATTTTTCAAATCTGGTGGAGGATTAATAAACCTGTTACTTTCACTCATCGTTCTGGTGGAGGATTAATAAACCTATACATTTTACTCATCCTTCACTATTTTCTTATAAATTGGCATTTTCTGCGGGAAGAACGGAAATAGGCGTCAGCATATGAGATATCAGAGTAATACTCGACCGTGCTTAGCTAACTTGATCTTGTTTTGTATGTGTAGCCTTCCTATTTGCGAATGCTCCTCAACGAAACATTTTGTACAATGTATTGATCGGGGGATATGCATTTTTTGTGAATTGATATCGAGTTTCCCAATCTAAGGTTGGCGGCAAGTAGTCAACAATTATTTCGATGAACTGCTGCATGAGTTAAACTTCGCGAAGTACAACTTATATAAATATATTTCGGTGTTTAAGACCACTGCATATTATCCGCTTTGTGGAGCTTTATGTCCGTTCGAACTTTTAATTGCCTAAAGGAGAATTGTTCGAACCACTTGTCGAATAATTGTTGGTATTCCTTAGACCTTCGAAATATCTGGGTGAGTCTATGGAGATGTCATGCCACTTCTGTGGTATGAATTGTTGGTAGAATTATGTTGGTCCTGCAGAACATCGCACTTCCGTCTGTATTTGTGGTGTGGGCCTAGTTCCGACCGTCGTGATTACGTCAGTTGATGCTTGAATAACGGCTGTATTTATTTCATATCAGAGGGCTCACACCTTCCTATGTAAAAATTGGTACTCTTGTGGGCTAAATTTACACAAGTCGCCCATAGCGTGGCTAGGACGAACTAAAATCTATATTATGTTGCATTATAAAATCACGAAAAATTCTGACGTCATCTTAAACAGTTATTAGCAGCGAGTACGTTAACACCACTTCCACAAGTCGTTGAGATGTGGCCGCTGCGTTGTTTTATACAATTAGCGAGGTTTTAAACTCCAATTGACCTAACGGCATGAAAAATGCAGTCCGTTCGTTTCATTCGCTTCACTGAAAGGCTAAATTAGCACCAGTAGTAGAAGATATTGTTTGGAAAGTCGAATGACCCCCGTTAAACGTAGCCTGTAAGGAGATGATTGCCATCCTGGTGAAATTGGGGTGATGTAAGACCTGCGACTTGCCAACGCATTTTTACCGTGCCATGTATGGATGACGTGGCAAACAAGCGATGAGCCCGCTTCGTCCTTTGCAAACATCGCCGTATAGGTTACCAGTTAACATGGGTGTATTTGATGCAAATAATGGAATCCGTTCCTGTTCATGTTGTAAGAATTACTAACGAGGCTAGTAGTTGAGATCTTGGAGAGGCTTTTAGAACTTCTAAGGCCATAAAGGGAAAAATTAACATACTTTCTCTCTCCTGGCCCAATTACATTAGTTTCTTAAGCAGACATCTATTTGAATAGGAGGTACTTGAAATTTTTAGATATAGGAGTTTTCTTGGAAAAGACCTTTGAAAGTTGTCAATTTTTGAGCTGCTAGATTTGTCCATTAGACGAGAATTAGGCAGCTGTTACATTGTTTAAAGTTTGGGATTAATTTCAGAGGGTAGATGCTAACAGAAATAGAAGCGTAGGTATGCGCAACCTTGGCCGAAATCCCACCGGTATGTGGTGAATGATCTAATTTAGTCGTGTAGTTTAAAATTAACTCTTTGATTATGGAACATTGACTTCTTGGACAACCTTCAATAATAACCGGTTGGGCAGCCTTTCAAGCCCAAACATTTGTAGCGACATTTATAAGGTGAAAATTTCATTGGCCACTTTGAGCTGCTAACAGTAAGAGGGTCCAAAATAAAATGAATATGTTTAAGTCTAAGTCATTCATAGACTTAGCGCAGGAGTTCAGACAGTTGAGGTCATCCACATAAATATGAGTAATTGCGTTTTACTATAAATGAGATCTCGTGTATGTATAACCGAATCAACAGTAGACCTAACACGATACCTTGGGCCACACCATGTAGAAGTATTTTCTGCTGAATACGAGCAGCCCACAACGATCTCTTGTTTTCAATTAGTTAGGATTTATGTAGTTATATCAGTAAGGGCATTGCGAAGTCCTAGATCGTCTGGTTTAGCTAGCAGTCGTCAATGAGGCACTTTATCAACGCCTTCACTAAGACAAAAATAAATAGTTATCGTAAATACATTATCATTACGAAGAGAATTAGGCAAATTCAGAAAAGACATGGCCATGTTTCACAATTTTCCGTTAAGAAGTAAAGCTTAGATGAGGTAAGAATTTCATTGTCTATGCAACAATTTGTAAAATTTTCAGCCAATCAATTTTTTCAAACAGGGCGATTTGTGAACACTACAATAATTTTGCATGTCACAGCGGGAGCCAGACCTAAAAACTGGAATTGTACTGGGTAATTTCTAATAATCAGAGGAGAAACCAATCTGGGGAACCTCTGCGATTAATTTTATTATTAAAGATGTAAAACTTTTAACTATGTGGTAGGATAGTGTAGACTGTTTTCAGTTAAAACGGAATGCGATTTATTAAGATGACCTGCTTCTTTCTTAATATTTATAGACAGGAACTTATTGGTTGTGGGATATGAATAAGATGACATAGGATTTTGGGAGTGAGCTAGTTTCAATGGTAAAGAAGGAATTTAACAATCCTCCTTTCACCATATATGCTATTGCTAATTTTTGTTACAAGTAGAGGTTAAATGACATTCTGAAGTTTAGCAGACAGCCAAAGGGGGAAGTCTTCGACAAAAATGTGAAAGAATTGGCAGCATTATGTGCTAGCGACTGGCTAAGCCTATTTTGCGCGAGCCTATTTTGTACCGCTTATTTAACTATTTGCGCTATCCGTTGGTAAAACTTACATATAATTGGCTTTTAAACGAAATCTTAAGATGCTTCCGTAGTTTTCTATGTTGATGTTTTGGAGAAATGTGGTTGGTAAAATGATGTGTCTTTTTACAGAAGTCAGATCTGACTTCTGTAGAGGGCTACTAACAAGGTTTGTTGAGAAGTATGCAAAGCTGTACTGTAAGAGTGAAATGGTGTACAGTGTTCACAGCATTGCTTACCTAGCAGACGATGTCGCACGGCATGGTCCTTTAGACAGCTTTTCATCTTTTTCATTTGAAAGTTATCTGGGTTATTTGAAACGAAAGCTAAGAAAACCGCCCCAACCGCTGCCTCAATTAGTGCATCGGATAGGCGAGCTGAATATACTGCGGCGCCCATTATCAAGTTCATCAGAATGGGATTTCAAACATGAGCATCGTACCGGTCCACTGCCACCATGTGGCGGATCATTTACACAGTTTAAGGCAATCGTCAAGGGCTCACTTCTAATTGGCACTAAACCCTTTGAGGGCTCTTAAGCTGTCAACGGTAAGTTGGTTTGCGTGTGAAACATAGTACGCTACCCCGCGGGTGAAATAGCCATTGAAAAGCTGCCTATTGCCGTGGTCCATCCGGAAGTATGCCTATTTTCCCGTTGACGATGGGTACGCCCTGATTGAAATCAACGGACGTTGGGATCGCGAAGACTGGGAAGGATAAGAACCAATGCACTCTGCCAGGCAGAGATTTCTTGAGGTAAGCTATCCCCCTTTTTTCCATTGTATGGCTGCCCATATGGGCACTGTCCAGCAATCCTACAACACAACAGTCCTTAGCTAGTGATTGGTGGACAGTGTACAGCGACGGTGATTTTAAATTTTAATAAACACATCAGTCAGTACACAATACCTTCTACAACATTTTCACGCCTTTAGATAGCATTGCACTTTTAACCTCTACTTTTCCCTGTTGTGTTGTAGTTCACTATGTCTAACGACGAAGACCAACGACGAAAATCTAAGTAACCAAAGCGCCAACCGGGTAAATACAAAGATTTCTTCTCATCGTTAAATGGCGATATCCCTCATATATCCACCTCCTCCGTAAGCTTCCAATTTCTGTGACTCATTGCTGTTGTAGGATTCAGATTCTGACAATTCCGACAGTTCTACCACAATGCCCTCAGGATACTCACCCTCACGCGAAGGTAAGTTTTTATCGTTATGCGCAATTCTCTGTAGACGAAACCAAACGGCATAGCCGTAAACTGCGCCCAGCTCGTGGCTTCAATAAACAGACACGCACGTGCATGAAGTGGCTAGTTGATATGAATATGTCCTTGATAAGATATCTCAGACAATCAGAAGAGGACAGAAAGCGTGAAGAAGAAAAATTAGACCACGTTCTTGCGGCTCTTTATATCAAGACTGCCTCCACCTCGGCAGCTGTCGACGTGCCTTTTCTTACCCCTCTGTCAACAATTACTGAACTGGACGCCTTTAACAAAACATTATCAGGGAAACAGTATCGCCAACGAACCGTTACTTACCCAAAAAGCTAATCTAACGTTACCAGGTTACCCACTTGGCATCCGTAGCTACCGGGGATGTGCCGGCTTACGTTAACAGGGCTTTCCAGATCCTGCTAACTGACAGCATCACAGAGGAGCTCTCTTTTAAGGGCCAGCAGAGAGGGAAGAAAGCCTTTCGTGAAACGCAGGCGTATAACGTGATCTTTCGTAAGGGTTTCTTCTTCATTCTAACCCTCCTCCTATCAGATGCTTAAACAGTTGGTAACGATTCCCGGCCAATAGATCGCCGGTGTGTTGAGGATGCCTTTAAAGACACCTTCAAGAAGGCCTTTGACAGGCATTTCAGAGATTAACACATATTGTTGCCACGCAAATAATCTCGTGAGGTGCGTACCCTCAACCACTACTCTTCCTTTTTCAGAGCACCAATCTGAAGAAAATCACCCACAGCCAGGCCCTTCCACAGGCTAGCAGTACCACGATGAGGGACTATTACCCAAATTAAATGTTTTGTACACAATTTTTTACATATATTTTTATACGGTAAAGCTTTCTTGTACTACAAGAAGACTTCAAGAAAGTGCTATGTGATATATCGCGCGAATGGGGGGTTTTTCGTGAAAGGTGGGCGTCCTGTTGTTCAAATAAAAGTTGACATACGACTTTTTCGTACGAAAATCGTACGATTTTTTCGTTCAATTGTTGTAAAATTGTTCAAAATCGTTGACATTTTCCTTTTAGGGGAAAAGAATTTCGTAAAAAGAAACCAATTGTTCAAAGTAAACTACTTGAAATCTTCCAAGGAATCAAATAATTTTTTAATTGGGTTGGATGGGTGTCGAGATTCTTATTTTAGTTGCGTCTGAACTCCGCCTTTTTGGTCTTTTCTAATGATGAGCGAGTAAGGACGAAATTGTTAATCACGATATGTAATTTAGTTCATTTTATTAAGGGAAATTAGGTTTTGGGTGCCCTTCTTCCCACATGGAATTCACTGCAGGGTACAGAGAAATTCTGTGGGTTGTGAGAATTCCAGCGGGACTACAGAATTTAGCATTTGGGGTGAAAATATCATGGGTGACGTTAAATTTATCATGACTCCAACTCATTTCCGAACATGTATCAGTGAGGTTTCCAAAGAATAGCAGTGACGAGGACATCAAAATATCTGGGGGGATGGGCATTCCGTGTTTTAATCACTTTCACAGATAAACAGCGTGCGCTCGCATCTACCCTTGCATGCTGAACGCGCAGTTTAAACGAATGATTTTGGCGATTGGTCCTTGTAGCAAATGCAAAATGTCCCCTTATGCCAAGCAAGAGCCAAACCCCCTAAAAAAGCGAAGGGACTGCAGGATATCACCACAATATGCTTTATGTTAAAGAAAACAGATTCGGTTTCTAAGTTTACGGTAAGCAGCTTTGAAGCTTTACCTTTTTGGTGGCTTTTTCACATGAAGGGTTTCAAGACTATTTTGATCAATACTAGAAAACCTGTGAGTCCCAGAAAGATATTAAGAAGAAGACGTCTCGAGTCGTCTTCTTTTTACTATTTTGTTATTTAACTGTTCAGGGGCTCCAAACTTGTATAGCCTACTCCAAATTCTGTTAAAATAATACTCCGACAACATTGAGAAAAAGAAAGTTGCACTTCATCCAGAAAGGCTCTTCTGAAGGCGCGCAATACGATCATTGCGCTCATCGCTTCTCTCAAACCATGAGGGGCTTTAAAAATAGATCGTCAGCAGAACGATGTGCTTTTACAATTCCACGTCTGGTATAGGTGGACCGTTGAGAGTATTGATCTAGCTAGATCCTTAATCGAAGTTTTACCCTAGAACACATCGGTTTAATCATGTGTACAATGTAATCACGTTGATATGCAATCTATTCTCGTCAGCAGGTCTCCACCCCCGGGATCGAACTCAAGATTTGAATGTCACTGGTGAACATCCATATGTTATGGTATTATTCTCAACCAACTTGGGCTCACATACGGCCGATTAACTATTTGTTACCAGCTGACACCACTTTCGCGTGTATCTACTCAGTTCCTTGCTCATGTGGAGCACATACTATCGGCACGACATGAGACCATGCGTGCTTGTGAGAAAAATGTGGTGATGGGTGCCGATGAGTCCTAGGTGCGCGAAAAGGATAAATGGCGATGCGGAGTGAATAGTGTTCATCCTCACTACTTCTTTTGTGCCTAACGCAGTAAAACGTAATGAATAGTACTGATGATTAGCTATGAGATCCAACATGTGCACATTTCATAATACAACCGCAAAGATGGCTAGATGGCTAGAAAAAACTATAAATCAAGAATCCTCCAACAGGCCGAAGAAAAGCCCAAAATTCTATTCCGCTATATAAACAGTAGATTTAAAAAACAAGGATCCAGTCGCAGTACTTAAAGATGATGATGGCAGGAAAGTCGCTGGGAATGACGAGAAAGCCGAGGACTGTGGCCGGTTCTTTGCCTCGGTATTCACTAGGGAAAACGAGCCTTATTTTGATAATGCCAACAGTGCTGTTGTGAACGCCGGTCCGGCACTTCAATCTCTATTATTCCCAGCATCTGTAGTTAAGAGAGAGCTGAAAGGCCTCAAAGAGGCAAAGTCATCTTGTCCAGACAATAAACCAGCCATGTTCTTGAAAGAATTGACAAGCGAGCTCTCAAAGCACCTAGCACATACCTTTCGTTCTTCACTTGAATTCTGCTGGTTTACGCTCAAGTGGAGCATCTCAAATGCCACTTATTGGCCACGGAACTGAAAAGCAGATGTAAAACTGAGGCGTGGAATTTGGCTGTTTGCAATGTACGAGTGATACAAGAGAAAAAAATACTGCGCGATTAGCGGAAAATGCTCATTTTTGATTGGCAAATTCGTACTTAATTGAATTAGCAACGACCTTTTTTTCTGACTTTAACTTCTATATACACGCGCTCAGAGTCTGTCTTCGAAATTCGATGAACCAGTCGCCAGAGCAAAAACATCAATCAGTAGGTGATGCCCAGAATTTTGAGTGGGCACGTAGTTAATGAGATAAACCTTAGATTGGTACAGGCCTATGACACTGACGTTCGAGGCGATGCATTTAGGCCTATCTCTCTCTCAACCGTAACCAGAAAGATATCTGGCGCAGAACTGCAGTGTTTGTACAAGACTTATCATAGCCTTTAACGTAAACTTTATAATTTAAAAGTTGCCTTATTAAACAGTCTTGCAGTAATGGAAACCTTGCCATCCGCTAATATTCAAGGTAGCGAAAAAGGATAATTTGTAAATGCAAGGGAGCTCTAGGGCGAATAGGGATCTCAAGGGCAAAAGCCTTCTTCCCTTAATAAAGTGACTTAATAAAGTGACTTAATATATCAAGGAGACCTAAAAAACTAACAGTATAGTAGAAAAAATTGGATTTGAATGATGGTGTAAAAGTGTCAGTTGATACAATCAAATTAGTTTGCAACAATTGAGCTATGCGGTTTCCAATCAAGGTCATTGATTCCCGTTTCTTGATTTCCTCACAGCCTATCTGCCACCTATGATAGACCGAATCACAAACTCCTATATTTTTATTCATTTTATTAAGGGAAGAAGGCTTTCGCTCTTGAGCCCCATATTAATATCCAGAAATTGCAAAGGCGTTCAACCTTAACAAAAGTAAATAATACAAATGAAGGTTTAACAGCACCGATAGGTTAGAGCAAGTTGCAAACTGCTGCTATGGACATTATGTTCAGTATAAATATCACAGTTTCTCAGCAAATGAAAATGACGTTTGCGTTTAAAAGTATCAACAGTTTCTGAGAGGACCACCTCGGCAAAAAGTCCGTTCCACGCTTTGATTACCCTCTACGAGAAGGCGTTTCGTAAAACTTCCATATGGGGTGGCTTCCCCTGCGCTTGAAAGCGATGAACCCGCAGATGATCCGTCCAAGCCAATTCGTAGAATTCATCAAGTTCAGGGGCGCACTCATGGCCTCTATCAATTCGGTAGTTTTGGGCGAAGTCATGGTGGAGGTGCCTGAAATTCAAAGGAAATAAAGCAAATTAAGCCGGTCTGTCTTTATAAGTCAGATTTACAAGATTCGTCACCATCTTCGTAGACCTCGCCTGCACTCGTTCCAAGTGCAGAAAATCCTTCTTAAACCATGAACGCCAGGCACGGACGACATACTCCAAATGGTATGGAACAAAAGCTCCGTATGTTTTTCTCGAGAGTTCCTTTTCGAAGTGGATAAATCCCGTCTGATTACAAACAGCACCTATGTCACGCGTTAAGCTGTCTTAAAACACTGTGAACATGGTTTAAGCGAGGAGTTTATTAGAGCACGGAGGTCTTTTTTTCGCAACGTATGCAACGGGAATTGAAAGGTACCCTCCTCTCCATTGGACCTTATAGTATGGAATCTTTAGACCACACACTAACTTACGTTGAAGTTCAAGAGCCCACAAGCAGAAGAGCAGCTAAGTCGATAAAGACACTCTTGAAGTGCTTTTCTATCGGCATCAGGCCTGATGACTCTCCAAAGTTTGACATCGTCGGCAAACCTGATGGCGCTGCAACCCAGGTTGTTGACACAGTCATTGATATTGATAAGGAAGAGCAGTGGCCCTTGTAGGGACTTTATAATAAGGTTTATTTGTAAAGCACATCTTTGGCGCCGTCAAAAAACCCCGGAAGGCAGGAAAAAACCTAACCCAAACCCCTTCTTTCGCAGTGACCATTGTATTTGTTTTGGTTTTTTGCTAGGTCAATAGTGTGCGAAATAAGGAGTTTGTTTTAAGTGAAAAAAACCTGACTTCTAGGGAACAAATCGAGGAAAACATGAAATAAAATAGCTATACATTGTAGGTGTTACGGTTTTATAGTAAGAATACTTGGGGTCTGGAAAAACTTTAATGTCCTTTAACTGAGGTATACTTAGCCGCGGTCAGTTTGAAGGTGAAAAAATCAGCTGATGATATGGCATCTACCGTATGCGTGGGTCTGCTCGATAAGAGATTACAATCGTTGTCCATTGGCACATTTTTGCTAATTAGATGGGACGTTGCAGATGTCTGAGGTGGGTCGAGGCAGCTGCGAAGCACCATCGTCATTCAAGTGTATCGGCAGAAGATATTTGGCCTTTCGTTTGTCGAATATCTAAGTGAGATTGAGATTTACATCATTATTATTTATATTTCTGATACATTATCAGAGGAAACAATATAGCCAGAAGGTCTTAGTAGGCAATAGCTACTCGATGCCTCAGCCGATAACGAGTGGTGTATTATAAGGCACGGTTTTAGGTCCCCTCCTTTTCATTCTTTACATAAATGAAATTT
>JAYGXS010000026.1:0-33409 GCA_036362985.1 Ligula intestinalis
TTTTGTGGCACAGAGGAGTTTTTCACAAAATCGACACGTCCAAGAAGCAATTTCCAAACTTTGAAAATAATTCACAGCGGAGGAATTTTTCAGAGCGACTGGATTCAGATTTCCACGTAGAAAATTCCAAACTTTGGAAATATATAGTCAATTCTTGAATAATTTCCAAGAAGTGTGTGTTCTATACTGAGATAGAGACTAAAAACACGTAAGCTCGAGAGACTTGAAATTCGCAACAATTTCCATCCGGGTCCAGCGTTGCAAACAATTGAGCAATTGCGTCGCGCAGGAGCTTCCTCAACGGACTCCACGCTGCGCATCGGATTGTATGCTGTGCTGCCTTAAGTATCACATCGGCCTTTGTTTAATTTCATTTTCATTATTTTACAGTAGATCGAAATTCGGCGGGTTGTTTTGTAAATATTAGCAGGAACCTTTCTGTCATTTGTAATCAACGGCGTGATCAGTGCAGATTTCCAATTATCATCTAAACAGTCGCCATCGAACGAGGTTTGAATAAGTATAGCAAGTGGTTAAGCTGGGTTATCAGTAGGAACTAGGACATGTTGCGTGGGAGATGAGCTAGTGCAAGGCCCAGTGAACGCCGGCGGAACGCTAGTCCTAGACCATCTGCGGATGTCAAACTGCAGGCAAGAGCGCAGCACTGAATTCGCCCATAATCTTGAAATAAGGCCGATCCATCTATCTTTCTAGCCTGCATCACAAAAAAACGTCCGGTTCCAGCTCAGATGTTGCTCGTTGACAGACGGTGAAAACTTCAAGGGTAGGCATTCTGGTGGCTTTATAATCACCCAGCTTGCTTGGATGTCGCATGTAGAATTTTGTTTCTTTTTCTGGGAGTGGCAGTCCAGGTTTTGCATAACCGACATCTCTTCTTGACTGACACACTCTCTTATTTCTACGAGACAGAAGAAATCCTGGTTGTGCCAAGTCGT
Organism: Ligula intestinalis; assembly: GCA_036362985.1. Classification (NCBI taxonomy): domain Eukaryota; kingdom Metazoa; phylum Platyhelminthes; class Cestoda; order Diphyllobothriidea; family Diphyllobothriidae; genus Ligula; species Ligula intestinalis. Next base: position 957 of record JAYGXS010000026.1, read on the forward strand.
GGTTATACGAGTTTTCAGATAACCGGTTTTCCGTTAAAGAGATCATGTGGGGAGATACATCACAGGTATACACTTTCAGTTCGTATAAGTTAGATAGTAAGCAATATATTTGGCGGCCTTTGTTACGGTCCATCTGGAACCTCTGTTTAAGGAATCAGTTTAGTCCTCGTTCGAATTGGTTCCGTTCAACGAGTACGAGGATGATACTGCATTTTTTGACCATGGTAAATCAACAAATTTTCTTCTCTGTTCTGTAGTCTCATTCTCATTTAAAAATAATTCTCAGCGTTTCAATCTTTCTCGATGACTATTTCGGTTAAAAAACCACTGCAGTTGGCATCTCTGATTCTGAATCTTTGTGAAATAATAAGTCTGACTTTTTCTTGATAAGTTAACATTATTGTTGGGGTCGGGAAGTGGATGGTCTGATATGTCGATTGATAGCTCAGTGCGCTACTGCGCTCCTCGGTGGGCGTAGAAGGTCACTAAAGAGACAGGAGTCGTATTTCTGCGAGATTTGATCATTGAGTGTAGTCGCTGAGGATTGGAGAAATGTATTAATTTTCAGACATTGTTCACAGTCAACTGAATCGCTCGATATCACATATATTTTATTCGCAAAGAAAGTAGGATGTAGTTGCCATACTCTGATGTTGACATCGTCAATGTTTCGCTGGCGCGATATCTGCCCTTTCACATAAGAAGAACAGCTTCAATCTCTTAAACGCAGACATTGCCAGCGGAAAGGTTGCTACTTCTAGCTCCATCCCCTACCTCTATGTTGTTTTTGATCACAAAGGGTATCCGGCGTTTCAGACTCTTTGGTCAATTCGAAACTATGAAACCTCATGTCTGTATTGGGTGCAAGCTCTTTGGAAGATACAGTAGATTACATATCGGATGAAACGTTGGGGAATGGAGGATTTCATGCACACTTGAGGTTGTTGATTTAGTTCATTGGGTTGACTGGAGGCGCAAAATGTTGTTTGCTAAAATTCAATTCCGTTAAGAATACTGGGAGAAAAAAGAGGCGATAATGGGTGAAATCCAGCGCTTGTTGATATCCTAGGAATTTCCTGCGCTATTAAACGCTGCGGAAAACGACTTCTTGTGTGTGCGCGTTGCACTATAAAAGAACATTCACGAAGAGCAGAAACTTTTAAATGATATCTGTTCGCAAAACGGAAAATTTTGGTTTGCGTCCATGAAATTGAGGTTAGAGTAATTAGGAGATAGCGCATTAATTTGGAAAAAGAAGAGCTAAATAAGTTTAAAAAATTATATTTGACAAATCTGCTAAGCTTTGTGCCATAAAATTGAGTTATAAACATTTTAGGTTGTTCTTTGCTTTACGCCACATTAAATTTAGATTTCATATTTGAGGGGTTACAGGCAAGGAATGCGTTTGAGAACCTTATTAGTATATGGCAACCAAATTAATTGTACAATCGATATGAAGTTGGAGACAAATAACATAACAAACATTTGACAGAGTTGTCACGGACATTGCGAAGCAGCTTTTTTCAAAAATCGCCGTTGATATTCTTGTCACTCTGCTTTGCATTTGTTAATGTAGAACTGAGTCTAGAAGTAACCAAATATTCTGAAAACTGTTCCGTTTTAGATAAAAATTAAGCTCTTTCATTTATAACAGAAGAGATATCCCTAGTTGTTAGAAAAATCAATCCACTGGCCGAAATTTCCGATTCTGATCTTGACTTAATCATCAAAAAATTAAGGTACACAGACATCAAACGCCAAAATATATAAGTAAAGCTTTTTTTCAAGAGTCGAATTTTTTTAGAATTTTTCTAAATCAATGTTAAGAATATTCATTCGCGACTTTTGTAGTGGACGTTCCTTTTTTTTCGGCAATGAGTTCACTTAATTGGGTGGTTCTGAAACTATGACGCACAAAGACAGCTGTATAAGAAAAAATGTTTAAAAGCTGGTTGTGTACGTAAAAGCTTTTAAGATATAGCTTCCTTTGAAGGTCTTCACAAGCACGTAGAATATAATCATTATTTATGGTCAATTGACTGAAGCCAGTGAAAATTGTAAAGTCATAATTAGAATTTCAAGGAAGGTCTAAACCTCTTCGTAATCGAAATCCCAAAATAATTACAACAATATTTGGTAAAACGCGATTTTTCTTAGTGTACAAAAAGGGTATGTTTATAATCAAAGATGACAATTAAATTTAAATGCATTATTCATTAATACATCATGCAATATTAACCTTAAGCCCAACTGGACACAACCATAATTTCTGCTCTTGTAGCAACTACCCTTAAGATGGCCTCAATTTTGTTCATTTTGCACTATATTAACGATGGCGGCGTACCGTGTCACGACTTGGTTATTTCAAGTGGACATAATCCTATTGGCTAACTGATCAGCTATTTTATGTCGGCGAGTTTATGTGTTTGGCTATTGCATAAATTAAGCATTCCCATTGGTTTATCTTCTATAATATAGACTTAATCCTGCTGTCGCTTACTATATATAGACGGCCCTATGGAAGGTTGATCATCTCTCTCGGCAGCCGCCTCCAAACGCATCCCAGAAGTCATCTCCGGCCAGGACCAGGACCTGAACAGTCAATCATCCCCGCCAAAGGACGACTTTACTGATTGTTCCGATTGTTGTAGCCTGGAATAATAAATTAGTCCTTCAAATAGTAGTTAAGCTTAAGAGAAGCAGTCTTTGCTTAAACGGTCTTGTTCTTCTTTGGGTTCGGTCGTTTTCATCTAGTAATCGCATTCGTTGTTCTGTTTCGGGTTAAAGTCGCACGAAATCGCCCATCGGTCGTCTCGGTTCGTTACAAATTGGTGGCAGCGGTGGGATATGGGCATCGACGCCCTACTCGCTCGTCTAGTAACGGCAATGGAGAAGGTGACTTCTCCTGCGTCAGGGACAACGCGGCCAAAAAGGTTCTCGCCCTCAGACGACTACGACCTATGGGAGAGTCGCATGAAGACCTTCATCGACACAATTGATGAAGGTAGCAGATCTGCTGTCGTCCTCAAATGCTGGACGACGAGGTGCTGGGCGTTGCTAGGGCCTGTAACATAACGTCATCACTAACCACGGCCACTTTATTTGAGAGACTCAGACGAGAGTTTGGTGTACCAGTCACGCCATGGAACAGTCGTCAAACACTTAGAACCAGGAGACAAATGACAGGAGAGTCAGTTGGCGAATACCAACGCCATCTCCGCGTCTTAGCCCACAAAGCTTTTCCAGACTCCAGCTTCGCTAATCTGGAAACAAAAATCCTGGACATCTTTCTAGAAGGTGTAGCTAGTGATGACGTTAGGCGTGAGTTTGCTCGGAACACACCCACCACGATTAAGAAGGCTCTAGAATACGCCCAGCAAGAGGAAGCAGCCTTCATTGCCATGCCACAGCGTGACGCTTTCCCACTGATGACTTGCAACATACTCGGTCCCCGGCCTCCAACGACGGTTGGCGTCTACGCCACGAGACAGTGCCTATCCCGCGATATTGGCACTCAGATGGCTCAGTGGCAGATGAATCCTCCACCGCCAACCTTTCCGTCCTACGGCTTCCCTCAACCGTGGCAGAGTTCTTCACAACCTTGGCATGGACAGCCACAGAATGTTGCTGGCTGGACTGGACCTCCACAACCGACCTCTTCTTGGCGAGGCCCAACACTGCCCACTCCACGAGGGAATTGGAGACAACAACGGGCGAGACAGAACCGCCCCCCATATAGTCCCGGTGTGCATGTGATCACCCCTGGTGAGGACGAACAATCCGGTAAGTGCCTTTTGATAACTGATATGTGTATTACGAACATAGGTTCCACTAAGTCTTTCCCAGTTATTAATACTACTATAGGAAACTCTAAGTTGCCATGCTTAGTTGATTCAGTGGCTGGGTGCTCCCTTATTAGGCTAGAAACATTTCTTAAATTCAAGCAAAGGTTAGATATTGCAGTAAGTCCAAAATTAGTCGGAAAACAGCTAATGGCAACACCCTGCGACACAACGGCAAAGTAGAACTAGAGCTTTTGTTTGATAGCATTAAATTTACACATACATTTATTATTTGCCCAGATATCATTTGGAAATGTATATTAGGAGCAGACTTTTTGCATGCTTTTGAATGTTTAGTAGATTTTAATCTTAATTGTATGCGCTTTTGTGGAATTGAAATTCCCTTTAATATCGAGGCGCCACGTATACTGGTCGAGGTTAACACGTCCCAGTTAGACGAATGTGTTAAAGGGTTAGTTCCATCCTCGCTCGATTCGGTTAGCTCTACGAGGCTGGGTAATCTAATTCATGAGTTTAGGGACATTTTTGATTGGGACGGTCGTTCGTACGGCCAAACCAATGCAGCTCATCACGAAATACATACGGGAACAGCCCGACCTATTAAGATTCCGCCTCGACGACTTCCTATGTTCTACCAACCACAGTTAAAGGCGCTGATAGACGATATGCTTGCTCGAAATATAATTAAGCCATCTAGCTCTCCCTGGTCGTCTCCGGTCGTTCTAGTCATGAAGAAGGACGGGACATTAAGACTATGCGTAGATTATCGTAAGTTAAACGAGGTCATGACTAAAGATTCCTTTCCGTTACCTCGCATTGATGAAACTTTAGATGCGCTTTCGGGAAATCGGGTGTTCTCGACGTTAGATTTAGCTGCTGGATATTGGCAAGTAGAAGTCCGGCCGTCTGACCGTGAGAAAACTGCTTTCTTAGTCCCTTCTGGACTTTACGAATTCGAGACTATGCCTTTTGGTCTAGCTAATGCGCCTAGTACTTTCCAAAGGCTTATGAACCAGGTTCTAGCACAATTTATCCCGAGTACCTGTTTAGTGTATATCGACGATATCATTATTCTTGGAAAAGATTTCGACGATCATTTGAATAATTTGCGTAGGATATTCGACGTGTTGAAACAGGCAGGTCTCACCCTTAAGCCGGCAAAGTGCGTACTCATACGAGATAAGGTTAAGTTCTTAGGACATGTCGTGTCAGCCTCGGGGGTCGAAACCGACATAGATAAGGTTGTGGAAGTCCGCGAGTGGCCGACACCCACCAATGTGACTGAAGTCAGAAGTTTCACGGGTCTCGCTTCCTACTATAGGAAGTTTGTTAAGGACTATGCACATATAGCTGCATCGTTAAATAAGCTCACGCAAACGGGAGTTCACTTAAAGTGGACACCCGAATGTGCAGCGAGCTTCAGCACTTTAAAAGACAACTTGTGTTCCAGTCCGATCCTCGCGTTCCCCAATGTAAGTCAACAGGCGGGAGAATTTATACTTGACACAGATGCAAGTGAATTCACGATTGGCGCTGTTTTATCACAAAGACAAGCTGATAAGGCAGGGTTTTTTATCCAGTACCTAAGTCGATCCCTGAGCAAAGCTGAGAGGTGGTACTGTGTGACTAGGAAAGAGATGCTTGCCCTCATCTTCTTCGTTCAAGAATGTCGACCATTCCTATAGTACCGGACGTTCATAGTTAAAACGGATCATAGCTCGCTAACATGGCTTCGTTATTTCAAAAACCCCGAAGGGCAAGTCGCACGATGGCAAGAGCAACTAGTAGGCTACGAGTAAGAATGTTTATACCGACCGGGTCGTCTGCACAATAATGCTGACACCCTATCTAGGAAACTTTATAGACCGCACGGAAATTGTCCATCGTGTATGGACATTAACATAAGTGTGATATCGCTTCACGACGACCAAACTTATATGTGGGCGCAGGCACAACGTGAAGACCCGCACATTGGGCCGATATACCATAGAAAAATTAGTGAAACCCGGTCGTTGAGCACGGACGAGTTAAGGGGGCAGAGCTACGAAACGCGCTGCCTGCACACAGTTTGGAATAAGTTATTTTTGGATAATTGTGTCTGGTATTACAGAGATAGTGATCAGCATCTACGACGTATCTTGCTACCTCTATCCATGGTAGAAAAAGTAATAGAGAGGATACATACCGAGTTAGGACATGTAGGAATATATAAGACCGAATGGGCACTCAGAAGTTGATATAACTGGCCCAACTTAAAGCGTTCCGTGTGGAATCACATTCGGTACTGCACCCTATGCAATCAACTTAAGCCACCGCGACAGCTAAACAGGGTCCCTCTTCAGCCAATATTGACCGGGTATCCCAACGAGCGCGTGGGTGTCGACATCATCGGACCCATTGCCGAGTCGTACAGGCATAATCGGTACATTTTAGTGATGGTTGATTTCTTCACAAAGATGGCTGAAGTAGTAGCCTTGCCCGATGTCTTTGCCGAAACAGTCTCCCAGGCCATTTTTAATGGTTGGATTTGTAGATGGGGCGCCCTCGATCAGCTTCACTCTGACAGGGGAAGTTCGTTCGAAAACGCAACCATACGTGACTTATGTAAGTACCTGCGAATCAATAAAACTCGCACGACTGCGTACCATCCACAAGGTAATGGACAGGTAGAGCGGACGAATAGAACCCTAATCGGTTTGCTCAAAGCGTTCGTTGATAGACAGGCTCCCCGAACGTGGGACGATGGTTTTCCAGCCTGTATGCTAGCCTATCGCTCCACGGAACATGCATCGACCCACCAAACCCCCTTTGCCCTTACATGCGGCCGAGAAATGCGAATTATCGAGGACCTTCAAGTGCCTCGCGATAGTAACGAAGTTCCCATCGGCGTTTACCTTACGAGTCTAAACAATAAGATGCATATCGCCGCAGAAGAAGCGCAAATACATCTTCAGGGGTCCCAGAGGCGTCAAGAGGATCACTACGACCGTTTGGCCCACGGAAGTCCTTACAAAGTAGGTGATGTCGTTTGGCTTAGGAATTATTCCATTGTCCAGGGAATGTCATCTAATTTTGTAGTTTATTGGTGCGACCCATATACCGTTACCCGAGTTATTTCGGACACAACGTGCGTTATCCAGGGGCACGAACGGCCTTTCAGCCCTGAGTTTACGGTACACTTCAACCGTCTCAAACTGGGCGGCCGTCCCGCCGAACCAGATCGTAACCCCAAACCCCCATGCGACGAGGTACCACCCGAAGATATAGAGGAGACTTTCGTACCCGTAGAAATTAGTCCACATAATTCGGAGGATGAGGTGCACGCTGAGGACAACGATACCTTTATCGGGGAAGATGCAGTGTAGCAAATACCCTTAAGATGGCCTCAATTTTTGTTCATTTTGCACTATATTAACGATGGCGGCGTACCGTGTCACGACTTGGTTATTTCAAGTGGACATAATCCTATTGGCTAACTGATCAGCTATTTTATGTCGGCGAGTTTATGCGTTTGGCTATTGCATAAATTAAGCATTCCCATTGGTTTATCTTCTATAATATAGACTTAATCCTGCTGTCGCTCACTATATATAGACGGCCCTATAGAAGGTTGATCATCTCTCTCGGCAGCCGCCTCCAAACGCATCCCAGAAATCAACTCCGGCCAGGACCAGGACCAGGACTGTCAATCATCCCCGCCAAAGGACGACTTTACTGATTGTTCCGATTGTTGTAGCCAGGACTAATAAATTAGTCCTTCAAATAGTAGTAAAGTTTAAGAGTAGCAGTCTTTGCTTAAACGGTCTTGTTCTTCTTTGGGTTCGGTCGTTTTCATCTAGTAATCGCATTCGTTGTTCTGTTTCGGGTTATAGTCGCACGAAATCGCCCATCAGTCGTCTCGGTTGGTTACACTCTCCAATGTAGATTATTTGGATTCTGATACCATTTCGCCAGTACTGTTTTGGATACTATCGCTTCAATTGTATGTGCAAAAGTACTTGCTGCAACTCGTGAAATTTTTTATTATGTCGTACTTAATCAGAAAACGGAATCAAATTGGAATTTGTTCTTCACGTCATTGAACAGGTTAAAACAGCCTGAAAAAACCACCAGTGACAAGATCAGCAGTTATTCAGGACCTCGAAGAGCTACAAACGGCTGAGTCGTTCCTGGATATCCTGCATATTGTTTATACACATTTGAAAGTGCTTCTAGGTAATTAAGCGTATTGTTTAGTCAGTCTGTTAGAAATATTTGCAATACTTTACACACCGTCAGAAGATTTTCGTTAGTTTGAATACCAGTCAACACACTACGTCATAGTCGCATTTTGAATTTAGTCCTTTCGTTTGTAAATGGAAGTAGCAAATATTACCCTCGATAATTCTACTAAACTGTCAGCGGGGCCAGGAATCCAACCACGGACGCCTCGGGTGGAAGTCGAACGGCTAGACGATGGAGCTATAGAAAAGTACAGTAGTGAGGATCAAATTAGATCATCTACAAAAGAGCGGTCTCGAAGTTTATTGAAAAGTCCTCCCAGCTAACGGACGAAAAGTTTCAGAAGTTTAAGAGGTGCAACTTATAAAGATGAGGCTTGCACATCCTCTCTTACGCTTCTGCCCAAATTTGCAGACCACAATAAGGAGCTCCATAATCTGCAAATGGAGATGAAGGAATTGAAGAAGTCTCTTCGCTTCCTCCTTAAAAAGGACAACATTATCGTACCTGAAGTTGAGAGTAGCCAGCAGAGAAGAGTATTTGCAGAATCTCGGGGCGGAGCATCCACTGAGAAAGATGAACAGACACCGGCAAACCAAGCGGCGAAATTGGTAGCTTCCACCTCAAATCCTCTCGATACTGCGTGAAACAAAACACCCACCAAACAACACGCTCCAATCAGAGAAGATTATTGTACAACTCCACTTTCTTGTGAAGTCCGTTTGGGCACAGAAAGCCAGCATAAAAAAGATAGTGGGTATGCTAAGGCTGCATACAAATCACTGGAAAAAACCACAAATGCGGAAGGGGGGCAGCACGAAGACAGCTCTGAACAAAGCCATCCCAGCTTCCAAAAGAGGCCTATCTCTGGTAATGGTAAGGAAAACCCAAAGTCACAAGCCATTCCTATGGATACCTCGGGATCTTCCGATGGCAGTAGGGCTGGAAATATATCAAGGGTTCCCTTGACCGCCAAAACTGCATAGTCGTTCAAGGCCTACCTGAATCAGATGGAACTACTCCGAAGGAAAGGACGGATGCGGATGTTGAAAAGTTTCGGGACCTGCTAAAACACATTCTCAGACAGCGAGAGACAGACGGAGTTTGTGGAGCTTTCAGGACAGGCAAACAGGTTACTGAACATTCGGAAACTCTCCGACCTCGACCTCTCAGGATAGACTTGAATAACAAAGAACAGGTGAACTTGGTTCTGTCCCGGAAGACAGCTCTCCGCCACTCACATAAGACGGTGTTTTTTTTTTTCAGCCGGACTACTCTCCAGTAGAACGTCTGAAACGCCGAAAATTGGTGGTGGAACTACGGGAGAGAGCAATCTGGCTATCTTCAGGGACCAAGTAATACAGAAAACTACCATAGTGCTGTGGAAGCAGTCAGTCCTGACAACGGTTGCGGTCCAGTAGTACTGGCAAACTCGCACCCAAACGCATTGGACACTGAGGAGTCTCGCCGGCTGAACTTTCTATTTACTAACGCCTAAAGTTTATTCTCGAAGTTTGCTGAACTTCGAATACAGGTAGCCGATGGGTCCCCTGATGTTATAGCAATTACAGAAACCTGGCTGTCCCAGAGCATCAGTGATTCAGAGATGGCGCTATGCGGATACCAACTATTTAGATGAGACCGAGTTGAACGCCAGGGTGGAGGAGTTGCTATGTATGTAAAGAACGAATTAAGTGTGTGCGAGAAGCCTGAAAGGATTACTCATGGTATAGAGGCTATTTAGCTGAAAATTAAGGCACGGTTGTCGCAGCCCCTGGAAGCCGTCACTGTTTACCGACCACCGCGGACAAACAGTGATGCAGATGCGCGTTTACTGGTGTGCATAAAGGAGATAGGATGTCGACCTGATGTTGTACTCATGGGTGACTTCAGTGTGCCCAGCAAATTTTGGAACAATTTTCGGGCCAATTTTTCTTAAAACACATTTGATCACCATCTGCTAAAAACAACACTTGAGGCCCTTCTCCAACAATACGTCCTAGTTTCAACTAGAGCACGCGGAGGGCAACAAGCTAGTTGTTTAGATCTAGTCTTCACGAAGCATCGTGACACTATAGACGAGGTATGCTGCCTACCTCCACTTGGTCGAAGTGATCATGCCATACTTTTGTGGGATTATGGTCTTTACTCGTTACCCCCTACAGTAGACAAACCAATGCCGAATATATGGCGAGGTGACTACTCACAAATGAGAGTAGAGGGATCACAAATAGACTGGGGTCTTCTTTTCTCTGGGGATGTCACTGAGGACTGGAATACATTTAAGGAGTGGTTGTTGCAGCTAATGCGCAGTCATTGTCCACTCTCAGTGCCCAAGGTATCTTGCCAACCTCCATCGCTGAACAGAGCTATCAAAAGAGAGATCAATAAGAAAAGAACGCTTTGGAAGAAGTTTTGCAACACAAGCCACAACGAAGATTTTAAACAGTACAAAATCCAGCGGAACAAGGTTAAAAAATGGTTTTCAAAGCACGAAGGGACTTTGAGAGCGATCTACTTCGTCGAGCTGTCAATAATCCAAAGTTGCTATACAGTTATTTACGGAAAAGCACACGTAACAGGAACCCGATTCCTGTTATGCAAACTGATGATGGTCACGAAATCTCCGACTGTAAAAACAAAGCAGAACATTTTGCTGAGTTCTTTCAGTCTTTCTTCACCATAGAACCTCCCTTCGTCGCAACTGTTGACGAGGTCGTGGAAGCACCAAATATTGGGGATATTTGGTTTGAAAAAGGGACGATTTTTAAAGAACTTAAAAGCTTGAAGGAATGTAAATCTCCGGGTCCAGATTTAATTCCTGCCAAATTGCTCAAGGAACTTGCTAGAGATCTAACTAAACCCCTTTCACTAGTGTGCCAGAAATCGTTTGATACTGGAATACTTCCTCTGGACTGGAAATTAGCGCATATTACACCGCTTTACAAAAGCGGTGGTCATGCATCTGCGAATAACTACAAACCCGTGAGTCTGACTTCTAGATGTTGCAAAGTAATGGAGAAGATCATAAAGCAGCAATTGATGATATATTGTGAAACTCGCAATACATTGTCGAATGCGCAATTTGGATTCCGTAGGGGAAGATCATGTGTAACAAACTTGCTTTATACGATGCAAAGCTGGACAAGGGCAATTGATCCAAAAGAAATCGTACATGCAGCCTACATTGATTTCCGGAAGGCCTTTGACAGTGTTCCACACCAACATCTCCTGCATAAGTTGAGACTGATGGGTATCGGAGGCAGACTTCTTACGGTGATTGAGAATTTCCTCGCTGGTCGTTCCCAAACGGTGTGTGTAGGACGACAACAATCAAGGCCGACAGTCATCGAGAGTGGAGTACATCAAGGTTCAGTACTCGGACCCACCCTCTTTCTCTTGTTCGTTAATGATTGTGTACAGGAATTAGACTGCGAGTGTGCCATGTTTGCAGATGATGTAAAAATATGGAGGGTCATCAGGTGTGCTGCCAATGAAGATAACTTCCAGGAAAATCTTTGTCGATTAAACGATTGGTCGCATAGATGGCTGCTGTCCTTCAATTCTAACAAATTCACTCTGCTGCGCCTGGGAAATCGAAATGCGGTGCCTTATGCGCGACCCTACCATCTAAACGGAATCCTTCTGCAAGAAACAGAAATACATAAGGATCTCGGCATCTGGATGACAGACAATCTCAAACCTTCTACACAATGTTGTAAGGCGGGTAAACTGCAACTTCAATGTCGTGCGCCATCAAGCGGGCATTCACGGTGTTTGATGAAGACTGTTTCTCGAAAATCTTCCGTACCTTCATAAGGCCACATCTTGAATACGCGATTCAAGCCTAAAGACCGTGGATGCGGCAGGATTATAACGTACTTGAGAGGGTGCAGCGGCGAGCAACAAAATTAGTAAGAGGCCAAGGTTCACTACCATATGAGATCCGCCTAAATAACCTTAATCTCTATCCTTTGAGTTATAGGCAGGTACGCGGAGATTTGATACAAACCTTCCGTATCGTGCGTGGCTTTGACTGCGCTCTCATGTGTGACGACTTCTTCCAACTCGCCACTACAACTAATCTCCGGGGGCATCCCTTCAAATTGTATGTGCCCCAAGGACGATTAGATGTACGGAAGAATTTTTTCTCCAATCGTGTCGTGGACCCGTGGAATAACCTTCCCGAGGCGATTGTTATGTCCCAATCTGTGGAGATATTCAAACACCGACTTGATATACACATGCTACAACACAACGTGAATTATGTGACAAATTAACCTTGAAACACCACTGCACCATGTGACTGTCTATATTTTCCTGACTGAAAACTTGTTAAAATTGTGTATAATTCTTGAGATTTTGATGTGACAAATAGGGAGTTCAAAGGCGCAAGCCTATTTTTCCCTCAAATATACTGACTTACTGACTGACCGACATGTCCGCACGTGAGCTTACGAAATATCTTAATCCTGTGATCTCCCAATGGACCAAGTCAAGCGTAATTGTGCTTGCTATAGTCCAATGCAACTCAGGCAAAGCATGAACGAAAGAAAACACTAGAAATTCTTGTGAAAACGTATGGCAATATATACTCGAAATTTGGGCTGTTCGTCAACATCCATAGATTACATTCCACGTAATATGGAAGTCAAGGCAAGTCAATTTATTAAGGGAAAGATCGGCAAATGCCTGTGAACTCCCTATCGGTTCACACTGGTTAAGAAATGCATCGACGATGCCGAGCATTTCAAAGAAGGTCTTTTATGAAATTGTGGGTGGCTACTCACTTTTTCCAAGTAAAATAATCAGATGGGATGATATCTGTTAGCACGAGCCAGCAGGTGTTACTTAACCAAAAAGAGCAGACAGTGGCTCATAATTCACAAGATGGAATGTAGTTTATGGTTTTTTAGGAGAAAAACTGTCGCTCGTGAAAGAACATGTTTGAAAAATATGCCAGGATGCACCTGTAAATGTTGGTGGCAGGTTAGGTGGTCCACCACGACTTATATACTGATCGGAAGTGCCATACGGGGACAAGGACGAAACTGCAGAGTCACGAGACGATCCCAAAAAATTGGAGCTGCGACCACGATACGCCTTTTTCGATTTCCGGGGTCGTCATCAACGCGACGAAAACAGGAGAAGCCGCCACGATCGCAACTATCCGTTAATGGTCGACATAAGCCAGCTGCATGAACAGGGATAAATTAAGTGGAAAGAACAATTTAGTAATTAAATGTTACTCAAACGAAGCTAGTAATATTATACGAAATAATATATTTCCTTCGTCTGAAGTAGGTTTGCAGCGATTAACTGGTGTTAGAGTGAGCACTACTAGGGAAGTCTAGCTTTTTAAAGACTTCAACGGAGGTGGACATAAAAACATCTAGAGGCAGATCATTCCAAGTTTCAACCAATCTTTTACAAAAGATGAACTTTTGTAGGTCTAGTCTGGCCCCTGTTACGCGTAGTTTGATTGGAGGTCCCCTTAAGTTCGTGGTTGTAGCCAACTCGAAGAACTCGTTAGGCATTAGGCAGCAGTCCTGACCGCGCATTATATGAAATGTTTGTATCAGATCACCACGTAGCTGCCTGTAACTTAAAGGAAAGAGGTCAAGGTTTGCTAAACGTGTTTCATAGGTTAATGATCCCTGTCCGGTCACAAGCTTAGTTGCACGCTTTTGTACATTCTCGAGGAGACTGAGGTCTTTCGCGGTCCAGGCTTTCCATGCTTGGATCGAAAACTCCAGGTTCGGTCGTACAAATGTCCCAAAGACCTTAGCGAAGCAGTGTTTATCAAAGGCGCAGAAAGCGCGTTTGACAAGGTACAGGACGAACATCGCAGACTTGGTTACTTTTGCGCAGTGCAGCGAGGGCTTGAGAGACGTAGGGATCCAAACTCCCAAATCTTTCTGAGCGTCCACTTCTTGCAGTTGGATGCCATTTAGGCTGTAAACCATGGGATTCTGAGAGCTGGGTCGGCCAATTTGTAGGATACTGCATTTGTTCTTGTTCAATGGCAAAAGTCAGTCTTTAGACTAAGTTTGAAGACGGTCTAGGTTCATCTGCAAACGCCCTTCGTCAGCTGAATTTTTGATGACGTTCCAAATCTTTAGGTCATCGGCAAACATAGCAACATCGCAGTCCAGTTCACAGACGGAATCATTGCCGTATAGTATAATATATTTATTATGCCAGTTTACAGGCAATTGCAAAGAGTTGGTAATGACCATTTGGGCGCCTTCCAAAAGCTCGAAGACCGGAAAAACCTAAAAAACTCCCTTTGTTGCAGCCATTATTGGTTTTGTTTCAGGTTTTGTGTTGTGTCAATACTGGGCGAGATAGGGAGTTTGTTTCAAGTGAAAAAACCTGACTTCAAAGGTATGATACAAACGGAATATATGCACAGTTGTAAGCTGAGTTGACACATTAGCAGGAGAAATGCTGCATATCGTTTAAGGACATTAGATCGAGATGGAGAGGTTTGGCACAAGAACACAGTGTTCTCAGTCTTCCTTCAATGGTCGTCGGCAAAAGTTGCGCGCTATCGGCTGAAGGGATAGCAGACTGCGGGCTGCTGCTTCAGCAGCATTATCTTCAGCATGAAGTCTGGCGGGGTTCAAAGTCCACAAACGCTATCTGAGTGAAAGAGAGATTCCACCGAGTCAGCACCAAAAATTCGTGAAAGTTGTCCTGAATGTAGAAAACTAGCTATAGCTCTCTTAAACATTGGGTAGTTTTGCTGTGTTTTAATACTTTTGGGCAGCTTATTCCAGATTGATATGGTATTTACTGAAAAGAATTGCCGGTACTTAACTTTACGTGCCATAGGAAGAAATAAAAATACATCTCGATGACTGGCGCGTTGAGAGTGCTCGAGCAGCCTTATTGTACTGAGAGGATTAAAGATTTAAACATTCAAAAGTTTAAACAGTAAAAATAGACCCTTCTACAATCCACGAAGCCACAGGGGATCCAGCTTTATAAGTTTGCACCTTTGTTTGTTAGGCTAAGTTACGGTGTTCTGTAGTGAAAACTCTTCTAGTGAAGAAGTGCTGCACCGATTCTATTTTCTTCCGTTCACTAGTGCGCAGAAGACTAATAAGGGGCGAGCAGTATTCAAGAATAGGTCTCACGTACATAGTATAAAGGCTAGTTCTAACCTTTAAAGTCTTAAAATTTTGAAGGATAAAGCCGGTGGTGAGGCGTGCTTTCGAGACTATCAGGGCACAGTGCTCTGACAAATTGAGACTATTAGAGTAGAAGATGCCCAAATCCTTGACAACTACTGGGACATTTAGTTCGTGGCCGTCAATGCTTAATTCCGGTTGATGATCGCCGCCAACAACCATAACGGAACATTTGCGCCATGAAAGGGTGAGGCGCCATGTGCAACACCACTGGGCGAAGGCCTGAAGATCCTTTTTTATCAGCTCGAGCACGATGTTGCAATCTGCCAGTTTATATCGATAAGTGACATTTAAATCATCAGTGTACATGAAGAGTCTGTCATACTGAAAACAATCTGAAACGTCGTTGACAAACAGGCAAAATAGGAGCGGACCCAGTACGCTACCCTGTATAACTCCACTTCTCACATGCGTGGGGTTGGAGATAACATTGGAAATTTTTACTTGTTGTGTGTGAGCATCCAAATAGGAAGATATTAAAATCAGAGGCTTGCTACCTATGCCAAAGGAGGCCAGTTTCAGAACAAGGAGGAGGTTATGATCGACCCGATCAAAGGTCTTTGTAAAAGCAAACTAGACGTTATAAATGGCAAAACCGCTGTCTCTAGATTGCAGCACATAATCAAAGAAAGAAAGCTGGCAGGTGTCACAAGATCGTTTCTCAAGAAAGCCATGTTAAGCTGTATTGAGCAGTTTGTTCTTTGTCAACTGACGCATCATCTTTTCTTTGATCAAGGTCTCCAAGATCTTCGAAGCTGCGGGAAGTGTATTTATTGGCCTAAAAATGTCGAATGACGTCGATCGGCCATGCTTGCGAATAGCCATTATGTGCGATTCCTTCCACAACGAAGGAAAGGTTTCGCTCTCAAGAGCAAGATCAAATACCTTACAAAGCATAGCCGGAAAGATATCATTCGCTTCAGCTTTGAGAAGGCTAACTGGGACGCCTTCTGGTCCTGGACTATAAGATTGACGATAACGACGAATGGCTACAGTCACGTCCCAGAGGGTACAACTTATGGTTTCGAGTACGGCACCCGTCCAAGCCCGGATAGCCAGAGGTGCAGCGAACGAGCTTTCACCTAAACGTTTTGGATAGGAACGCATTGAAGCTATCGGCGGTCAACTTAGCATCAGCTATGGGGTTTCCTAAGGCGTTTTGAAGTATGGGGTGTTGCGTTTTCCTCTGCACTTTTACTGTACGCGAAAAGAGTTTTGCAACATTTAGGGAAGGATTTTCAGCGAAGTGGGCCTTATCAGCTATCTGCTTTTCTTCGGAGAGTTTCTTAGCCTGCTCAAAGATGAGTGTGGTCAAGGGCAGAATGGAAGTGTCGTTCTGCCGATGCAAACGACGAGAGAGTTTACGCAGCCTACGACGGAAAGACAGAGGAAGGTACACTTCCTCCTTGACATGTCTTACTTTCTTACGGGGGACAAAGGGGAGGATGAGTGGATCCAGCACTCTGTACATTGCATCGCTACAAACATTTACATCTAAACATTGGAAAAATTCAGAGCAGTCGAGAGCGTTTAGATGTGCCAGTAGGTCCGCCGTGTTTGCTGATCAAAAGTCATGATAAAAATATACTTTTGGGAAAATGTTTCATCCGTCTCCAGTTCTTGTTCACTAACAACTGTGAGATGGTCTGAACTCCCAAGTGCGTCTAAGGATGAAACTGAAAGTGGTTTGCATCCCCTTAAAAATAGGTCGAGTATTTTTGCTCCTCGAGTGGGAAAATCGACTACCTGATCCCACATGCCGATATCTTTTGCCTCAAGTAAGTTCTCGAACTTTGAAGGACCGGATGGTGGAAACCATTGCACGTCAGGAAGGTTAAAATCGCCTGCAATGAAGCAATACTTAAGACTAAAGTCAGCTGTGGCATGAAATGCCTGCGAGAAACAAAGATAGTAGTCTATATTGGCATAAGGTGGGCGATAAACACAGCCAACAAGTAAGGAGTATTTGTTTTTTAGAACAACTCGTAGCAAGCAGCTCTCTTCCACCGACGGTAATTGTGGATAGTCCAACGGGAGAAATGCAAGTGGCTGCTTAATATAGATGCAGCTTCCTCCGTCACGGCCATTGTTCCGATCGTTCCGAATGCATGCCTAGCCTAGAACAGAGAGTTTAGAGTCAGCTACACAGACCGATGCCCATGTCTACTTAACATAACAATGTCTGGGTGGTTGAAGAAAACCAGAGTCTGGAGCAGAGGCATTTTATTAAGCAGTGATCAGGCATGTGTGGGCATGTCTTAGGTTCTGGTGGCGTGACAGCTAGGCCGTCACTGTTACCGGCTTCGACGAGAGGGATGTCCTTTTGACTTAAACTATTTGTCCCGCTCTTATTTGGAGATTTGTCTCGCCATTGGTTCTCCGTTTTTCCAGCTCTATTATTAGCTGTCTCATCTTTCTCCGCTCTTTCAACTCGTAATCCGGCTGAAAAAAAGTTGCGAATGCAGACTCCGTAAGGATGGTTTGCGCTCTAGCAAGAGTTTCGCCTGTGCTTCAGTTTCTAAAATAACTTTTAGAGGTCGTGGCCGAGAAATAGATTCTGGAGCTGTTGGAGCCTTCCCTATTCGAAATGCCTTAAGAATGCGGAAAGAATCGCCTGGTTTTAGCAACGGTTTGGCATACACCCGCATAATACCCACGTCATGGTCAATTCGTTCTTGTGCAATTGACTACTGTGACTCTGGGGCCCCCTATATAACTATTTTCTGCTTGTGACTCAATGGGGTATATGTTGCGAGCTCACTTGTTTCGGCCGAGGGAGCACTTGTATCGGGTACAATCGGTTCTGATGTACTGGCTATTGGGTTAGCTGAGTGCAAACCCGTGAATCGTTTGGCCTTCTTAGGCTTATGCCTCGTTTGAGTTATGATCTTGTCACCCTCTTGGTTGTCGTTTTCTTGTGCAGAGTCGAGCAACGATGTGGTGCTAGGATGCAAATCCCGATAATAAAAATAATAATAATAAGTTGTATATTTCAGGCCCCGTGGGCATCATCAATAAACTAAAAATTCGGTAACACGAAGTTCTAAAAATAATTTATTTAGCAAAGAGTATCGGTATTCTATAGCTATAAGGCGAGTATAACTGTTTAGAAGCGAATTTAATAGATTCGGAAAAAAATGAATATCGCAATGTCATGCGGAAAGTGAAATTCAAGGGCACACACAGACGGGCCACGTCGTTATCTATATTTTGACTATTTATTCTCATACCCACGGCTTCTGTTAGTAGGGGGGGGCTTAAAAGCAAAATCAGCCGAAGCTGAGCGTGGAGCAGAACAATTAGTATCAACGAAACATTACTGGTGTAGACGGGTTCCCGGCACTACACACCGGGTTCCCAAACCGGTGCGGCATTATAGATCATAGGGAACCCACCAGTTTATGTTGGTGATGGGCACCGCCGTATGGGATCCAAAAGTCCATCGAATCTACAAGACCATCGCTGGGGATGTCTGAGATGCGACCAAATATAAGGCCTTGATGATGGTTGATGACCAATGAAAAGAGAGGCGTCAAGACTGCGTCCTGATTCCAGGGGACACGATTCAGAGAAAGGTATTTCCAAGAAGGCATCCTAAATTCTCGATGTTCCTTTCTCGAGATCGTGAAGAAAGCTGCCCGGAAAAGGTGAGGAAAACAAAAGGTTAATAGATACAGTGTTAAGATAAATGTGCTGTCTTCGTTTGAATGCACATAGGCTAGTCAACGCCCGAATACCAATTGGCAAATTATTCCAAAGATAGCTATACCTAGAAGCAAAAAATAGAGATCGTTTAGAAGTGGAAGAAGCAGGAGGAGGTATAATTAACGTTGAATTTCTTAGGTTGTAAGGATGAGTAACGGGAGTAAGGGCAGAAAATCTTGGGGAGATTTGAAGCATTATGAAGGCGAAACAGGAGACAAAACCCTGCTTCCAGTCTCCTGACCCAAAGAAATTTCAGTTTCGTTATCTCACATCTATCTGAGTAGGAAGTATCAGAAAATGCCGGATCGAGGACCCTTTTAGTGAATCTTCTTTGTACACTTTCAATTTTCGAACGGCTAGATTCGTTCATTAGGCCGAAGAATGGACAACAGTATTCGAGAATAGGAAGCACATATTCGGGAAGGTGGAAATTATAAGAGATGAAGCTGCATGTCTGAGCAGCTTTTGTTGTTATTCTATCAGCGTGAGGTGAAAGATCTAATTTATTGGTGTGAATTAAACCTAAGTCCTTAATGTTAGAACACTCAGTCATGGAGCAACCTTGACAATTTATAGGCTGTGGCAGCCTTTCAGGCCCAAAACACATGAACTGGCACTTAGAAGGTGAGAACTTCATCTGCCACGTGGAGCTCCACGCAGATAGAGCGTCCAAATCCGAATGAATGCATTCTAAGCATCGCTCGGCCGTGGAATTAGAGAAGGAGTATGCGCATTTTAAGTCGTCTGCGTATATATACGATTAAGATTGTTAAACTTTTGTTAAAATATCATTTATATAAAGCAAGAACAACAGGGGGCACAGAACGGTACCTTGAAGGACACCGCTTTAAATAGCAGTCGGGGTAGAGTATGAGGACCCCACTAAGACCTGTTGTTTTCGATTAGACAGATAGGATCTAATAAAGTCAATAAGAGGACTACAAAATCCTATAGCCTCTAGTTTGGCTAGAAGTCTCCTTTGAGGAACTTTATCAAATGCCTTACTTAGATCAAAAATAGATGACCACCACAGATAAATGATCGTTACGAAAGAAGAGAGTAGATTAAGAAAACACATATGAAATGTTTCATAAGATTGGTCCGGTAAAAAACCATGCTGAGATATATTTACTATTTGATTGCTTATGGACAAATCTGTAATTTTATTGGCGATCAATTTTTCAAACAGTTTAGCTAGAGAAGGTGTTTTATGAAAACCGCGATAATTTTTAATGCCAGATCTGGAACCAAATTTAAAAACTGGAATTACAATAGAAGTTTTCCAAGAATCAGAAAAAACTGTTTTCGAGATATATTGTAAATAATTTCCTCAGTAAAGGAGGAAAATCTCTTAATTGCTTAATAAATGAGCTTGGCATGTTATCCGTCCCGACCGAATGTGAGTTGTTGAGACGAGCTATTTCTTCATGAATACTTTTAGGTGAGAAATCAATTGTAGAGAGATTTGCATCACACATCAGAGGTATTGCGGGTGCTGGACTAGTCTCAATTGTAACTTGTAACTTGGCGAAGAAGGAATTTAACATTTATGCTTTGGCCAAATCCTCTGTAAAAAAACGATTACCACTATCGAGTAAAGGAGGAATGACTTTCTGAAGCTTAGCGGATGACCGAAAACGGAAGACTTTAGCAACGGATTTGGAAGAGTTAGCATCATTTAGTGCCAGGAACTCTCTACGCCTTTCCCATGCAAGCCTTATTTTTAGCACTCATTCGAATATTTGCGCTATCCTTAAGTGCAGCGACAAAGAGCATTAGACGGTTCCTTAGGTTGCTTCCGTAATTTTTAAAGTCTATTTTGGAGAAAATGTGGAACGGTAGAGGAAGCTAAATTTGATTTAATAGGCTTAAGTGGGATAAAATTCTGAATTTTTTCTGCAAGACTTTATAAAAGTTCATTGAAAAAGATTGGATCATTAGTTAAAAATATAGTATGCCAATCTAGGGTGCCAATTGCTAGTGGTGCTTAAGCCGAGTGACGATGGTGTAGCCCGGGGGCTTGACACATGATCCGATATGCAGGTTTCAGGTGTGTCGTCAGGCATGTCCAAATCCAAGTCCATATCAGCGTCAACTCGTTCTTGTGTAATTGTTGGCGCTATCTCTGGAACCCCTTTTACAACTATATTCTGCTTGTGACTCACTAGTGCATCTGTTGCGAGCTCACGAGTTCCGACCAAGCGGCCATCTGTATCCGGTACTTTAGGTTCGATACGTCCTGGTGTGCCGGTTTTTGGGTTAGCTGACTGCACACCCCTGGCCCGTTTAGACTTTCTAGCCTTTCTAGCCCTATGCTTTTCTGGCTTAATGATCTTATCAACCTCTGTATCATCGCTTTCTAGTGCAGCATCAAGCAACGATATGACGCTAGGACGCAAATGCAGATCATTGTTAGTGCTGCCTGAGCAGAGTAACGATGGCGTAGACTGCGGATTTATTTTAGTCTCTTTGCGATCGAGTGAGACGCCCGCTGGTTTACTTGGTTTGGCAGATGATATGCGAGTTTCAGTTTTACCGGCCGAGGCTATCTGAGCATATTTACTTTTATTTACCCCCGGTTTTTGGCCGACAAGGGCTGTTTTAACCGCTGTATAAGAAATATGCGTTTTTAGATAGGCTATCACTTGTTTCATTTTATTTACCTCGTGTTAAAGTTCCTGCTTCATCTCCGAAAACTCCTGGCGGAGGACGAAGTCCTCACAGTCTAACTTCGGTAAACGTAGTCGACATCTTGGCCGTTTGGCGGGAGGTGGAGAATTTATAAAATTATCTAAGTGGCCATATCGGCAGTTACTTTCTGGTCGGATCTTAACATGGTTGTCAAGGACCCGTGTCGAAATGGCCGGGCTGCCTGAGGTGCTAACGCCGCTAATAACCAGATTTGGCGACCCGGGTTCGAGATCAGGCGGAGGCGAAGCGTTTCGTGCTAACGGACTTGTAGCATCTAAACTCTCCATACTATGTAAGATTTTTTTTGTGTTACGACCTGCGTCTGATATTGCCAAGTAAGTCGGAAGCCAAACCCAAGAGCCCGTAGGAGTGAGGCGGAGAGAAGATCGATTGGCCAGATAGTGCAAGTTTACTTAGACAAGCAGGTTACAGCAAGTCAGAGTAAAATATTGAGTTCCTGACAGACACAATGAAATGTGTTTGGTTAAAAAATTTCCTTAGGAATAACGTGAGAGTCACTTTTATCCGAACGTGAGAGTTACTTTTATCCTAA
Organism: Ligula intestinalis; assembly: GCA_036362985.1. Classification (NCBI taxonomy): domain Eukaryota; kingdom Metazoa; phylum Platyhelminthes; class Cestoda; order Diphyllobothriidea; family Diphyllobothriidae; genus Ligula; species Ligula intestinalis. The sequence continues at coordinate 23,126 of JAYGXS010000026.1, forward strand.
TTATTATGATAATATTAGGATAAAGGTATATAACAACACAGTGATATAAGGACTCAGCCTCGGCGTGAAATTCGGAGATGTGCAGATTTTTGTGGCACAGAGGAGTTTTTCACAAAATCGACACGTCCAAGAAGTAAGTTCCAAACTTTGGAAATAATTCACAGCAGAGGAATGTTTCAGAGTGACCGGATTAAGATTTCCACGTAGATTATTCAAAACTTTGGAAATATATAGTCAATTCTTGAATAATTTCCAAGAAGCGTGTCTTCTATACTGAGATAGAGACTAAAAACACGTAAGCTCGAGAGACGTGAAATTCGCAAACAGTATAGGGCCAAGGACAGAGCCTTGGGGGACACCACTCTCGACTGCAACGTCTGTCGACTGCTGGTCACCAATATGGACAGTTTGGGAGCGAGCAAGTACGAAGATTTGAATCTACCTATTTGGCTGAGTTTGTGCAGAAGTCATTGAAGTGGGACGCTAGCAAAAGCTTTCTTGAAGTCGATGTAGATTTCATTAAGCGGATTTTCTCCATCAACTGCCCGAGTTCAGCGTTCCAAACAATAGAACAAGTTCGTCACGCAGGATCTGCCTCTGCGGAATCCATGCTGCGCATCCGATAGAAGGTTATGCTGCTCTAAGAAAAACATCAGCTCTCGCTTTATTACTTTTACCATGATTTTGCAAAATATCGAAGTAAGGCTGATTGGGCTAGATTGTTTGCTGAAACCGTTTTTCCGCCTTTATGCAACGGTGTGATCCGTGCAGATTTCCAAATGGTGGGTAAACAACCAGCATCAAACGAGGTATTGAAAAGCATGGAAAGCGGTTTAGCCAGCTCTCCAGAAAGTTCTTTCAGTAATTTGGGCGTAATGTCATCAGGACCAGATGATTTCGAGTCATCTAGTGTTAACAACTCTTGACGAACAGTTCCTTCTGCGAAAGATACATAATCAATCTTTGGACCATCGTCTAAACCATTGTCGGGAGGGATGAATTCACTTTCATTTGTGAAGATCGATTTGAAAAATTGTGAGAAATGCTCAGCACTTGGTCCATCCTCAGTAATTTCTGCTTCGTCGCTTGCTTTCAGAAGTGGGATTGGGTCTCGGTTTCGCGTAGTCTTTCTTAAGTAGCCGTAGAATAGCTTAGGATTTGTAACTGCCCGGTTCCGTAAATCCTTTTGAAAATCTTGGCGTGACCTGAAGATATGTCGCTTCACGGGGTTCCTTTGCGCTTTGTATGCATTGATAGATGCCGGAGTCCTAGTCTCGCGAGATTTTCTCCACAGCCTCCCCTTCTTATTAATCTCTTTTTTCAGCACTTTAGTCAGCCACTGGGGTCTGTTGTTTAGCTTCCTCCGAGAAATCGGGCAGTGGTTACTGAGGAGAGTGTGCAATAACTCACTGAAGTGTTCCCAATCTGCGACTTTATTACCAGAAAAAAACCGATTCGCAATTGATATTGTTCATTTCGGTCTTCATTTGATCGAATTCGCCACGCCACACGTCACCACACGTGCGTATGTTGAACTTCAATCGATGAGCGAGCATTAATGTCACCCACAATCAAGACGTCCGGCTGAGTAGATAATCGTGCTAGCTGCTCTAGCAGGCCAGCGTCAGCCTCAGGATCGCTTCTAGGTGGTCGGTAAACAGGCAAAACTTATAGACTGGGTGATTGCGGTACCTTTATAGTAAGCCAGAGAGCCTTGGTACTGCAAGCAAACCGTTTCGTTTTTTTGAGACCAGTAATCCATGTTTCACGTAAGTTATAACGCCTCCTCCTTGGCACCCTCCCTATCTCTTCGAAACAAATTAAATCTGGGTAGCGCCACTTCGCGGTCATCCACATTTTCAGACAACCAGGTTTCTGTTAAAGAGATAATCTCGGGGGACATATCGGATATGTGCACTTTTAGTTCATCTCAATTGGAAAGTAGACTCTGTGCGTTGGTGTACATAAACTTCAGCGACTTATTTTTTGCGACTTTTGTTACGGTCCACTTTGAACCTCCATGTAAGGAACCAGTTGCGCTTTCATTCGAATTGGTTCTGTCCAACGAATACGTAGAGGACGGTGCACTATCTCTTCGTTGTAGATCGTCAAATGTGGCTCCCCGTTATGTTTTCTCAATCGCATTTCGAGAACTAACTGTCGGCGTTTTTTCCTCTCCATTGGCGTATAGCGCGGTTGAAAAAAACTTCCCAATTGTTATTTTTGATTATGAAACGTCGTGCGAGAATTAGTTTGACATGTTCTTCACTATTTAACACTACTTTTAGCGGTCGGGGACGTATAAGCTCTGATATGTCATTTGGACGCTTTTCAAGCCTTAAGTGCTTTCGCAAATCTACCACCTTGGTGGGCCACAGGAGCTTGTTGAGGAGACCTGGGAAGAGCCCATGGTCTGCCAAATCCCAATCTGTGAAAGTCTTGGCCTCGGATTCTGGAAGTCCATGTATTATCAGATTTTGTGAGCGGTCGGGCAAACCTCTCGATGTTTTCGTAACATCGAGCTTTGGGGAAGACAAAATTTGCCTGTCATTGTGTAACGATGGCTTATGCACGATCTGAGGTTTTACAAACACCACTTCAGTGGAACCCCCACTTACACGTGTTGTATCCGATGACTGGCGTTTTGCTGATGGATGTTGCCCATCGGTATCACGTACTTGGCTATTTGCTTTGCTTGCATAAGTGCAACTTGAACCCTCTTCCACGTCTTTCGTCAGCGTAGCTGGAGGGATGTCAGCCTGCTCGTTCAAAAGACCAGGATCGAGCCCCGGCCCCGCGGACTTTTTGCTATCTTTTGATACCTCTGCATGTCCAATGCCCGTATCTGTTGCTGAAGCATTCTGTTTATGACACTTCGTGACTTCATTATTGTTCTGCAGTTTTGCCATGTCTTGCTCTTTCAGTATAGAGGCCTCGGAACTAATTGAATAACTGCAACTTTGAGTGCTCATAACGTCGATCGTTTGTGGAGTGTGTTTGCATGTCAGTCGGTTTGTCCGATAGACCGGGTTCGAGCCTCGGCCCTGCCGGACTCTCTCTCTGACATTAGACACTTGCGCATGTGCAATGCTCGCATCTGTTTCTGAAGCCTTCTTATTTTTGTTCGGTTTGGTCTTGTTTTCCTCTTTTGGCGGGTAGATCCATGAACTGATTAATAGCTTCATGCTGTTAATCTCAGTTTCCATATGTAGAACTTTCTGATGGAGAATTAAATATGCAGAATAATCTTCATCTGTGTATCTAACACGCCTCAAAGGTGCTAAGCTTCTTGTTCGCTCAGCGGGCGGTGAAGGGACACAAAACTGACCATCATTAACAACGTAGTTGGCTATTTGTTTCGCTTAAGTAAATAAAACTTTGATCACTCACATCGATCAAGCATGGCGTATTGGTCGTCACCGCGGCTCCTTGGGCCTGGGTTCGAGTCCCGAGTTTTCATCATTTTTGCCTACGTTCGACACATTGCCTAGATTGATACCCATATCTAGCTTTGCTTTGCGGAAGGTTTTCAAAAGTTGTTATGCACGAAAATGTCAAGTGGCAGAGATATTTAAGCAAATTTAAGAAACGACTCAGCCGTGATAGTTTCCGTAGGACCGGGAGGACTGCTGGAGTAAACGAGGCGGATGGTGAAGTTCTATATTCCTGTGAGGACTTCAGTATAGCCGCCTGGAGATGACGGTCCTGTTTGTGCAAATTGGTGTGCTTGGTTTTCAGAGCCATAATAGCCACCGGTCGATGAAAATACTGAACATTGTGAAAGTTCTCGGAGATCGACAATATGCTGTAACGCCCGAGCGCCCTGTTGTCCTTTGGTAGCATATCTTCTTACTGATTATGGCCGGTACTCAGTCGTTCGTCTACGTCCGTTGTCTTCTGGCTGTGTCCACGCACTGTCATTCCACTAGAATGCTTGATCACAGGAACAGTCACACATCGAGATGATAAGCCAAGGCCAAGTGTTAACACACATATATTTATTACGAGTACAGTGGAATAGTAACGATAATAAACTGTCATACAGGCGAACACGTAACCGAAGAAGACAATCGGGGGAAGGTGGAGCAGGAGACTACCACCGTGGGACCCTCGCAGGAAGGGCAACTGTTATTCACAACCGTCTACTGGGGAGGGTGGGGCTGGAGACAACCACCAGGGAAGGGAAACAACAGATACCCCCTTTACCTGCGAGGTCACACCACCTACAACATCCTGGACTAGACTCAATGTCACCGCACCAAAGTAATTAAAACAAGGATCAATCTCATTGTTCTCTGGATACTACAATGCAACCATACTTGAAAGTTGCGTATAAGTCACTTTATTAAGGGAAAAAGGCTTTCGTCCTTGAGTGCCCTATTCATAACCAAAATCGCATAAAAGGTCCACCGTAACAATATTACATAATACAAATGTACAAATGTAGGCTTAACATCAGCGATAAGTATGAGCCAGTTGCAAAATGCTGCTACTGACACTTTGTTCATTATATCTGCCACAGTTTCTCAGCAAATGAGAATCAAGTTTGTGTTTAAAAATGTCAACAGTATCTGAGAGGACCACATCTTCCGGGAGTCCGTTCCACGCTCCAATGACCCCCTGAGAGAAGGCGTTTCGTTGAACGTCGATACGGTCCGGTTTCCTCTGTAGTTTAAAAGGAGACCTCGCAGATGGTCAGTCCGAGCCAATTCGAAGAAATCATCAAATTCTCGGGCGCAGTCTTGGCCTCTAACAATACGGTAGGTTTGTATGAGGTCCCCGCGGAGTTGCCTATAATTGAGAGGGAAAAGATCAAGTTCGGTCAGTCTGTCTTCATAAGGCAGATGACCAAGATTCTTGACCATCTTTGTAGCCCTCGCCTGCACTCGTTCCAGGTGCAGGTAATCCTTCTTGAACCACGGACGCCAGGCCTGGACAGCATACTCCAAGTAGGACCGAAAAAACCCTCCGTAGGTTTTCCTGAAGAGCTCCTTGTCAATGTTGACGAATCCCTGCCTAATCGCAAACAGCACCTGTGTCGTGCGTTTAGCTGCCTTTACACACTGAGTAGGTGGTTTAAGTGAGGAATTTATTAGAAAATCGAGATCCTTTTGTTCGTTCAAATTTGAAAGCGGGTGCCCATCGAGGAGGTATTGGAAGGAATCTTACTTCAGTCCTTCTTGTACGGAGTCTTAAAACCACACACTTACTAATGTTGAAGTTAAAGAGCCAACGAGCAGACCAGCAGCTTAGTCGATTGAGACTCTCTTGAAACACTTTCCTATCGATGTCAGACCTGATGGCTCTCCAGAGTTTGACGTCGTCGGCAAACATGATTGCGCTGCCAACCAGGTCGTTGACACAGTCGTTGATATAGATAAGGAAGAGCAGTGGCCCTAAGACAGAGCCTTGGGGGGACGCCACTCAGCACAGATGTAGGGTTTGACTTTGAGTCACCGATGCACACAGTTTGCGATCGCCCTGTTAGAAAATCTGTGATCCATGCCAGCAGGTTTCCTCTTATGCCAATTTCTGACAATTTATACATAAGACGCTAATGTCGGACGCTGTCAAATGCCTTCTTGAAGTCCGTATAGATGACGTCAACCTTACCATCTTCATCTAGTACGCGAGTCCACTGCTCAGTGGAGAGTAGAAGGCTGGAAAGGCAAGAATGGTTCTTTCTGAAGCCGTGTTGGAGCCCTGAGAGTAGGTTGTTCTCCTCCAAGAACTTAATTGTCATCTTCTTGATTATCGTTTCCATCACCTTACAGCAAATGCAAGTTAGGCTGACGGTCCGGTAATTTTTGACCTTCGTGTGGGTTCCACCCTTGTATATCGGGTAAATATTTGCCATTTTCCGTTCGGATGGCAGTTTTCCTAGTTCAAATGAAGAACGAAAGATATGTGCAAGGGGCTCTGAGAGTTCGCTTGCCAATTCTTCCAAGAACTTGGTTGGTTAATTGTCTGGACCGGATGACTTTGCTTCTTTGAGGCTCTGCAGCTCCCTCTCAACTACAGATGTTGAAAATAGTAGAGAATGAAGTGCTGGACCGGCGTTTACAACAGCACTGTTGGCATTATCAGAATTAAGCTCGGTTTCCCTAGTGAATACCGAGGCAAAGAACTGGCTGCAGTACTCGGCTTTCTCGTCATTCTCACCGACTTCTCTGCCATCATCATTCTTAAGTACTGCGACAGGATCCTTGGTTTTTGATCTACTGTTAATATAGCGGAATAGAATTTTGGGCTTTTCTTCGGCCTGTTGGAGGATTCTTGATTCATATTTCTTCCTGGCCTGGCGAATTGATTTTTTTACTGCATTTCTTTGGCATCGGAATTCCTCGAGGTGAACTGACGACCCAGTTTTCCTGAATAACTTCCATTTCCTATTCTTCTTCTTTAGTTGCCTGTTAAGGTCTCTCGTCAACCAGGCAGGACGAATAGTCATCTTGTGTACCTTTACCGGACAAAAGCGCTTAAGCAGATCGAATGCAACCCTCTTGAGTGATCTCCAATCCTCCTCCGGACCCGTCTTGAGCAGGCAGTCCCAATTCACGGACGATAGTGCATTCTTCATTGAATTGAGATCTGCCTTCCATATGTTTGGCTGGTCCTCCGTTTTCCTCAGCCGTTGAGTATGGAGTGAGTAATCCCAAATTAGCGTCGTATGGTCACTCTTACCGAGCGGAGCACTTGAATGCACTTCATCTATGTAGGATGAATCCTTCGTGAAAATGAGATCCAAACAAGTAGCCCGCTGGTTTTCTCGAAATTCGGTTATGCCCTTAACGTTCTGAACTAGAGATAGGTCAAGCGTGAGATCCATTAATTTGGAACTAAAGGAAGTTGACGCCGCCTCAACTGTCAGGTTGTTCCATTCAATTGCAGGGGCGTTGAAGTCACCAACGATGAGAACCCCCTGGTGGCTAGTAGCTTCTTTCACCATACCAAGGAGCGAGTCGTTGGCTCCACTCAGAATGTTTGGTGGCCGGTAAACAGCCAGGAATTCAAGGTTCTGTGAATTCGCCTTCTTGACTTTTAACCAGACGGACTCATACTCCAGAGCTACAGTGTTTTCTCTTTCTACAACAGAGATTTCAGTTCTAACATATGCGACAACCCCAACTTTATGAAATGATTATATTCCAACGTAATCTTATTTTTCTTGCTATATTCACTTGGTGGTTTTTTAAAAAAGGCATCCTATACAAGTAGAACTTAAGTTAACCTAGTACGCCCGATTTCCACTTTTTCAGAATTTTCCACTTTGCTAAAAAAGCTTGTAGTTCTATCAACCGTTATATTCCTTCATAAATCACAACATGCCCCATTGTGAAGAACGACCATTTGTTTATTGTTTCAAGACTTTTGGGGCCGCAGCTTTGGTTGCTTCTGAGAAACAGGGAGTTACTAGTAAAAATCTTTCGATTTCATGATTTAGTGAACCTATTGTACACCAAAAACACTTCCTTTGTCTGACACAAAGTGAGAATAAAAAGAAGAAGACTCGATCGCTGGGACAGTATGTTTATTCGCCTGACGTGTAGAGGTTATATCACTACAAATATACAAAACGTCTTGGCAAATACGCAATGAAAAACTTTCTAAGGTAGGCTAACTGCTAGTAAGTGATTTACCAGACTATTCTAGTGGAAAAATGGCAAAACCGGTATATGAGGGTGACGATGAAGATAAGAAATGATACAACTCACTTAGATCCTTCACGGTCCTAGCCGGCAGTAGTCAAGCAGTCGACTTGCCAAAGGATGACTCCGTGAAGACCGGGATCCAAGTTCGTTGGGCCGCGATTGTGAAAATTGAGGGACATCTCGTTTGCAAATTGTTGCTGAATTCTCCTGAGCCCGAGAATGATCACCAAAGAGGTGTCATTGAAGGGCAAAATAAACAGCGTCAGGTGAGGAGAGAATTGAGCTGTGGAGAGTGTTAAGCAAGACAGTTGTTGGCACGCGTCAAAACCGAAAGTGTGGTTGTGTGTTATATTCGAGTTTAAACAAAATGGGTTATTCATAAATTTAAAAAACGCACAAGTTGAGCCAAGAGCCCGCATAACTCCCCAACCAGCGCGTTAGTGGGTTACAAACGCTCGACAAAAGAGGATGTACAAAAAGGTTAAACAACAAAGTCTCGCAAGTTGGTAGGCAAACGAACATGTCTAACAGAACGAGTGGAAGGTGGGGAAGGAGAAGGAGGGGGTGCGAGGGGTGGAGGTAGGTTTGGGTGGAGAGGGTGGTGGTGGGCTGGGGGCAGCAGGTGGAGTGCAGGGCGAAGGTGCCGTGGAAGTGGGTGGATCAGGTGATGGTGTCGTGCATTCAACGTAGGCCGGCTTCAGTCTGTCGATGGAGACGGTATCAGTAGCATCAGCCCTTTGAATGACGAAATATTTATCCTTCCGTTCAAGCACTTTGAAGGGACCATCGCGTATGGTGGGCAAAGGGGCCTGCGAACTGCGTTGTACCGGACAAACACGAATGGGGGTTTTGTGCAAGTCATCGTGCACGAAAACGCGTCGAGGTGTCGCGCGTGTGGGGGTTGGGCGCAACCCCCACACGCTAGACACCTCGATGCGGCCATGCGTTGCTGCAGCTGTTGCACGAAGTTGTTCGTGGCGTCAGGGGTGACGGAGGAAGACTGCACGAGCTCACCAGTTAAACGGAGGGATGTGCCGTAAACGAGATCGGTGACAGTGCATTGAGTGTCTTCCTTAACAGCCGAGCGAATGCCGAAGAGGACAAACAACAGGCTGTCGCTCCAATTGTGCGGGGCAGGTTGAGACATCAACGCGGACTTCAACTGACGGTGAAGGCGTTCTACGAGGCCGTTTGATGCTGGGTGATAGGCAGTTGTGGTGATATGCGAGCACCCGAGCAGTTTGGTGAACTCACGGAAGAGTGCAGATGTAAACTGACTTCCGCGGTCAGTGGTGAGTGTAGCTGGAACACCGAAGTTGGCTTTCCAGTGCGTAAGGAAAACCGTGGCAATATTCTATGCTGAGGTATCCGAGATGGGAACGGCGATGGGCCATCGTGTGAAATGATCAACAGCGGTCAGAATGTGCGAGAAACCGAGAGATGGGGGTAACGGTCCAACTAAATCCATGTGGACGTGTTGAAAACGGGCGTCGGGAACCGCAAACGTGCTGAAAGGTGAAACGGTGTGTGTGTGTGGTTGGACCTTATTCTTTTGACAGGCTAAGCACTGCCTGGTCCATGTAGCAATGTCAGTGTTCATCTTTGGCCAGACGAAACGGGCTGCGATGAGTTTGCGGCCGGCAAGAACACCGGGCTTGGATAGCGAGTGGAAGTGGTCGTAAACAACCTTCCGATAGGATTGAGGTACTACAAGACGAGGGGTACCTGTAGAAAAATCACACACGATAGAGCCTGGTGCCGCGGGGAGGGGAGCCTCACGCAGCTGAAGCACAGAAAACGCAAGCATTTCAATGACGGAGTCATCAAGTGCCTGCGCTTCTGCAAGCTTCGCCAGGTCTAACGTGGTGATAAGAGCGTTGACCTCTGGACGGGACAAGGCATCAGCAACGACATTCTCATTACCGCGGACATAGCGTATATCTGAGGTGAATTTGAAGATGAAGTCAAGGTGGCGTACTTCACGCGGCGAATATCGATCAGGCTTAGCTTTGAGGGCGTAAGTGAGAGGTTTGTGATCCGTGTAGACCTAAAAATCTCTCCCCTCGAGCAGGTGGCGAAAATGTCGGATGACTAGGTAAATGGCGAGAAGTTCACGCGACAAGGTAGTATAGCGAGTCTGCGCCGGCTGAAGCTTCTGGGAGTAGAAGGCTAGTGGCTGCAATTGTCCGTGGACCTGTTGCTGCAGAACTGCACCGACGGCAATGTTTGAGGCATCGGTGGTCAGGATAAGCTGTGTATCAGCATCGGTGCTCAGGTGATGAAGCAGGCTGGCATCCACGAGTGCTTTTCTGGCTGCCTCGAATGCTTTAGAGCACTGGGTGAAAGTTGAAGCGACTTGGCCTTTGATTTCAAAAGATCCGTCAAAGGTGCCAGGGTGGCGGCGCGATTTGGTATGAAACGCCGGTAGTAGTTGATTAGGTCGATGCAATAGCGGAGCTGAGTTATGGACTTTGGGGCTGAAAAGACAACACGCTTTGCACCTTCTCTGGGAGGGGTGTGATCCCATGTTGGTCAAAATGATGGCCAAGAAAATCCAGAGAAGTGACGCCAAAAAGACACTTATCGACGTTGAGCTGTAAACGATTTTTTTGAAAACGATCAAAAACTTGGC
>JAYGXS010000026.1:33509-56303 GCA_036362985.1 Ligula intestinalis
TGACGAGCTTGTGACAAGGATGTCGTCGATGTACACGAACGTGAAGGAGAGACCGTGTAAAATGTCATCGACAAAACGCTGAAACTTTTGCTCCGCGTTCCGCAAACCGAAAGGCATGCGAAGGAATTCAAACAGGGTGAATGGAGTCGTGACGGTGGTTTTAGGGATATCCTCCTCCGCGACCGGTATTTGGTGATATGCTCGCACAAGGTCAATCTTGGAAAAATCGTCTTTCCGGCCAACATGTGGAAAAAGTCATGAATATGGGGAATCGGGTACCGGTCCGGGACTGTAGCTCGATTGAGAGTGCGATAATCACCGCATGGCCGCCAATCATCCGATGACTTTTTGGGAACCATGTGCAGTGGTGAAGCCCATGGACTGGCCAAAGGACGGATAATCCCCAAATTCAATGTGTGCTCGAATTCATTCTTCGCGATTTGCAGCTTCTCAGGATGAAGCCTACGCGGATGAGCATGGACCGGTCTGCCGGTCGTAGTGATATGGTGGCGAACGGCGTGTTAAACCTGCTCCGTAAACTGACAGGGCTTCGAAAAGGAAGGATAATCCCTCAATATGTCAGAAAATGGTGGGCTTGGCACGGCCAAGTGGATGCCAGCGGAAGGCTCACGCGAAACTACCCCGACATTAAAAAGCTGAGTGGTAGGATCTAGCAACTTCTGATGTTAAAGGTCAACTGTGAGGCCAAAGTGTGACAGGAAATCCCCTCCAATGATAGGCGACTAGACGTCGGCCTGGATATAGACCCATTGGAAGTGGCGACGAAGCCCGAGGTTTAACGTTAGGGAACGTTGACCGAACGTGGCGATAGAAGTGTTGTTCGCAGCCTGCAGTGTAAAGTACGATAGCTGGAGATGATGACGACAAGGGGCGGTAAAACGCTAACCTCTGCGCCTGTGTCGATGAAGAAACGTAACCCTGTGGACTTTTCGGTCACGTAAAACAGGCGACTGTGTCGCGAGTGGCCAGCACCACTCGTCGCCATTACTGGCTGGCGGAGCCGTTTCCCGAACGTGAACGTCTAGCATAAGAACAAGTTGGGACGCATTAAATAGCATCCAGGCCAAAAGGTCAGTGGCACAAGCAGACCTTGTCGTCTGCACGTTCTTTTGAGTACGAACGGTTGCGGCTTGAAGAGGGACGACCGGTTTGAAACCGGTTGAGTGTGGAACACATCGCGCTCACTTTAGAGCACAATAACCTGACAGTATCTTTAATATCCTGTTGTCTGTAACGTCCGAATCGGTTCAGAGGATGAAGTAGAGTGCGGGGATGAGGTACCAAGCGATTTAGTGGACTTTCGCTGTGTACGGTTGTCAGGTTTACGGTCGGATCGTGAGGCCGAAACCTGGGAGACGGCATGCTGAGGTACTGAGGTAGAGGCTTGATTTACAGCGTACGAACAAGTACCGGGGCAACATTGTTGGATGCGATCTGCGTGATCCGCGAGTTTGGTCAGCGTAACATCGTCATCAAGCAGGGCGAGTACCTGTTGCATTGGATGGGGTAATTTATCCATCCGAATGCGACGGAAAATAGAATCATCTAAGGTACGACCAGCAAGCAGGTGACGCATGTGGCGCATTAGAGCAGAGGGGTTTTGGTCGCCAAGCTCGACGTTGTTGAGGAGTTGGCAAAGCTTGCTGTCGGCAGATTGTGCCGTACGCTCGAGAATATCCTTTTTTAAACTAGCGTAGGACTTGACTTTGGGGATAGGATCAAGGAGACCGTGAACGGCGAAAGCGATGTCGAAAGATAAGTACTGCACGACGTACGCGTAACGCGTACGTTCGCCAGTAATCTGACGTGAGGCATAAACAGCCTCGATCTGTTTGAACCAGACCGTCGGGTCACGCAGTTTGTACGGGGGAAGCTTAATGGATATCTGAAAAACCTGAGGCTCGTCCTGTTCAGGTGGTATACACGAGTTGCTAGAACCAGCATCATCTTCGTCGCAATCGTAAAATTGGTGGTATCTGTAGCCAATGTTGAAAAATGTATGACCGGCAGAGTAAAACGGGAAAAACAGGTGAATGGAATAAAAAATAAGACGTGGATGACAATAGAAAAGGGGTCACCAAATTTGTAGAGGCTATATCACTACAAATATACAAAACGTCTTAGCAAATACGCAATGGAAAACTTTCTAAGGTAGGCTAACTGCTAGTAAATGATTTACCAGACTATTCTAGTGGAAAAATGGAAAAACCGGTATATGAGGGTGACTATGAAGATTAGAAATTATGCAACTTACTTAGATCCTTCACGGTCCTAGCCGGCAATAGTCAAGCAGTCGACTTGCCAAAGGATGACTCCGTGAAGACCGGGATCCAAGTTCGTTGGGCCGCGATTGTGAAAATTGAGGGACATCTCGTTTACAAATTGTTTCTGAATTCTCCTGAGCCCGAGAATGATCACCAAAGAGGTGTCGTTGAAGGGCAAAATAAACAGTGTCAGATGAGGAAAGAATTGAGTTGTGGAGAGTGTTTAGCAAGACAGTTGTTGGCACGCGTCAAAACCGAAAGTGTGGTTGTGTGTTATATTCGAGCTTAAACAAAATTGGTTATTCATAAATTTAAAAAACGCACAAGTTCAGCCAAGAGCCTACAGACGTTTCGATATCCGTCGCGGATTCTTTATCAGAGATATGAGTAGCAGAAACAGGTTAAGCCTGCACAGAAGTTTGCTGTATTTATAGGACACAGTCATTACTGCAAGCAATCCACGGCAATTAGCGTTAATTGCCTTCTCGTGTGTGTATTGTTAGTTGGACGGCACGCGGGCTCTGACCTTTTGAACTTTCATCACGGGCCAAAAAGACTTTTAATGGACTTGTTTTATTGCGCTTAAGTACGGACGTAGAAGACAGTTTGCTGTTTAGTTATCGTCAGTTCCTCTAGGCTTTCTTCACGTGGTGCTCCGTTCACCAGGTACTTTCTTTTGCATGTGTGAAAAAGTTATCGCATAGTTTGCAAAAAATAACAAACTTACGGGCTATCCAGATTAGTATTTTTTGAGTTTTGTGCAATAGGTTTCAGTTCCTTCGCTTTTTGCAATTATCCCTAATTTCAGCCGGTGTCTTCCGTTTATTTATTGATCAGTGTGACTTTATTAGGTTAATCGATATAGATTTAAATTTCGCTATCGTCGTGTTCATACAATTGGTGGATTTCTTGGTCTTTCTGCCCTAATTGATAAAAATACCAACTCGGAGTCGAACGGAATCAGATGTTGGCCAACTTCTTCGAACGCTAAACGTATCTGAAAACCCGAATCTCATTTTTCAACAGGATAGTGCAAACCTTACTTCTTTAAATACTCCACTCCTTACAGACCGTATTTGTGAAGGCAATTTTAGAAAAAGTGTGTAAACCTAGATAACAAAAGTCATTCGTACTGTGCCCATCTGCATCGAAAATATAGCGCCATTCGGGGGGGGGGGGGTAAGTCACACATTTATCTATAGTTCGTTGGTTTGTGCGTTGTGAAGCCTGTCTAATTGGGACAAAACCTTTACGCCATTACTCTCACCTCCATAAATACTTTCTGCAGTAAGCCCAGGAATTTCCCGCCTACTCCTCGGTCTATTGCATCCTTTCAATCCGTAAGGCGTCTCTGCCTGAGAAAAATTTTAGCAAAGGAAAATCTTTAAACAGCGGTCTTCTCGAGCACGTGTTTACTTTAAAGATTTTCGATTTGCCTCCTATTTGTTTCGCATTGTCGTAAGTGCAAATATGTCCTTTTTCCTATTATTGCCTTTTCACTTAATGTTTCACTGTGTTTACTGCGAAGCGAAATTCGCACTTGAGGTTTCCGCATATCATTAGAGAACTTAGGTTTTCTATCTTCCTTGGTTTTTGTGGAAAAGTATGTACATTTTTTAGTCCACAACCTCTGATCGGTCTTGCATAATCAAGCTTTCTTCAACCTCTACGCAGTTCATGTTCCGCTTGCCTAGTTTTTTTATGTCATCGCGTGGTCAGATGTAGTTATTTTGCTCTTATTTTTCTGCTTTTTAACTTAAGTTCATCCATGTTTCTAAAAATAAAGATGCTTGTTTTATGCAATATTATATTATTTGTGTGACATTACTTGCAAGTCTTTACACAGATTTTTTATAGTTTATTTTGATTGTGTTTACGTTTAAAAGACCGGATTAGTCACTAAATTGATCGTTGCGAGTATCGTTTTTGTATCAATAATGTTGGTTTGCTTTACCAAGGTGGATTTTGCACTTCGCAAGATCAACCTTGTTAAGGGGATCGACCATCAGACATAATATTACTCCATAATTTCTTTTCTTTGACAAGATTGGATCATGACACCAAGCCATCCAAAAAAGGCTTCTCACGTTTATCTGATGTGTTGTCTTTTTTGAGCGCTAGCTACACAGTTATAACAGAAATGTCCCTTCAGTAAATGTTTGCAGTGATGCTTGAAGCTGATGTCTCGTGGAAACTGGCCGGCTCTATTCAGTCAAGCACAGTAGTCCTTCGCTTTGGCCACATCGTGAACTAAGTTGAAGAGAAATAAAGTATTAATTCATTGAAAAGTTTAAATTCACTTTGCTTACTCCATTTAAAAATTGAAAAATGTCAGTTCATATTGCCGACGTAATTTAACTGCAAGTGAACATATCGTTATCTTGCCGAGCATCAGCCTAAGTTTTGGTGTAGACAAAAAAATTGCGATTTTTGTCAAGTGTCCTCTCAGTTCTGCATTTCTGGCTGGTCATTGACTGGTTTGCACGCAAGCAGCGGATAGCTTGTCTGCTCTGAGAGGATAATCGCCTCTCCTATCGGCCATAGGGATGAGAGAGGCAATAGACCCGAGGTTTAAATTTTAAATGGGTAGAGTGTGAGCCTCGGATTGAGACAAGTGCCAGACATTCCTGGTGCATTGGTGAGGGCTAAACATACTCGAACTTTAAGCACAGGAAGCCAAAAACTTCTCAAATTACATTTTGGTATAAAGGAAAATGATAGAGAGGTTAGTAAAGTGTCCTTTAAGTTCGTTGTTGGCTGGTGTTTCGATGGTCCGCACGCCAATATTGCATATATCGCCTACTCTGAGAGAACCGATCCCCTGACCGTTTAAATCATGGGGAGTCAAACGTTCACTCTACTAAAAGACGAGAGGGGGATTAAACCTGGAGCCTTGATTTTTGCTGGCTAGAGGCTAAATTTCGGACTAAGACAAGTGCCGGACACCCCTAGTGCATTGTTGTGCTTTACACACGTTAGGACCTTGGGTATAGAGACCTTGTACATTTTTCACCTTACTGCACCCTTACCCCGTATAGTATTCCAACTCATAGTATTTGCCAATCAGACTCTATTGTGGGTCATAATATTGCAAGCGGACATTTTTTAGGAGGTTCATCTTCGGTTTCGAGTAGAGCTGCGTACCTAACAGCCGCCTAAAGTACCTGCGTGGTCTTCTTTATATTGGCGCTGCAACCGAAGCCTCAAAGCGCAGGGTAGCAGTGGCGATATAATGCACTCAATTGTGCTTTGTTGTCGCCATGCTAAAGTACTGTCAACTGTTATTCCTTATTTTATCAGGAAGTCAGTGGGCCATATTTCTTCCATTCATGGTCCTCGCCTGCTTATTTGTCGCAATAAAGAATAGGTTTATTTACGTTGTCCAACAACCAGAGAGTTCTCGTTTAAGCCATAGGTTATCAAGGTCTTGTGTTTTGGTATCTTCGGTGGACAACGGATAATAAGCCGTTACCGACTTTTCGACACTCTGTTACCTTTGTGGGTATTTTGTTTTTTTTGTTGGCACTAACTGACTGTTAGCAAATACTTTTTTGAGCGAGAGAAAATGCTTTATTTTTAAGGGAATACTAAAAAATTCAGCAAAAATGGCCCCATTCACGGAGATTAAGGGATAAGATAAGTAAAGGGTCATGGTAAAGGTCAAAGGTAAAATGTCATTTAATACTCAAAATTAAAAGTTAACACGATATTCACGTCTATAATGGAGACAGGTCTGTTTTCAACTTCTCAATTTCCCCTTAATCACACGTGAGGTAGCGTGCTAGGAATGAAAGTACAGATTGGTGATATGCCGATGTACGGCAAAACATATGACGAAAGCCTCGGCGTGTAGTACGGGAAGTCTTTGCAGCCATTAGTTAAGAGTGGGGAAGGTAGTTGACCTCTATAAGGATGCGATCAGCAAATTGCTTGACTGTTTTACAATGTCGTTGTTGTATAATTTCAGCTAAAAAGCATAGGAAACACCGGCAGCTGAAGAGAGCATTGGGAGGATACGTTTAAAAACGGCCAGGTATTTTTTAAGCAAGGCTGGAAAAATAACTGGAGAGTAATAAAGAATGATGATCGAGGACAAAATAAAACAAACAGGTTCCGGAATACAGTCATATCGACAGAGCGCTACTTTCCGATAAATTTTTATCATGTGCATACTTCGTAAGCCAGTGGTGCGGAGTTTTACTGTAGAAGAAAACCTTTAGAGAAAACCTATTAGCGCTTTGGTGATCAGGCTGACGACCTGTTTGTTAAAATTCTTCAAGACCAGCTTTTTATATTCACAGGTTATCCAGCTCTAGGGTTTGGATATCATCGATGGATAAGGTCATCTAGTCGACCTTAAGTGTCTTCAAGTTTATAACTACCTATGTTTCCATTCTTATTGAAAAAATATGTTTAACTCTGTGACGCTTCACCATTTTTACCGAACTGGGACATTACAATGCTACAGGAGTAATTCATTTTTACACGACATTAAGCGGTAAGCAAAGTCTTCCGCACTCCTACCGCCCGCTGCAAGAGTTGGCATCGAAACTGCCCTATTTATTAAAATAACCCTTACTTAGTTTCGTTTATTAAATAAAATCAGTATGGGTCCTCCTCAAAAGAATGTCCGTTTAATTGCTATCATTATGCACCTAAAAACACTCACTGGCAAAAATTACTCTACTTGTATGACGGTTTAAAGGCAAAACACCACAATTGATGGCCTGCAAGGGAGGGCGAAGCTACCTCAAAGACCTGCGAAGCCTCTACGTAAATATCGAGGAGTCAACCAATAAGCAAGCGAGCATATCCTCCGTCTGCGGAGGCAAGCTTGAAATCCTGCTCACTCCGAATGATGGTCCTTACGCTCATGCGATATTCACTCTAGAGGTAGGTCTGGAGATTTGCTTCCCAAGTTTTAGTCAGTTAGCACAGCATAATCTAGATGTTCAGGCTAGCCTCCCAAACCATTTTTTTTGGAATTTTTCATACTAATCTCTTGATTCGATACGACTAAAGAAGTTAGTTGTCAGAGTCCGTCATCTTCATCGCGTGCCGGATTATTAATTTTAGTATATCCACTTACCTATACATATATATATAGCAGTAAGGGGCTGATGAAGGCTAATAAGCCCGAAACAGTTCTGTATCAAGTTACCCCCAAATGCTGTCATACCCCCTTTACTGCTATTATGACTTGGCCGTAATCGACCTGGCAGGCGGTCACCCGTTGGGGACCTCTGACCACCACATGAACTTGTTTAGTTCGGAAGCCTATTCGATCGGTGTTCGCACATTTATGAGTGAATATATATATATATATATATATATATATATTATGATGCATTCAGAAAGCAGCAACGACTTAGCACACCTACATATGTTTCAGTTTGTAGTCTACAATTTTTAATCAGAGTATGATGCTAACTCAGCCTTACAAGCCATAGTGTTTTTGTACGCTTTGTGTAAAATTAAAAACGTATTATTTGTTTTATATGGTTCTCCTTTCAGATAGTCGCTTCTGACAACTATCCCCGTGTTCGTCCTGAGATCCGCTTCCTCACACCAATTTTTCATCCCAATATTAACATAAATGGGGGCTATATTTGCCTTAGCCTGATGGATGACTGGAACAGGTACGCTGCCCATTTAATTCTGGAGCAAGCACTTTATCTCCTTTCCGCATTCAGTTGTTACAGTTTCCTCGACGTCATCAAGGCGGTTCTATTTCTCCTTGCCAATCCAAATTTTGACAGTGCCAATAACTCATTCGGCTCCTTATCCCCAGAGTACAGAGACAGATTTGAAGAGGTGTGCAGGCAATTTCTTGCCGGATTTCCCATCAAGGGTGAGGTCTACCCGGCGAACGAGAAGTGGTGCGAGTGGGCACGTGCAAACAACTGCTTTCCGGTGCCTAAGCGGAATCAGAGTGGAGATGAATCGCACCCTACCATTCAGCCGACTCTGGATGTGAGTGAGACCATTTTTTGTCTTTATGCCTTGTTCCTGTTTCCTCAATGTTTTGTATATTTACTCTACCAGTAGACTTAGGCTAGGCTAAAGTGCATGAAGTACAGCTAGTCTGTGACGATGCCTGTTGATAATGGGGAACTTGTAATTGATATGTGATCGCAGAATGGTTGTGAAGATGGACATTCTGTGTAAGCCTGGTCTTGAAATTTCGGGGCACCCTATGCTATTGAAATTTTGCCTGAAGTTTCTAGTTGATTTGGAATAATTCGGATTTAAGGTGGTTTCGGATGGCTCTGTCGGACCCCATTGCCTTCCAACACCATATACGATTACGAACAGTTATCTTTGTTATCCTTCATTTATTGCGCACAATTGAATCAATTCGCATATTATTCTTGCGGATACCTTTTCGATGTCATTATGCTGTCGTAAGAATATTCTCTAATAGCTGCTTACCCGAATGGTGATGCATATATTAAGAGTAATTTTATTTCTCCTGGTGTCATCTGTTGCCAAGAAACGTTCATGCTACAGTGAGCGGGATTTTTTCTTGGTTTTTTGGTCTCTTGTAAGACTTACTGGGTTCAAGAGCAAGGATAGTTGCCGTTATAGCTTTATCTGGCGCGGCAGTTGGAAGCTTGTTAATGCAACTTCCGTGGATACCCTATCCATACTTTGGCGTTTTTGACGCCTTACCCTCGCCTGCTCTGTGCTGCCTTGTGCGATTTTGACTAAAGCTCAATCCAGAATAAAACTGCGTTTGAAGTAGGCAACTTATAAATTCCTATGGACTAAATAGTCGTGGTATAAAAGTAGGTGGGAGCAACAGGGCCGCTGCACATATACTAAATTTCTCTTAAGTCATCATATGTGGCCTGTTCTTTTCTAATCCACTCTATGTACGCATTTTCAGATCCCACCTTCAGACGGTCCAACCGCATCCCTGGAGAGACAGTTGGATGCAAAAGTCGAAGCACAGCTGTCAGATCCGGACCTGACATCTGACCGCATGAGTTCTTCCACGCCTTCCACCTATGTCCCTTCCGTGGCCAATGTCCGGTACTCAGTCGGTACCGACTCCGAGCAGTTCGGCTCTGTCTACTCAGTTTCCGGCCATAAGTGCCTACAAACCTTTCGCATCCTTCTGTGCCAACAGGAAAACCGCGGCCCCCAAATTTTCTATTTTAGTGATTACCTGGGTTGTCCGTCGTGCCAGCAGAACAAAGAACCATTGTATTCTTGCAATCAGACTGACCTAGTAACCCCTGGGACTCCCAATTACCATGAATCCACCTCCCAAAGCAGCAAGTTCCTCGATTGGCTCTCCTATCGCCGTGTGTTTTATTCGGCTGAGCCATATTCATGGTACAGTAGTTCGCCATCTGTCAGCCAGATAGCTACTCTATTCCGTGAAAAGGAAGTTGTCACTAATGCATATGAACTGTTCCCTGACTGTGGCTACTATGTGCTCAGCGCCCTGTTCGCTGAACCGCGCTCGAAGCCGAAACAAATAGAGGATGACCCATTAGATGGATCAGTGACTTTGGAGGACTTTTTTGATCTGAGATGTGAAATTGATTGTGCACGTCCAACCGATGGCCATCAGTTGGTTGTCGAAGAGGGGGAAGGAGGTGAAGAGGAGATGGAGGCGGAGGAATCCATCTCTGATGGGTCGCTTTCAAATTGCAGCAGCGGGCAAAATGACGAGGGATTTGGAGAACCGAGAGAGAAAAATGAGGACAAGAACTTCGACGATGAGGAGGAGGAGGAGGAGGAGGAAGAGGAAGAGGAGAATAGTTACACAGAGCGTTCGAACGCGAGCGAAGACAGAAGAGCATCGGAAGACTTGTTGAATTCCCTCTACGCCAGGCCAGTGGTTGCCAGTAATGAATCATTCAGCGCCTGCTACGACTGTCCTTGGTATTACAATCAAACGGTGAGCGCTATGCAGGAGCTAACACCAAGCGAGTGGATCTTCTTTCAAACGAGGTGGCCACCGATGCTAGCGCCGCGGCAAGTTTTCGACTTGGAGTTGAACTGCCAAGTTCGAATTCCTTGCTGGAGGGGTTCAACACCGAGACTCGTTAAGGATGTTGCAATTTTCTGTCGCCAACATCTCAAGTTAGATTGTTTGCTTCTACTGGATCCACTAGTAAGAAAAGATTTTGAGAATATCTTGCGTTTTTAAAGTACACTAATAAAATTTATGCGTTGTGAACATTTTTACTGGTTTACGCTAGCCAATTTTTGAATAAATAGGGCATTGAAAGGGGAGGGACCAGGTTGTTTACCCGGGATTCACACTTTTATTATTTCTATAACCAACAGACGGTCATTTATCGGATCCTTCATCTGTACAGCACAAACTTATGAAATTATCACAAATGGAAACAAATATGCGAGCTCCAAGTTCTTGTTGCAAAGGAGACTCAGGCGCCGTCACTGGGACAGCACTTGTATTAGTTTGAGCCTTCGGACTCGTACAGAAGGCAAGGATGTAGGTTCAATTATATTAAACAGAAAGCCTCTCGCTCTTGGAAGTATTATTTTTACCACTATCTACTTTTCCTAGGTACCAAGTCCGGCTGTTTCATATGGGATGTGTGCGAGGCTTTGGCCTATTAATTTATTACTCTATTAACTTTTACCACCATGTGTTCATGTCGCACTTCGAGAAAAACTCGATGATTAGGAATGCGATATTGGTAACAAGTATAATCATGACGATGAGGGAGGTGTTCATTATAATGCTGATAGCGACAAAGACTTCGATAAATTCGGTAGTCCTTTGTTTTGTTATGCTGTTGGGGATTCTGTTGATGGCAAAATTCATATGATCTTCCCTGCTTTCTCCCTTTGCAGGCCCTCTCGCCCTGGTCGCCCGTACTTAATGTGCTTTGTCCTCTCGCAGTCAACCCCTCTTCCCCTTCGCCCCACCATTCTTCCACTGCCGCGACGTATAAGGAACGTTGGACCAGTCTGTTCTGGCTCACTGCGATGGATACCTCCCGCAGTAGCCTTACCTGGCCGCAGCACATCATTGCATCCCGAGGCAGCCGCTGGGAACACACAATTGCCCGCTTAGCCCTGCTCTCCAACTGGCTGGCCTGGTTCTCGCGTGTGGAGATTGGCACAGTGCTGGGACAGTCGAGGCAGTGGAAGAATGGTGGGGCGAAGGGGAAGAGGGGTTGACTGCGAGAGGACAAAGCACATTAAGTACGGGCGACCAGGGCGAGAGGGCCTGCAAAGGGAGAAAGCAGGGAAGATCATATGAATTTTGCCATCAACAGAATCCCCAACAGCATAACAAAACAAAGGACTACCGAATTTATCGAAGTCTTTGTCGCTATCAGCATTATAATGAACACCTCCCTCATCGTCATGATTATACTTGTTACCAATATCGCATTCCTAATCATCGAGTTTTTCTCGAAGTGCGACATGAACACATGGTGGTAAAAGTTAATAGAGTAATAAATTAATAGGCCAAAGCCTCGCACACATCCCATATGAAACAGCCGGACTTGGTACCTAGGAAAAGTAGATAGTGGTAAAAATAATACTTCCAAGAGCGAGAGGCTTTCTGTTTAATATAATTGAACCTACATCCTTGCCTTCTGTACGAGTCCGAAGGCTCAAACTAATACAAGTGCTGTCCCAGTGACGGCGCCTGAGTCTCCTTTGCAACAAGAACTTGGAGCTCGCATATTTGTTTCCATTTGTGATAATTTCATAAGTTTGTGCTGTACAGATGAAGGATCCGATAAATGACCGTCTGTTGGTTATAGAAATAATAAAAGTGTGAATCCCGGGTAAACAACCTGGTCCCTCCCCTTTCAATGCCCTATTTATTCAAAAATTGGCTAGCGTAAACCAGTAAAAATGTTCACAACGCATAAATTTTATTAGTGTACTTTAAAAACGCAAGATATTCTCAAAATCTTTTCTTACTAGTGGATCCAGTAGAAGCAAACAATCTAACTTGAGATGTTGGCGACAGAAAATTGCAACATCCTTAACGAGTCTCGGTGTTGAACCCCTCCAGCAAGGAATTCGAACTTGGCAGTTCAACTCCAAGTCGAAAACTTGCCGCGGCGCTAGCATCGGTGGCCACCTCGTTTGAAAGAAGATCCACTCGCTTGGTGTTAGCTCCTGCATAGCGCTCACCGTTTGATTGTAATACCAAGGACAGTCGTAGCAGGCGCTGAATGATTCATTACTGGCAACCACTGGCCTGGCGTAGAGGGAATTCAACAAGTCTTCCGATGCTCTTCTGTCTTCGCTCGCGTTCGAACGCTCTGTGTAACTATTCTCCTCTTCCTCTTCCTCCTCCTCCTCCTCCTCCTCATCGTCGAAGTTCTTGTCCTCATTTTTCTCTCTCGGTTCTCCAAATCCCTCGTCATTTTGCCCGCTGCTGCAATTTGAAAGCGACCCATCAGAGATGGATTCCTCCGCCTCCATCTCCTCTTCACCTCCTTCCCCCTCTTCGACAACCAACTGATGGCCATCGGTTGGACGTGCACAATCAATTTCACATCTCAGATCAAAAAAGTCCTCCAAAGTCACTGATCCATCTAATGGGTCATCCTCTATTTGTTTCGGCTTCGAGCGCGGTTCAGCGAACAGGGCGCTGAGCACATAGTAGCCACAGTCAGGGAACAGTTCATATGCATTAGTGACAACTTCCTTTTCACGGAATAGAGTAGCTATCTGGCTGACAGATGGCGAACTACTGTACCATGAATATGGCTCAGCCGAATAAAACACACGGCGATAGGAGAGCCAATCGAGGAACTTGCTGCTTTGGGAGGTGGATTCATGGTAATTGGGAGTCCCAGGGGTTACTAGGTCAGTCTGATTGCAAGAATACAATGGTTCTTTGTTCTGCTGGCACGACGGACAACCCAGGTAATCACTAAAATAGAAAATTTGGGGGCCGCGGTTTTCCTGTTGGCACAGAAGGATGCGAAAGGTTTGTAGGCACTTATGGCCGGAAACTGAGTAGACAGAGCCGAACTGCTCGGAGTCGGTACCGACTGAGTACCGGACATTGGCCACGGAAGGGACATAGGTGGAAGGCGTGGAAGAACTCATGCGGTCAGATGTCAGGTCCGGATCTGACAGCTGTGCTTCGACTTTTGCATCCAACTGTCTCTCCAGGGATGCGGTTGGACCGTCTGAAGGTGGGATCTGAAAATGCGTACATAGAGTGGATTAGAAAAGAACAGGCCACATATGATGACTTAAGAGAAATTTAGTATATGTGCAGCGGCCCTGTTGCTCCCACCTACTTTTATACCACGACTATTTAGTCCATAGGAATTTATAAGTTGCCTACTTCAAACGCAGTTTTATTCTGGATTGAGCTTTAGTCAAAATCGCACAAGGCAGCACAGAGCAGGCGAGGGTAAGGCGTCAAAAACGCCAAAGTATGGATAGGGTATCCACGGAAGTTGCATTAACAAGCTTCCAACTGCCGCGCCAGATAAAGCTATAACGGCAACTATCCTTGCTCTTGAACCCAGTAAGTCTTACAAGAGACCAAAAAACCAAGAAAAAATCCCGCTCACTGTAGCATGAACGTTTCTTGGCAACAGATGACACCAGGAGAAATAAAATTACTCTTAATATATGCATCACCATTCGGGTAAGCAGCTATTAGAGAATATTCTTACGACAGCATAATGACATCGAAAAGGTATCCGCAAGAATAATATGCGAATTGATTCAATTGTGCGCAATAAATGAAGGATAACAAAGATAACTGTTCGTAATCGTATATGGTGTTGGAAGGCAATGGGGTCCGACAGAGCCATCCGAAACCACCTTAAATCCGAATTATTCCAAATCAACTAGAAACTTCAGGCAAAATTTCAATAGCATAGGGTGCCCCGAAATTTCAAGACCAGGCTTACACAGAATGTCCATCTTCACAACCATTCTGCGATCACATATCAATTACAAGTTCCCCATTATCAACAGGCATCGTCACAGACTAGCTGTACTTCATGCACTTTAGCCTAGCCTAAGTCTACTGGTAGAGTAAATATACAAAACATTGAGGAAACAGGAACAAGGCATAAAGACAAAAAATGGTCTCACTCACATCCAGAGTCGGCTGAATGGTAGGGTGCGATTCATCTCCACTCTGATTCCGCTTAGGCACCGGAAAGCAGTTGTTTGCACGTGCCCACTCGCACCACTTCTCGTTCGCCGGGTAGACCTCACCCTTGATGGGAAATCCGGCAAGAAATTGCCTGCACACCTCTTCAAATCTGTCTCTGTACTCTGGGGATAAGGAGCCGAATGAGTTATTGGCACTGTCAAAATTTGGATTAGCGAGGAGAAATAGGACCGCCTTGATGACGTCGAGGAAACTGTAACAACTGAATGCGGAAAGGAGATAAAGTGCTTGCTCCAAAATTAAATGGGCAGCGTACCTGTTCCAGTCATCCATCAGGCTAAGGCAAATACTGCCCCCATTTGTGTTAATATTGGGATGAAAAATTGGTGTGAGGAAGCGGATCTCAGGACGAACACGGGGATAGTTGTCAGAAGCGACTATCTGAAAGGAGAACCATATAAAACAAATAATACGTTTTTAATTTTACACAAAGCGTACAAAAACACTATGGCTTGTAAGGCTGAGTTAGCATCATACTCTGATTAAAAATTGTAGACTACAAACTGAAACATATGTAGGTGTGCTAAGTCGTTGCTGCTTTCTGAATGCATCATAATATATATATATATATATATATATATATATTCACTCATAAATGTGCGAACACCGATCGAATAGGCTTCCGAACTAAACAAGTTCATGTGGTGGTCAGAGGTCCCCAACGGGTGACCGCCTGCCAGGTCGATTACGGCCAAGTCATAATAGCAGTAAAGGGGGTATGACAGCATTTGGGGGTAACTTGATACAGAACTGTTTCGGGCTTATTAGCCTTCATCAGCCCCTTACTGCTATATATATATGTATAGGTAAGTGGATATACTAAAATTAATAATCCGGCACGCGATGAAGATGACGGACTCTGACAACTAACTTCTTTAGTCGTATCGAATCAAGAGATTAGTATGAAAAATTCCAAAAAAAATGGTTTGGGAGGCTAGCCTGAACATCTAGATTATGCTGTGCTAACTGACTAAAACTTGGGAAGCAAATCTCCAGACCTACCTCTAGAGTGAATATCGCATGAGCGTAAGGACCATCATTCGGAGTGAGCAGGATTTCAAGCTTGCCTCCGCAGACGGAGGATATGCTCGCTTGCTTATTGGTTGACTCCTCGATATTTACGTAGAGGCTTCGCAGGTCTTTGAGGTAGCTTCGCCCTCCCTTGCAGGCCATCAATTGTGGTGTTTTGCCTTTAAACCGTCATACAAGTAGAGTAATTTTTGCCAGTGAGTGTTTTTAGGTGCATAATGATAGCAATTAAACGGACATTCTTTTGAGGAGGACCCATACTGATTTTATTTAATAAACGAAACTAAGTAAGGGTTATTTTAATAAATAGGGCAGTTTCGATGCCAACTCTTGCAGCGGGCGGTAGGAGTGCGGAAGACTTTGCTTACCGCTTAATGTCGTGTAAAAATGAATTACTCCTGTAGCATTGTAATGTCCCAGTTCGGTAAAAATGGTGAAGCGTCACAGAGTTAAACATATTTTTTCAATAAGAATGGAAACATAGGTAGTTATAAACTTGAAGACACTTAAGGTCGACCAGATGACCTTATTCATCGATGATAGCCAAACCCTAGAGCTGGATAACCTGCGAATTTAAAAAGCTGGTTTTGAAGAATTTTAACAAACAGGTCGTCAGCCTGATCACCAAAGTGCTAATAGGTTTTCTCTATAGGTTTTCTTCTACAGTAAAACTCCGCACCACTGACTTAAGAAGTATGCACATGATCAAAATTTATCGGAAAGTAGCGCTCTGTCGATATGACTGTATTCAGGAACCTGTTTGTTTTATTTTGTCCTTAATCATCATTCTTTATTACTCTCCAGTTATTTTTCCAGCCTTGCTTAAAAAGAGCTGGCCGTTTTTAAACGTATCCTCCCAATGCTCTCTTCAGCTGCCGGTGTTTCCTATGTTTTTAAGCTGAAATTATAAAACAACGACATCTTAAAAAAGTCAAGCAATTTGCTGATCGCATCCTTATAGAGGTCAACTACCTTCCCCACTCTTAACTAATGGCTGCAAAGACTTCCCGTACTACACGCCGAGGCTTTCGTCATATGTTTTGCCGTACATCGGCATATCACCAATCTGTACTTTCATTCCTAGCACGCTACCTCACGTGTGATTAAGGGGAAATTGAGAAGTTGAAAACAGACCTGTCTCCATTATAGACGTGAATATCGTGTTAACTTTTAATTTTGAGTATTAAATGACATTTTACCTTTGACCTTTACCATGACCCTTTACTTATCTTATCCCTTAATCTCCGTGAATGGGGCCATTTTTGCTGAATTTTTTAGTATTCCCTTAAAAATAAAGCATTTTCTCTCGCTCAAAAAAGTATTTGCTAACAGTCAGTTAGTGCCAACAAAAAAAACAAAATACCCACAAAGGTAACAGAGTGTCGAAAAGTCGGTAACGGCTTATTATCCGTTGTCCACCGAAGATACCAAAACACAAGACCTTGATAACCTATGGCTTAAACGAGAACTCTCTGGTTGTTGGACAACGTAAATAAACCTATTCTTTATTGCGACAAATAAGCAGGCGAGGACCATGAATGGAAGAAATATGGCCCACTGACTTCCTGATAAAATAAGGAATAACAGTTGACAGTACTTTAGCATGGCGACAACAAAGCACAATTGAGTGCATTATATCGCCACTGCTACCCTGCGCTTTGAGGCTTCGGTTGCAGCGCCAATATAAAGAAGACCACGCAGGTACTTTAGGCGGCTGTTAGGTACGCAGCTCTACTCGAAACCGAAGATGAACCTCCTAAAAAATGTCCGCTTGCAATATTATGACCCACAATAGAGAGTCTGATTGGCAAATACTATGAGTTGGAATACTATACGGGGTAAGGGTGCAGTAAGGTGAAAAATGTACAAGGTCTCTATACCCAAGGTCCTAACGTGTGTAAAGCACAACAATGCACTAGGGGTGTCCGGCGCTTATCTTAGTCCGAAATTTAGCCTCTAGCCAGCAAAAATCAAGGCTCCAGGTTTAATCCCCTCTCGTCTTTTAGTAGAGTGAACGTTTGACTCCCCATGATTTAAACGGTCAGGGGATCGGTTCTCTCAGAGTAGGCGATATATGCAATATTGGCGTGCGGACCATCGAAACACCAGCCAACAACAAACTTAAAGGACATTTTACTAACTTCTCTATCATTTCCCTTAATACCAAAATGTAATTTGAGAAGTTTTTTGGCTTCCTGTGCTTAAAGTTCGAGTATGTTTAGCCCTCACCAATGCACCAGGAATGTCTGGCACTTGTCTCAATTCGAGGCTCACACTCTACCCATTAAAAATTTAAACCTCGGGTCTATTGCCTCTCTCATCCTTTAGTTAATTTGTCACTTGAATCCCTATGGCCGATAGGAGAGGCGATTATCCTCTCAGAGCAGACAAGCTATCCGCTGCTTGCGTGCGAGCCAGTCATTGACCAGCCAGAAACGCAGAACTGAGAGGACACTTGACAAAAATCGCAATTTTTTGTCTACACCAAAACTTAGGCTGATGCTCGGCAAGATAACGATATTTTGAGTTAATCCAAGTGTGAAAAACACTAGGCATTTGGCGGGATTTGAACCCGCGCATTAGAGAAAGCCTTTACAGGAGGCAAATGCTCTACCGCTAAGCTTCAAACGCCCAGTTTTTTTAACTCTAGGCGTTTGGCGGGATATGTTCACTTGCAATTAAATGACGTCGGCAATATGAACTGACATTGTTCAATTTTTAAATGGAGTATTCAGAGTGAATTTTAAACTTTTCAATGAATTAATACTTTTTCTCTTCAAATTAGTTCAAGATGTGGCCAAAGCGAAGGACTACTGTGCTTGACTGAATAGAGCCGGCCAGTTTCCACGAGACATCAGCTTCAAGCATCACTGCAAGCATTTACTGAAGGGACATTCCTGTTATAACCGTGTAGCTAGCGCTCAAAAAAGACAACACATCAGATAAACGTGAAAAGCCTTTTTTGGATGGATTGGTGTCATGATACAATCTTGTCAAAGAAAAGAAATTAGGGAGTAATATTATGTCTGATGGTCAATGCCCTTAACAAGGTTGATCTTGCGAAGTGCGAAATCCACCTTGGTAAAGCAAACCAACATTACTGATACAAAAACGATTCTTGCAACGATCAATTTAGTGACTAATCCGATCTTTTAAACGTAAACACAATCAAAATAAACCAAAAAAAAATCTGTGTAAGGGCTTGCAAGTAATGTCACACAAATAATATAATATTGCATAAAACAAGCGTCTTTAGTTTTAGAAACATGGATGAACTTAAGTTAAAAAGCAGAAAAATAAGAGCAAAATAACTACATCTGACCACGCGATGAGATAAAAAACTAGGTAAGCGGAACATTAACTGCGTAGAGGTTGAAGAAAAGCTTGATTATGCAAGACCGATCAGAGGTTGTGGACTAAAAAATGTACATAATTTTCCACAAAAACCTAGGAAGATAGAAAACCTAAGTTCTCTAATGACATGCAGAAACCTAAATTGCGAATTTAGCTTCGCAGTAAACACAGTGAAACATCAAGTGAAAAGGCAATAATAGGAAAAAGGAAATATTTACACTTACGACAATGCGAAAAAAATAGGAGGCAAATCGAAAATTTTTAAAGTAAACAATGCTCGAAAAGACCGCTGTTTATAGATTTTCCTTTGCCAAAATTGTCCTCAGGCAGAGACGCCTTACGGATTGAAAAGATGAAATAGGCCGAGGAGGAGGCGGGAAATTCCTGGGCTTACTGCAGAAAGTATTTATGGAGGTGAGAGTAATGGCGTAAAGGTTTTGTCCCAATTAGACAGGCTTCACAACGCACAAACCAACGAACTATAGATAAATGTGTGACTTACCCCCCCCCCCCCGAATGGCGCTATATTTTCGATGCAGATGGGCACAGTACGAATGACTTTTGTTATCTAGGTTTACACACTTTTTCTAAAATTGCCTTCACAAATACGGTCTGTAAGGAGTGGAGTATTTAAAGAAGTAAGGTTTGCACTATCCTGTTGAAAAATGAGATTCGGGTTTTCAGATACGTTTAGCGTTCGAAGAAGTTGGCCAACATCTGATTCCGTTCGAGTCCGAGTTGGTATTTTTATCAATTAGGGCAGAAAGACCAAGAAATCCACCAATTGTATGAACACGACGATAGCGAAATTTAAATCTATATCGATTAACCTAATAAAGTCACACTGATCAATAAATAAACGGAAGACACCGGCTGAAATTAGGGATAATTGCAAAAAGCGAAGGAACTGAAACCTATTGCACAAAACTCAAAAAATACTAATCTGGATAGCCCGTAAGTTTGTTATTTTTTGCAAACTATGCGATAACTTTTTCACACATGCAAAAGAAAGTACCTGGTGAACGGAGCACCACGTGAAGAAAGCCTAGAGGAACTGACGATAACTAAACAGCAAACTGTCTTCTACGTCCGTACTTAAGCGCAATAAAACAAGTCCATTAAAAGTCTTTTTGGCCCGTGATGAAAGTTCAAAAGGTCAGAGCCCGCGTGCCGTCCAACTAACAATACACACACGAGAAGGCAATTAACGCTAATTGCCGTGGATTGCTTGCAGTAATGACTGTGTCCTATAAATACAGCAAACTTCTGTGCAGGCTTAACCTGTTTCTGCTACTCATATCTCTGATAAAGAATCCGCGACGGATATCGAAACGTCTGTAGGCTCTTGGCTGAACTTGTGCGTTTTTTAAATTTATGAATAACCAATTTTGTTTAAGCTCGAATATAACACACAACCACACTTTCGGTTTTGACGCGTGCCAACAACTGTCTTGCTAAACACTCTCCACAACTCAATTCTTTCCTCATCTGACACTGTTTATTTTGCCCTTCAACGACACCTCTTTGGTGATCATTCTCGGGCTCAGGAGAATTCAGAAACAATTTGTAAACGAGATGTCCCTCAATTTTCACAATCGCGGCCCAACGAACTTGGATCCCGGTCTTCACGGAGTCATCCTTTGGCAAGTCGACTGCTTGACTATTGCCGGCTAGGACCGTGAAGGATCTAAGTAAGTTGCATAATTTCTAATCTTCATAGTCACCCTCATATACCGGTTTTTCCATTTTTCCACTAGAATAGTCTGGTAAATCATTTACTAGCAGTTAGCCTACCTTAGAAAGTTTTCCATTGCGTATTTGCTAAGACGTTTTGTATATTTGTAGTGATATAGCCTCTACAAATTTGGTGACCCCTTTTCTATTGTCATCCACGTCTTATTTTTTATTCCATTCACCTGTTTTTCCCGTTTTACTCTGCCGGTCATACATTTTTCAACATTGGCTACAGATACCACCAATTTTACGATTGCGACGAAGATGATGCTGGTTCTAGCAACTCGTGTATACCACCTGAACAGGACGAGCCTCAGGTTTTTCAGATATCCATTAAGCTTCCCCCGTACAAACTGCGTGACCCGACGGTCTGGTTCAAACAGATCGAGGCTGTTTATGCCTCACGTCAGATTACTGGCGAACGTACGCGTTACGCGTACGTCGTGCAGTACTTATCTTTCGACATCGCTTTCGCCGTTCACGGTCTCCTTGATCCTATCCCCAAAGTCAAGTCCTACGCTAGTTTAAAAAAGGATATTCTCGAGCGTACGGCACAATCTGCCGACAGCAAGCTTTGCCAACTCCTCAACAACGTCGAGCTTGGCGACCAAAACCCCTCTGCTCTAATGCGCCACATGCGTCACCTGCTTGCTGGTCGTACCTTAGATGATTCTATTTTCCGTCGCATTCGGATGGATAAATTACCCCATCCAATGCAACAGGTACTCGCCCTGCTTGATGACGATGTTACGCTGACCAAACTCGCGGATCACGCAGATCGCATCCAACAATGTTGCCCCGGTACTTGTTCGTACGCTGTAAATCAAGCCTCTACCTCAGTACCTCAGCATGCCGTCTCCCAGGTTTCGGCCTCACGATCCGACCGTAAACCTGACAACCGTACACAGCGAAAGTCCACTAAATCGCTTGGTACCTCATCCCCGCACTCTACTTCATCCTCTGAACCGATTCGGACGTTACAGACAACAGGATATTAAAGATACTGTCAGGTTATTGTGCTCTAAAGTGAGCGCGATGTGTTCCACACTCAACCGGTTTCAAACCGGTCGTCCCTCTTCAAGCCGCAACCGTTCGTACTCAAAAGAACGTGCAGACGACAAGGTCTGCTTGTGCCACTGACCTTTTGGCCTGGATGCTATTTAATGCGTCCCAACTTGTTCTTATGCTAGACGTTCACGTTCGGGAAACGGCTCCGCCAGCCAGTAATGGCGACGAGTGGTGCTGGCCACTCGCGACACAGTCGCCTGTTTTACGTGACCGAAAAGTCCACAGGGTTACGTTTCTTCATCGACACAGGCGCAGAGGTTAGCGTTTTACCGCCCCTTGTCGTCATCATCTCCAGCTATCGTACTTTACACTGCAGGCTGCGAACAACACTTCTATCGCCACGTTCGGTCAACGTTCCCTAACGTTAAACCTCGGGCTTCGTCGCCACTTCCAATGGGTCTATATCCAGGCCGACGTCTAGTCGCCTATCATTGGAGGGGATTTCCTGTCACACTTTGGCCTCACAGTTGACCTTTAACATCAGAAGTTGCTAGATCCTACCACTCAGCTTTTTAATGTCGGGGTAGTTTCGCGTGAGCCTTCCGCTGGCATCCACTTGGCCGTGCCAAGCCCACCATTTTCTGACATATTGAGGGATTATCCTTCCTTTTCGAAGCCCTGTCAGTTTACGGAGCAGGTTTAACACGCCGTTCGCCACCATATCACTACGACCGGCAGACCGGTCCATGCTCATCCGCGTAGGCTTCATCCTGAGAAGCTGCAAATCGCGAAGAATGAATTCGAGCACACATTGAATTTGGGGATTATCCGTCCTTTGGCCAGTCCATGGGCTTCACCACTGCACATGGTTCCCAAAAAGTCATCGGATGATTGGCGGCCATGCGGTGATTATCGCACTCTCAATCGAGCTACAGTCCCGGACCGGTACCCGATTCCCCATATTCATGACTTTTTCCACATGTTGGCCGGAAAGACGATTTTTCCAAGATTGACCTTGTGCGAGCATATCACCAAATACCGGTCGCGGAGGAGGATATCCCTAAAACCACCGTCACGACTCCATTCACCCTGTTTGAATTCCTTCGCATGCCTTTCGGTTTGCGGAACGCGGAGCAAAAGTTTCAGCGTTTTGTCGATGACATTTTACACGGTCTCTCCTTCACGTTCGTGTACATCGACGACATCCTTGTCACAAGCTCGTCA
>JAYGXS010000026.1:56403-69919 GCA_036362985.1 Ligula intestinalis
GCCAAGTTTTTGATCGTTTTCAAAAAAATCGTTTACAGCTCAACGTCGATAAGTGTCTTTTTGGCGTCACTTCTCTGGATTTTCTTGGCCATCATTTTGACCAACATGGGATCACACCCCTCCCAGAGAAGGTGCAAAGCGTGTTGTCTTTTCAGCCCCAAAGTCCATAACTCAGCTCCGCTATTGCATCGACCTAATCAACTACTACCGGCGTTTCATACCAAATCGCGCCGCCACCCTGGCACCTTTGACGGATCTTTTGAAATCAAAGGCCAAGTCGCTTCAACTTTCACCCAGTGCTCTAAAGCATTCGAGGCAGCCAGAAAAGCACTCGTGGATGCCAGCCTGCTTCATCACCTGAGCACCGATGCTGATACACAGCTTATCCTGACCACCGATGCCTCAAACATTGCCGTCGGTGCAGTTCTGCAGCAACAGGTCCACGGACAATTGCAGCCACTAGCCTTCTACTCCCAGAAGCTTCAGCCGGCGCAGACTCGCTATACTACCTTGTCGCGTGAACTTCTCGCCATTTACCTAGTCATCCGACATTTTCGCCACCTGCTCGAGGGGAGAGATTTTTAGGTCTACACGGATCACAAACCTCTCACTTACGCCCTCAAAGCTAAGCCTGATCGATATTCGCCGCGTGAAGTACGCCACCTTGACTTCATCTTCAAATTCACCTCAGATATACGCTATGTCCGCGGTAATGAGAATGTCGTTGCTGATGCCTTGTCCCGTCCAGAGGTCAACGCTCTTATCACCACGTTAGACCTGGCGAAGCTTGCAGAAGCGCAGGCACTTGATGACTCCGTCATTGAAATGCTTGCGTTTTCTGTGCTTCAGCTGCGTGAGGCTCCCCTCCCCGCGGCACCAGGCTCTATCGTGTGTGATTTTTCTACAGGTACCCCTCGTCTTGTAGTACCTCAATCCTATCGGAAGGTTGTTTACGACCACTTCCACTCGCTATCCAAGCCCGGTGTTCTTGCCGGCCGCAAACTCATCGCAGCCCGTTTCGTCTGGCCAAAGATGAACACTGACATTGCTACATGGACCAGGCAGTGCTTAGCCTGTCAAAAGAATAAGGTCCAACCACACACACACACCGTTTCACCTTTCAGCACGTTTGCGGTTCCCGACGCCCGTTTTCAACACGTCCACATGGATTTAGTTGGACCGTTACCCCCATCTCTCGGTTTCTCGCACATTCTGACCGCTGTTGATCATTTCACACGATGGCCCATCGCCGTTCCCATCTCGGATACCTCAGCATAGAATATTGCCACGGTTTTCCTTACGCACTGGAAAGCCAACTTCGGTGTTCCAGCTACACTCACCACTGACCGCGGAAGTCAGTTTACATCTGCACTCTTCCGTGAGTTCACCAAACTGCTCGGGTGCTCGCATATCACCACAACTGCCTATCACCCAGCATCAAACGGCCTCGTAGAACGCCTTCACCGTCAGTTGAAGTCCGCGTTGATGTCTCAACCTGCCCCGCACAATTGGAGCGACAGCCTGTTGTTTGTCCTCTTCGGCATTCGCTCGGCTGTTAAGGAAGACACTCAATGCACTGTCACCGATCTCGTTTACGGCACATCCCTCCGTTTAACTGGTGAGCTCGTGCAGTCTTCCTCCGTCACCCCTGACGCCACGAACAACTTCGTGCAACAGCTGCAGCAACGCATGGCCGCATCGAGGTGTCTAGCGTGTGGGGGTTGCGCCCAACCCCCACACGCGCGACACCTCGACGCGTTTTCGTGCACGATGACTTGCACAAAACCCCCATTCGTGTTTGTCCGGTACAACGCAGTTCGCAGGCCCCTTTGCCCACCATACGCGATGGTCCCTTCAAAGTGCTTGAACGGAAGGATAAATATTTCGTCATTCAAAGGGCTGATGCTACTGATACCGTCTCCATCGACAGACTGAAGCCGGCCTACGTTGAATGCACGACACCATCACCTGATCCACCCACTTCCACGGCACCTTCGCCCTGCACTCCACCTGCTGCCCCCAGCCCACCACCACCCTCTCCACCCAAACCTACCTCCACCCCTCGCACCCCCTCCTTCTCCTTCCCCACCTTCCACTCGTTCTGTTAGACATGTTCGTTTGCCTACCAACTTGCGAGACTTTGTTGTTTAACCTTTTTGTACATCCTCTTTTGTCGAGCGTTTGTAACCCACTAACGCGCTGGTTGGGGAGTTATGCGGGCTCTTGGCTCAACTTGTGCGTTTTTTAAATTTATGAATAACCCATTTTGTTTAAACTCGAATATAACACACAACCACACTTTCGGTTTTGACGCGTGCCAACAACTGTCTTGCTTAACACTCTCCACAGCTCAATTCTCTCCTCACCTGACGCTGTTTATTTTGCCCTTCAATGACACCTCTTTGGTGATCATTCTCGGGCTCAGGAGAATTCAGCAACAATTTGCAAACGAGATGTCCCTCAATTTTCACAATCGCGGCCCAACGAACTTGGATCCCGGTCTTCACGGAGTCATCCTTTGGCAAGTCGACTGCTTGACTACTGCCGGCTAGGACCGTGAAGGATCTAAGTGAGTTGTATCATTTCTAATCTTCATCGTCTCCGTCTTATACCGGTTTTGCCATTTTCCCACTAGAATAGTCTGGTAAATCACTTAATAGCAGTTAGCCTACCTTAGAAAGTTTTCCATTGCGTATTTGCCAAGAAGTTTTGTATATTTGTAGTGATATAGCCTCTACACGTCAGCTGAATAACTATGCTGTGCCAGCGATCGAGTCTTCTTCTTTTTATTCTCACTTTGTGTCAGACAAAGGAAGTGTTTTTGGTGTACAATAGGTTCACTAAATCATGAAATCGAAAGATTTTTACTAGTAACTCCCTGTTTCTCAGAAGCAACCAAAGCTGCGGCCCCAAAAGTCTTGAAACAATAAACAAATGGTCGTTCTTCACAATGGGGCATGTTGTGATTTATGAAGGAATATAACGGTTGATAGAACTACAAGCTTTTTTAGCAAAGTGGAAAATTCTGAAAAAGTGGAAATCGGGCGTACTAGGTTAACTTAAGTTCTACTTGTATAGGATGCCTTTTTTAAAAAACCACCAAGTGAATATAGCAAGAAAAATAAGATTACGTTGGAATATAATCATTTCATAAAGTTGGGGTTGTCGCATATGTTAGAACTGAAATCTCTGTTGTAGAAAGAGAAAACACTGTAGCTCTGGAGTATGAGTCCGTCTGGTTAAAAGTCAAGAAGGCGAATTCACAGAACCTTGAATTCCTGGCTGTTTACCGGCCACCAAACATTCTGAGTGGAGCCAACGACTCGCTCCTTGGTATGGTGAAAGAAGCTACTAGCCACCAGGGGGTTCTCATCGTTGGTGACTTCAACGCCCCTGCAATTGAATGGAACAACCTGACAGTTGAGGCGGCGTCAACTTCCTTTAGTTCCAAATTAATGGATCTCACGCTTGACCTATCTCTAGTTCAGAACGTTAAGGGCATAACCGAATTTCGAGAAAACCAGCGGGCTACTTGTTTGGATCTCATTTTCACGAAGGATTCATCCTACATATATGAAGTGCATTCAAGTGCTCCGCTCGGTAAGAGTGACCATACGACGCTAATTTGGGATTACTCACTCCATACTCAACGGCTGAGGAAAACGGAGGACCAGCCAAACATATGGAAGGCAGATCTCAATTCAATGAAGAATGCACTATCGTCCGTGAATTGGGACTGCCTGCTCAAGACGGGTCCGGAGGAGGATTGGAGATCACTCAAGAGGGTTGCATTCGATCTGCTTAAGCGCTTTTGTCCGGTAAAGGTACACAAGATGACTATTCGTCCTGCCTGGTTGACGAGAGACCTTAACAGGCAACTAAAGAAGAAGAATAGGAAATGGAAGTTATTCAGGAGAACTGGGTGGTGGGTTCACCTCGAGGAATTCCGATGCCAAAGAAATGCAGTAAAAAAATCAATTCGCCAGGCCAGGAAGAAATATGAATCAAGAATCCTCCAACAGGCCGAAGAAAAGCCCAAAATTCTATTCCGCTATATTAACAGTAGATCAAAAACCAAGGATCCTGTCGCAGTACTTAAGAATGATGATGGCAGAGAAGTCGGTGAGAATGACGAGAAAGCCGAGTACTGCAGCCAGTTCTTTGCCTCGGTATTCACTAGGGAAACCGAGCTTAATTCTGATAATGCCAACAGTGCTGTTGTAAACGCCGGTCCAGCACTTCATTCTCTACTATTTTCAACATCTGTAGTTGAGAGGGAGCTGCAGAGCCTCAAAGAAGCAAAGTCATCCGGTCCAGACAATTAACCAACCAAGTTCTTGGAAGAATTGGCAAGCGAACTCTCAGAGCCCCTTGCACATATCTTTCGTTCTTCATTTGAACTAGGAAAACTGCCATCCGAACGGAAAATGGCAAATATTTACCCGATATACAAGGGTGGAACCCACACGAAGGTCAAAAATTACCGGACCGTCAGCCTAACTTGCATTTGCTGTAAGGTGATGGAAACGATAATCAAGAAGATGACAATTAAGTTCTTGGAGGAGAACAACCTACTCTCAGGGCTCCAACACGGCTTCAGAAAGAACCATTCTTGCCTTTCCAGCCTTCTACTCTCCACTGAGCAGTGGACTCGCGTACTAGATGAAGATGGTAAGGTTGACGTCATCTATACGGACTTCAAGAAGGCATTTGACAGCGTCCGGCATTAGCGTCTTATGTATAAATTGTCAGAAATTGGCATAAGAGGAAACCTGCTGGCATGGATCACAGATTTTCTAACAGGGCGATCGCAAACTGTGTGCATCGGTGACTCAAAGTCAAACCCTACATCTGTGCTGAGTGGCGTCCCCCAAGGCTCTGTCTTAGGGCCACTGCTCTTCCTTATCTATATCAACGACTGTGTCAACGACCTGGTTGGCAGCGCAATCATGTTTGCCGACGACGTCAAACTCTGGAGAGCCATCAGGTCTGACATCGATAGGAAAGTGTTTCAAGAGAGTCTCAATCGACTAAGCTGCTGGTCTGCTCGTTGGCTCTTTAACTTCAACATTAGTAAGTGTGTGGTTTTAAGACTCCGTACAAGAAGGACTGAAGTAAGATTCCTTCCAATACCTCCTCGATGGGCACCCGCTTTCAAATTTGAACGAACAAAAGGATCTCGATTTTCTAATAAATTCCTCACTTAAACCACCTACTCAGTGTGTAAAGGCAGCTAAACGCACGACACAGGTGCTGTTTGCGATTAGGCAGGGATTCGTCAACATTGACAAGGAGCTCTTCAGGAAAACCTACGGAGGGTTTTTTCGGTCCTACTTGGAGTATGCTGTCCAGGCCTGGCGTCCGTGGTTCAAGAAGGATTACCTGCACCTGGAACGAGTGCAGGCGAGGGCTACAAAGATGGTCAAGAATCTTGGTCATCTGCCTTATGAAGACAGACTGACCGAACTTGATCTTTTCCCTCTCAATTATAGGCAACTCCGCGGGGACCTCATACAAACCTACCGTATTGTTAGAGGCCAAGACTGCGCCCGAGAATTTGATGATTTCTTCGAATTGGCTCGGACTGACCATCTGCGAGGTCTCCTTTTAAACTACAGAGGAAACCGGACCGTATCGACGTTCAACGAAACGCCTTCTCTCAGGGGGTCATTGGAGCGTGGAACGGACTCCCGGAAGATGTGGTCCTCTCAGATACTGTTGACATTTTTAAACACAAACTTGATTCTCATTTGCTGAGAAACTGTGGCAGATATAATGAACAAAGTGTCAGTAGCAGCACCTTGCAACTGGCTCATACTTATCGCTGATGTTAAGCCTACATTTGTACATTTGTATTATATACTATTTTTACGGTGAACCTTTTATGCGATTTCGGCTATGAATAGGGAGCTCAAAGGCGAAAGCCTTCTTCCCTTAATAAAGTGACTTAAGTGACTTAACGTGACTTATATGCAACTTTCAAATTGCATTGTTGCATTGTAGTATCCAGAGAACAATGAGATTGATCCTTGTTTTAATTACGTTGGCGCGGTGACATTGAGTCTAGTCCAGGATGTTGTAGGTGGTGTGACCTCGCAGGTAAAGGGGGTATCTGTTGTTTCCCTTCCCTGGTGGTTGTCTCCAGTCCCACTCTCCCCAGTAGGCGGTTGTGAATAACAGTTGCCCTTCCTGCGAGGGTCCCATGGTGGTAGTCTCCTGCCCACCTTCCCCCGATTGTCTTCTTCGGTTACGTGTTCGCCTGTATGACAGTTTATTTTCGTTACTATTTCACTGTACTCGTAATAAATATGTGTGTGTTAACACTTGGCCTTGGC
Organism: Ligula intestinalis; assembly: GCA_036362985.1. NCBI lineage: Eukaryota > Metazoa > Platyhelminthes > Cestoda > Diphyllobothriidea > Diphyllobothriidae > Ligula > Ligula intestinalis. The sequence continues at coordinate 62,739 of JAYGXS010000026.1, forward strand.
TTATCATCTCGATGAGTGACTGTTCCTGTGATCGAGCATTCTAGTGGAATGACAATGCGTGGACACAGCCAGAAGACAACGGACGTAGACGAACGACTGAGTACCGGCCATAATCAGGAAGAAGATACGCTACCAAAGGACAACAGGGCGCTCGGGCGTTACAGCATATTGTCGATCTCCGAGAACTTTCACAACTTTCGGTATGTTCATCGACCGGTGGCTATTATGGCTCTGACAACCAAGCACACCAATTTGCACAAACAAGACCGTCATCTCCAGGCGGCTATACTGAAGTCCTCACAGGAATATAGAACTTCACCATCCGCCTCGTTTACTCCAGCAGTTCTCCCGGCCCTACGGAAACTATCACGGCTGAGTCATTTCGTAAATTCGCTTAAATATCTCTGCCACTTGACATTTTCGTGCATAAAAACTTTTTAAAACATTCCGCAAAGCTAAGCTAGATATGGGTATCCATCTAGGCAATGTGCCGAACGCAGGCAAAAGTGATGAAAACTCGGGACTCGAACCCAGGCCCAAGGAGCCGCGGTGACGACCAATACGCCATGCTTCATCGATGTGAGTGATCAAAGTTTTAGTTACTTAAGCGAAACAAATAGCCAACTATGATTTTAACGATGGTCAGTTTTGTGCCCCTTCACCGCCCGCTGAGCGAACAAGAAGCTAAGCACCATTGAGGCGTGTTAGATACACAGATGAAGATTATTCTGCATATTTCAGTCTCCATCAGAAAGCTCTACATATGGAAACTGAGATGAAAATCATGGAAACTGAGATGAACAGCACGAAGCTATTAATCAGTTCATGGATCTACCCGCCAAAAGAGGAAAACAAGACCAAACCGAACAAAAATAAGAAGGCTTCAGAAACAGATGCGAGCATTGCACATACGCAAGTGTCTAATGTCAGAGAGAGTCCGGCAGGGCCGAGGCTCGAACCCGGTCTATCGGACAAACCGACTGACATGCAACACACTCCACAAACGATAGACGTTATGAGCACTCAAAGTTGCAGTTATTCAATTAGTTCCGAGGCCTCTATACTGAAAGAGCAAGACACGACAAAACCGCAGAACAATAATGAAGTCGCGAAGTGTCATAAACAGAATGCTTCAGCAACAGATACGGGTATCGGACATGCAGGAGTATCAAAAGGTAGCGAAAAGCCTGCGGGGCCGGGGCTCGATCCTGGTCTATTGAACGAGCAGGCTGACATCCCTCCAGCTACGCTAACGAAAGACGTGGAAGAGGGTCCAAGTTGCACTTATGCAAGCAAAGCGAATAGCCAAGTACGCGACACCGATGGGCAACATCCATCAGCAAAACGCCAGTCATCGGATACAACACGTGTAAGTGGGGGTTCCACCGAAGTGGTGTTTGAAAAACCTCAGATCGTGCATAAGCCATCGTTACACCATGACAGGCAAATTTTGTCTTCCCCAAAGCTCGATGTTACGAAAACATCGAGAGGTTCGCCCGACCGATCGCAAAATCTGATAATACATGGACTTCCAGAATCTGAGGCCAAGACTTTCACAGATTGGGAGTTGGCAGACCATGGGCTCTTCCCAGGTCTCCTCAACAAGCTCCTGTGGCCCACCGAGGTGGTAGATTTGCGTATTAATCACTTTAGGCTTGAAAAGCGTCCAAATGACATATCAGAGCTTATACGTCCCTGACCGCTAAAAGTAGTGTTAGATAGTGAAGAACAAGTCAAACTTATTCTCGCTCGACGTTTCATAATCAGAGATAACAATTGCGAAGTTTTTTTTCACCCGCGCTATACGCCAATGGAAAGGAAAAAACGCCGACAGTTAGTCCTCGAAATGCGATTGAATCAACATAACGGGGAGCCAAATTTGACGATCTACATAAATAAATCAATAAATTTTATATTTTAGGCCCGGAGGGCCTCGTCATTGCTAACTTAGTGCTGTGGAAAAATAAATACACAGTTGATAAATGCTGCTCTCCATGAAACAACCACATAGACAGCGGGAGCGTTTAGTAGTGTTGGTAGATAAATACAGATTCACCAACATATCGTCGTTTTAAAATAGTAGTCAACGCATGGTGAACTAAGAAGGAAGCAGTGAAAAAAAACTCCTACCATTTAAGCTGGGGCGGAGTTCAGCGAACCCCTGCTTGAAAAAAACAAAACGTAGGAGAAAAAAACTGCTTCAAAAAAAGTTAAGGGGTTTGGTTAAGAGGATTGATTGTAGTGCAAATGAGACAGGACTGTTGATGAGAACGAATGAGGGTGGGAAACGCTTCTTGTGATTGGAGAAATCATATAATAGCAGAGGCTGTCTTTCACCATTGTTACACCGCCCGACTGGCTTCATGATCAACCATCAGGGAGATGAGACCGGAGGAGACCATCGCGAACAACAGAGTCAGGAAGATGAGGGAACGGCAGAGGTCACCTGATCATCAACGAAACGTCCGAGCTGTGACCTTGTAGACTGCGGAGTTTAGCGACGAGCTGGCGAAAATAGCAGAACCGCCACGAGCATGACTAAGGACCATGAAGCCTATCGCCAGGGTAGTAAAACGGAGAATAGAGAAAACGGCAATGATGACTGGACAGAGAAGTGGACGAAACATCGTTGCAAATATCACTGAAAGAATGAAGAAATAGAAATGATTGGAAAAAATTTGATATAAACATAACAACCTCAGATACCAGGGGGACCCTTTTCAAAGTCCAAAAGTTGTGTGTTTGGGAAGGAGACGGATAACAAGGACTTTATATCTTCTGAAGTTAAGTGTTTACGTAATTTGACTTTAAAACCTGCTAAGTTAGACGACAGCCTAATTTCGAGGGGAATATTATTCCAGAGGAAGGCATATTTGGAGGCAAAGAAGTGAGAATGGTTCGAAGTGGAGCTTAAGGGGGGTGCAATAATCCTGGAGGAATTACGGGTGGCATAAGGTCTATCTGCGGGAATGAGAGCATTGATTCGTGGAAGGTTAGGGGTAGAGTTAACGCGAAAGAGGAAACAGAGGCCCGCTTCGAGTCTTCTGACCCAAAGAAATGTCATGTTCGCTAACTGACATCTCTCCGTATAAGAAAGCGTGGATCGAGGAAGAGCGAATATTTTGCGAGTAAATACCCTCTGTACATTTTCAATCTTACTGCGGTCTGAAGCATTCATTAGACCAAAGAGGGGACAGCAGTATTCTAGGATGGGTAGAACATACATGCGATAAAGTTTTAACTTTATTTCCAGCAGGAAGAAATTGTGTGATATAAAACCACATATCTGTGCAGCCTTCGCAGATATTCGATCGGCATGAGGCGACAATGCTAGTTTATTTGTGTAGCTTAGACCTAAGTCTTTTATAGTGGATCGTTCTAAAATTGGAGTATTTTGAAAGACTAGGGGACGAGGAAGCTTGGCGGGACCAAAACACATGAAACTACACTTGGATGGAGAGAATTCCATCTGCCAGGTAGCACTCCAACGTGAGAGTGTAAGTAGGTCCGCATTTATTTTATCAACGCATATACTTGCCGTGTCCTTAGAAAACGAGTATATGCATATGAGGTCGTCGGCATAAATAAGATTGTGTGAATTTTTTAGAACAGTCGAAATTTCGTTTATGTATACAATGAAGAGTAAAGGACCCCAGACAGTGCCTTGAAAAATGCCACTCTTGATCAGGTGAGCAGTGGAGTAACTATCATTTACTGGCTGCGGTTAGGCAAGTAGGAACCGATGAAGTCGAGGAGAGGGGGACGGATGCCAATGGCTTCCAATTTTACCAGAAGCCGTCTGTGCGGTACCTTGTCGAAGGCTTTGCTCAGGTCAAAGTAGATAACAACCACGGATTGCTGCTCGTTACGGAGGGAAGTGACGTGGTTAAGAAAAGCTAAATGACACGTCTCGCATGATCTTCCGGGTAGAAAACCATGCTGCGAGTCACTTAAAAGCTTATTTTTTGGCAAAAATCGAGAATTTGATTAAAAATTATCTTCTCCAGAAGTTTAGCTAGGGCCGGGGTTTTATGTACACCACGGTAGTTATTTATTTCTGAACGAGATCCTGATTTAAAGACTGGAAGAATAATGGATGTCTTCCAAGTGTCAGGAAAGTAACCATATAAGAGATATACTGAAAATATATGGCTAAGTAATTTGGGAGAGGTCGACACTCTTTTGATAACTGAATTGGGGATTCCATCAGTTCCGGAAGAGTGCGAGTTTTTTAGACACATTATCTGCTTACGAATTAATTCTATGGAGAAATCAATGTTCCCGGGAGTATTGTCTGAGTATGGTTGAAACGACGGGACCGGTTCGGATTCTGTCGTAAAATGCTTCGCAAAGAAAGCATTGAATAATTCAGCCCTTATCAGACTCATCTAGTACAAATGTTTTATTTTCATTAAGCAATGGCGGTATTTCAATTCCTCGTTTTGCGGAGGCCCTACGACGAAACAGTTGTGCAACCGATTTTGCAGAGTTTGACTCACTCAGGGCGCAAGATTCCCTATGCTGGTCACGTTCAAGACGAATCTTTGACGCTAATTCGAAGATCTCTGCGATCCTTAGATGCACAGACAGTGAACTAGTAGATCTTTCTTTCAGCTGCCTCCTCAATTTATTTAGTCTGGGCAAAAGAAAATGAGGGATGGTCGATTCTGGTGTGTAGGGTTTCGCAATTTTAGTGGGCACAAATTCCAGCATTTTAGTAGAAACGACCGACATGAGTTCAGAAAGATATGCAGCGTCGTTAATGAAGGAGAGGCTCTGCCAATCTATTGAGTCAAGAAAATTGTTGATTGAGCTAATATCTGCGAGGTCATACGCATGATAGGTACGACTAGCACTAGCCTTTTCCGTAGAAGGAAGCGGAAGGCAACAGTGAATTAATGTGTGATCACTTTGGAAGATGTCCTGCTTAAAATCAACAAAGAGAGGGGCAATACCATTAGTGAAAATCAGATCTAGGATATGATTCTGTCTTGTTGGGGAACTAACCAGTTGAGACCAGTTAGAAAAATTAATGGTATCCAGGAAAGGCTGAAATCTAGGTGGGCAATAGTTTGAAAGCCAGTCGATTTCAGGAAAATTAAAATCTCCAGCGATAATTTTAACTTCAAAAGTGGATTCTGAAATAAACTTGAACATTTCACACAAATTTGCATCTTCTTCAGATGAAGAGTTAGGAGGATTATATATACAACCGATAATCGCCTTTTGCCGGGGCGACAGGATAATAGAGGCGAAACAGTAATTTCCAGAGAAGGACGTGCTATTTAGATAAAACGGAAAGTGCCTAAATGACGTTCTAATATACAGAAGACAACCACCACCACGCTTATTAATGCGATCGTGACGATAGAAATCATAATCGTCTATGATAAGGGAGGAGTCAGAAATGATTGGATGGGTCCAAGATTCTGTTATGCATATAACATCAGGCATCATCTCAAAAGCGATAGCTCGAAGTTGAGCCATTTTATTTATAACGGACCTGGCATTAAGCACTATGACATCTAGTGTGTTTCGAGTGACAGGACTATGGCTATAGTTATTCATAAAAAAGAATTTGAGGGTGGGTAGACAAACTGTAGGCCGTTATTATTTGTGGAATAAGTACTGACGGGTATGGAGCTGTTAGCATACGGGTAGCCAACAATCGATGGCTGATAAGGTCTGAGATATCTAGGGGCCTCGCTTTCTGGCAGGGAAAAATGAGGAGAGGGTAAACCAAAATAAGCTTCTGGGGCGTTTGGGAGAAATGGGGGGAGGTGAGAAGACATGTAGAAGTTAGCAGGTTTGGGTGGTAGATGATGGGTAAAGGAACTGATAGGGGGAATCGGTGACATAAAATTAGTGTTAGGGCCGCTCGCGTAAGGACTAGCGTTCTTAATCAGTGAATGTCCTGTACGGCAACTCCGATTAGAATTAAAACTATACCAGTTAGGGTTACTGCCGTGCAAATTAAATTTTTCTTGGTTCGGGCCCGGCGTGTTCAATAACGCATTATACGGGGGAATAATATGACTCCCACGGTCAAAAGAGGAGCTAGGTTGTGCTGGGAAAGCACTCGGCCTAAACGCTATCGACGGTGTTGGCGACATTCTTAATGAACTTCTTGCCGCGTTAGGGGCGGCGGAATTTATAGATCGTTGGACAGAGAATGTATTTAGACTAGTATTAATCGTAGTAGATGACGGGGCGGCGGGCCTTGACGGTCCCGATATCAAGAGAGTTCGGCTTACTGGTGCACTGATGTTTATGGACCTATGACTAGATATTCGGGAGGTAGGGATAGCAGGTGTACTGACCGTTATGGGACTATGAAAAGACACCTGGGAGGCAGGGATAACGGGTGCACTGACGTTAGTGGGTGTATGGCCAGTTATGCGGGGCGGAGGATTAGCGAGTGCATTTACCCTATCGGGACTACGAACAGATTTAGGAATAGTAGGCTGAGAAGTCATTGGTCTATTGGTCTGGAGAGCCGCATTTCTTCGCTCCATTGGTGTAACATCTCGACAGAGGAAACTTTTAGTCATTTCTAAATATCGGGAAATGCGACCTCGTTGAGCAAAGATTGAGTCCACCTCGATCGGTGAAAACAATTTAACTAGGATGGGCGGGTTTTTACTGCGCGATTGGAGGCGTTTGGCTTCTGCAATTTTGTAGTTAAAACCACCCGAACATAGAAAATCTTTTGCGATATCCAAAGGGCGACTGATAATGGAGGAATTATTTAGTATAAAGTTAAAGCTTCACTTTTGTCTATCAAAAGCTTCCGTGGTTATAGGATGGACGAGGGAGTCCAACTTTTTACAATCTTGCGAGGGCACATCTGATAACTTGCCATCAAACAGATTGCCTAGTATTGATAAAACAGAACCAAACTTCATCATGAAGTCATTACAGTTCTGTAATGCAGATAAATCAATTTACTTAGCCTTGACAATGGGCTGCATTTTGATATCAAGGCATTGACTAATAGGCGTGGTCAGGCACCGCTTTGGTCTGGGAGCAGATATCTTACGATGAGCTATAATTTTTGTTCTCATAATTTCGATAAAAAACTGCTTTAAATGTAAGATGATTTATAAAAATTCAGCGGGAAATTATCAAATACTGTAGCTATTTTTTAATAAGCACTTTAAATTTATTTGAAAAAGTGTATT
>JAYGXS010000026.1:70019-97591 GCA_036362985.1 Ligula intestinalis
TTCAAATAAATTTAAAGTTCTTATTAAAGAATACCTACAGTATTTTTTAGTAAGCACTTTAAATTTAGTTGAAAAGTGTATTAAATATTGGGAAACGACTCAGCCTTTGAAGGTCTCAAGAATATTCTCATCTTGACGATTTCTTTTACTAGGCCGCGAATTTGCTGGTTTGAAGAGGTTGTGTTCGGTTTAAATAGGTTGCGTCTCGGTAGAATTGGTTGGAAGACAAAATCTTCTTAAATTCCGACTTCAAAAGATCGTCCACGAAAGAAAAATAATTCCGGCAGTGTAGAAAAAAATTGTTTACGAACGGTTGCAGCCACAATATCCAAGATCATAATTGATGGGGGATATCGATGTAGAATTGTCCTAGGAGGAGCGAGGGGAAATATCGACTGTGATCTTGCACCGTCCTCTATGTATTCGTTGGACAGAACCAATTTGAATGAAAGCGCAACTGGTTCCTTACACGGAGGCTCAAAGTGGACCGTAACAAAAGTCACAAAAAATAAGTCGCTGAAGTTTATGTACACCAACGCACAGAGTCTACTTTCCAATTACGATCAACTAAAAGTGCACATATCTGATATGTCCCCCGAGATTATCTCTTTAACAGAAACCTGGTTGTCTGAAAATGTGGATGACTGCGAAGTGGCGCTACCCAGATTAAATTTGTTTCGAAGAGATAGGAGAGGGCACCAAGGAGGAGGCGTTATAACATACGTGAAACATGGACTACTGGTCTCAAAAAAACGGAACGGTTTGCTTGCATTACGAAGGCTCTCTGGCTTACTATAAAGGTACCGCAATCACCCAGTCTATAAGTTTTGCCTGTTTACCGACCACCTAGAAGCGATCCCGAGGCTGACGCTGGCCTGCTAGAGCAGTTAGCACGATTATCTACTCAGCCGGACGTCTTGATTGTGGGTGACTTTAATGCTCGCTCATCGATTAAAGTATAACACACGCACGTGTGGCGACGTGTGGCGTGGCGACTTCGATCAAATGAAGACCGAACTGAACAATATCAATTGCGAATCGGCTTTTTTCTGGTAATAAAGTCGCAGATTGGGAACACTTCAGTGAGTTATTGCACACTCTCCTCAGTAACCACTGCCCGATTTCTTGGAGGAAACTAAACAACAGATCCCAGTGGCTGACTAAAGTGCTGAAAAAAGAGATTAATAATAAGGGGAGGCTGTGGAGAAAATCTCGCGAGACTAGGACTCCGGCATCTATCAATGCATAAAAAGCGCAAAGGAACCCCGTGAAGCGACTAATCTTCAGGGCACGCCAAGATATTCAAAAGGATTTCCTGAACCGGGCAGTTACAAATCCTAAGCTATTCTACGGCTAACTAAGAAAGACTTCGCGAAACCGAGACCCAGTCCCCCTTCTGAAAGCAAGCAACGAAGCAGAAATTACTGTGGATGGAGCGAATGCTGAGCATTTCTCACAATTTTTCAAATCGATCTTCACAAATGAAAGTGAATTCATCCCTCCCGACAATGGTTTAGACGATGGTCCAAAGATTGATTATGTATCTTTCGCAGAAGGAACTGTTCGTCAAGAGTTGTTAACACTAGATGACTCAAAATCATCTGGTCCTGATGATATTACGCCCAAATTACTGAAAGAACTTGCTGGAGAGCTGGCTAAACCACTTTCCATGCTTTTCAATACCTCGTTTGATGCTGGTTGTTTACCCACAATTTGGAAATCTGCACGGATCACACCCTTGTATAAAGGCGGAAAAAAGTTTTCCGCAAACAATCTAGACCGATCAGCCTTACTTCGATATTTTGCAAAATCATGGTAAAAGTAATAAAGCGAGCGCTAATGCGTTTCTAAGAGCAGCATAACCTTCTATCGGATGCGCAGCATGGATTCCGCAGAGGTAGATCCTGCGTGACGAACTTGCTCTATTGTTTGGAACGCTGAACTCGGGCAGTTGATGGAGAAAATCCACTTCATGTAATCTACATCGACTTCAAGAAAGCATTTGATAGCGTCCTACATCAATGACTTCTGCACAAACTCAGCCAAATATGTAGATTCAAATCTTCGTACTTGGTCGCTCCCAAACTGTCCATATTGGTGACCAGCAGTCGATGGACGTTGCAGTCGAGAGTGGTGTCCCCCAAGGCTCTGTCCTTGGCCCTATACTGTTTGCGAATTTCACGTCTCTCGAGCTTACGTGTTTTTAGTCTCTATCTCAGTATAGAAGACACGCCTCTTGGAAATTATTCAAGAATTGACTATATATTTCCAAAGTTTTGAATAATCTACGTGGAAATCTCAATCCGGTCACTCTGAAAAATTCCTCTGCTGTGAATTATTTCCAAAGTTTGGAACTTGCTTCTTGGACGTGTCGATTTTTTGAAAAACTCCTCTGCGCCACAAAAATCTGCACACCTCCAAATTTCATGCCGAGGCTGCGTCGTTATATCACTGTGTTCTTATATACCTTAATCCTAATATTGTCATATTATTTAGGATAAAAGTGACTCTCATGTTAGGACTCTCACGTTAGGATAAGAGTGACTCTCACATTATTCCTAAGGCACTTTTATAACCAAACACATTTCATTGTATCTGTCAGAAACTCAATATTTTACTCTGACTTGCTGTAACCTGCTTGTCTCAGTAAACTTGCACCACATGGCCAATCGATCTTCTTTCCGCCTCACTCTTACGGGCTCTTGGGTTTGGCTTCCGACTTAATTGGCAGTATCAGACGCAGGTCATAACACAAAAAACCTCACATAGCTTGGAGACTTTAGATGCTACAAGTCTGTTATCACGAAACGTGTCGCCACCGCCATCTGGTTATTAGCGATGTTAGCACCTTGGGCAGCCCGGCCACTTCGACACGGGACCTTGACAACCATATCAAGATACAACCAGAAAGTAACTGCCGATATGGCTAATTAGATAATGTTATAAATTCTCCACCTCCCGCCAAACGGCCAAGATGTCTACTACGTTTACCGAAGTTAGACTGTGAGGACTTAGTCCCCCGCCAAAAGTTTTCAGAGATGAAGCACGAACTTTAACACGAGGTAAATAAACTGAAACAAGAGATAGACTATCTAAAAACGCATATTTTTATCCAGCGGTTAAAACAGCCCTTGTCGGTCAAAAACCGGGGGTAAATAAAAGTACATATGCTCAGATAGCCTCTGACGGTAAACCTGAAACTCGCATATCATCTGCCAAACCAAGTAAACCAGCGGACGTCTTGCTCGATCGCAAAGAAACTCAAATAAATCCGCAGTTCACGCCATCGTTACTCGGCTCAGGCAGCAGTAGCAATGATCTGGATTTGCGTCCTAGCGTCACATCGTTGCTCGATGCTGCACTAGAAAGCGATGATACAGAGGTCGATAAGATCATTAAGCCAGAAAAGCATAGGGCTAGAAAGGCTAGAAAGTCTAAACGGGCCAGGGGTCTGCAGTCAGCTAACCCAAAAACCGGCACACCAGGACTCATCGAACCTAAAGTACCGGATACAGATGCCCGCTTGGTCGTAACTCGTGAGCTCGCAACAGATGCACCAGTGAGTCACAAGCAGAATATAGTTGTAAAAGGGGTTCCAGAGATAGCGTCAAAAATTAAACAAGAACGAGTTGACGCTGATATGGACTTGAATTTGGACATGTCTGACGACACACCTGAAACCTGCATATCGGATCATGTGTCAAGCCCCCGGGCTACACCATCGTCACTTGGCACCCTAGTTTGGCATACTATTTTTTAAACTAATGATCCAATCTTTTTCCATGAACTTTTATAAAGCCTTACAGAAAAAATTCAGAATTTTATCCCACTTAAACCTATTAAATCAAATTCAGCTTCCTCTACCGTTCCACATTTTCTCCAAAATAGACTTTAAAAATTACGGAAGCAACTTAAGGATCCGTCTAATGCTCTTTGTCGGTGCACTTAAGGATAGCGCAAATATTCGAATAAGCGCTAAAATACGGCTTGCACAGGATAGGCGTAGAGAGTCCCTGGCACTAAATGATGCTAATTCTTCCAAATCCGTTGCTAAAGTCTTCCGTTTTCGGTCATCCGCTAAGCTTCAGAAAGTCATTCCACCTTTACTCGATAGTGGTAATCATTTTGTTAAAGAGGATTTGGCCAAAGCAGAAATGCTAAATTCCTTCTTCGCCAAGTTCTTTACAATTGAGACTAGTCCAACACCCGCAATACCTCTGATGTGTGATGCAAATCTCACTACAATTGATTTCTCACCTAAAAATATTCATAAAGAAAAAGCTCGTCTCAACAACTCACATTCGGTCGGGACAGATAACATTCCAAGCTCATTTATTAAGCAATTAAGAGATTTTCCTCCTTTACTGAGCAAATTATTTACAATATAGCTTGAAAACGGTTTTTTTCTGATTCTTGGAAAACTTCTATTGTAATTGCAGTTTTTAAATTTGGTTCCAGATCTGACATTAAAAATTACCGCGGTTTTCATAAAACACCTTCTCTAGCTAAACTGTTTGAAAAATTGATCGCCAATAAAATTACAGATTTGTGCATAAGCAATCAAATAGTAAATATATCTCAGCATGGTTTTTTACCCGACCGATCTTGTGAAACATGTCATATGTCTTTTCTTAGTCTACTCTCTTCTCTTCGTAACGATCATTTATCTGTGGTGGTCATCTATTTTTGATCTAAGTAAGGCATTTGATAAAGTTCCTCATAGGAGACTTCTAGCCAAACTAGAGGCTGTAGGATTTTGTAGTCATCTTATTGACTTTATTAGATCATATCTGTCTAATCGAAAACAACAGGTCTTAGTGGGGTCCTCATACTCTACCCCGACTGCTATTTAAAGCGGTGTCCTTCCATGTACCGTTCTGGGCCCCATGTTGTTCTTGCTTTATACAAATGATATTTTAACAAAAGTTTAACACTCTTAATCGTATATATACGCAGACGACTTAAAATGTGCATACTCCTTCTCTAATTCCACGGCCGAGCGATGCTTAGAATGCATTCATTCGGATTTGGACGCTCTGTCTGCGTGGAGCTCCACGTGGCAGATGAAGTTCTCACCTTCTAAGTGCCAGTTCATGTGTTTTGGGCCTGAAAGGCTGCCACAGCCTATAATTTTTCAAGGTCGCCCCATGACTGAATGTTCTTACATTAAGGACTTAGGTTTAATTTACACCAATAAATTAGATCTTTCACCTCACGCTGATAGAATAACAACAAAAGCTGCTCAGATATGTGGCTTCATCTCTTATAATTTCTACCTTCCCAAAATGAAGCTAAGACTTTATCGTATGTATGTGCTTCCTATTCTCGAATACTGTTGTGCATTCTTCGGCCTAATGAACGAATCTAGCCATTCGAAAATTGAAAGTGTCCAAAGAAGATTCACTAAAAGGGTCTTCTATCCGGCATTTTCTGATACTTCCTACTCAGATAGATGTGAGATAACGAAACTGAAATTTCTTTGGGTCAGGAGACTGGAAGCAGGGTTTTGTCTCCTGTTTCGCCTTAATAATAGTTCAAATCTCCACAAGATTTTCTGCCCTTTCTCCCGTTACTCATCCTTACAACCTAATAAATTCAACGTTGATTATTCCTCCTCCTGCTTCTTCCACTTCTAAACGATCTCTATTTTTTTGCTTATAGGTATATCTATCTTTGAAATAATTTGCCAATTGATATTCGGGCGTTGACTTGCCTATGTGCATTCAAACGAAGACAACACATTTATCTTAACAATGTATCTATTAACCTTTTGTTTTCCTCACCTTTTCCGGGCAGCTTTCTTCACGATCTCGAGAAAGGACCATCGAGAATTTAGGATCCCTTCTTGAAAATACCTTTCTCTGAATCGTGTTCCCTGGAATCAGGACGCAGTCTTGACGCCTCTCTTTTCGTTGGTCACCAACCATCATCAAGGCCTTATATTTGGTCGCATCTCAGACACCCCCAGCGCTGGTCTTGTAGATTCGACGGACTTTTGGATCCCATACGGCGGTGCCCATCACGAACATAAACTGGTGGGTTCCCTATGATCTATAATGCCGCACCGGTTTGGGAACCCGGTGTGTAGTGCCAGGAACCCGTCTACACCAGTAATGTTTCGTTAATACTAATTGTTCTGCTCCACGCTCAGCTTCGGCTGATTTTGCTTTTAAGCCCCTCCCCCTACTAACAGACGCAGTGGGTATGAGAATAAATAGTCAGAATATAGGTAACGACGTGGCCCGTCTGTGTGTGCCCTTGAATTTCACTTTTCGCATGAAATTGCGATATTCATTTTTTTCGAATCTATTAAATTCGCTTCTAAACAGTTATGCTCCCCTTATAGCTATAGAATACCGATACGGTTTGCTAAATAAATTATTTTTAGAACTTCGTGTTATCGAATTTTTAGTTTATTGATGAGGCCCATGGGGCCTGAAATATACAACTTATTATTATTATTTTATTATCGGGATTTGCATCATAGCACCACATCGTTGCTCGACTCTGCACAAGAAAGCGACAACCAAGAGGTTGACAAGATCATAACTCAAACGAGGCATAAGCCTAAGAAGGCCAAACGATTCACGGGTTTGCACTCAGCTAACCCAATAGCCAGTACATCAGAACCGAATGTACCGGATACAAGTGCTCCCTCGGCCGAAACACGTGAGCTCGCAACATATGCCCCATTGAGTCACAAGCAGTAAATAGTTGTAAAGGGGCCCCCAGAGTCAGAGTAGTCAATTGCACAAGAACGAATAGACCATGATGTGGATCTTATGAGAGACTACGCCAAACCGTTGCTAAAACCAGGCGAGTATTTCGCATTCTTCAGGCATTTCGAATAGGGAAGGCTCCAACAGCTCCAGACTCAATTTCTTGGCCATGACCTCTTAAAGTTATTTTAGAAACTGAAGCGCAGGCAAAACTCTTGCTAGAGCGCAAAACATCCTTACGGAGTCTGCATTTGCAAGTTTTTTTCAGCCAGATTACGAGTTGAAAGAGCGGAGAAAGATGAGACAGCTAATAAGAGAACTGGAGAAACGGAGAACCAATGGCGAGACAAATCTCAAAATAAGAGCGGGACAAATATTTCAAGTCAAAAGGACATCTCTCTCGTCGAAGCCGGTAACAGTGACGGCCTAGTTGTCACGCCACCAGAACCTAAGACATGCCCACACGTGCCTGATCACTGCTTAATAAAATGCCTCTGCTCCAGGCTCTGGTTTTCGTCAACCACCCAGACATTGTTATGTTTACTAGACATGGGCATCGGTCTGTGTAGCTGACTCTAAACTCTCTGTTCTAGGCTATGCATGCGTTCGGAACGATCGAAGCAATGGCCGTGGCGGAGGAAGCTGCATCTATATTAAGCAGCCACTTGCATTTCTCCCGTTGGACTATCCACAATTAACGGCGGTGGAAGAGAGCTGCTTGCTGTGAGTTGTTTTAAAAAACAAATACTCCTTACTTGTTGGCTGTGTTTATCGCCCACCTTATGCCCATGTAGACTACTATCTTTGTTTCTCGCAGGCAGTTCATGCCGCAGCTGACTTGAATCTTAAGTATTGCTTTATTGCAGGCGATTTTACCCTTCCTGACGTACAATGGTTTCCACCATCCGGTCCTTCAAAGTTCGAGAACTTACTTGAGGCAGTACATATCGGCATGTGGGATCAGGTAGTCCATTTTCCCAGTCGAGGAGCAAAAATACTCGACCTATTTTTAAGGGGATGCGAACCACTTTCAGTGTCATCTTTAGACGCACTTGGGATTTCAGATCATCTCACAGTTGTTAGTAAACTAGAACTGGAGACGGATGAGACATTTTCCCAACAGTATATTTTTTATCATAACATTTTGATCAGCAAACACGGCGGACCTACTGGCATATCGAAACGCTCTCGACTGGTATGAATTTTTCCAATGTTTAAATGTAAATGTTTGCAGCGATGCACTGTACAAAGTGCTGGATCCACTCATCCTCCCCTTTGTCCCCCGTAAGAAAGTAAAACATGTCAAGGAGGAAGTATACCTTCCTCTGTCTTTCCGTCGTAGGCTGCGTAAACTCTCTCGTCGTTTGCATCGGCAGAACGACACTTCCATTCTGCCCTTGACCACACTGATCTTTGAGCAGGCTAAGAAGCTCTCCGAAGAAAATCAGGTAGTTGATAGGGCCCAATTCGCTAAAAATCCTTCCCTAAATGTTGCGAAACTCTTTTCGCGTACAGTAAAAGTGCAGAGGAAAACGCAACACCCCATACTTAGGAAACCCCATAGCTGATGCTAAGTTGACTGCCGATAGCTTCAATGCGTTTCTATCCAAAACGTTTAGTGAAAGCTCGTTCGCTGCACCTCCGGTTATCCGGGCTTGGACGGGTGCCATACTCGAAACCATAAGTTTTACCGTCTAGGATGTGACTGTAGCCATTCGTCGTTATCGTCAATCCTATAGTCCAGGACCAGATGGCGTCCCAGTTAGCCTTTTAAAAGCTAAAGTGAATGATATCTTTCCGGCTATGCTTTGTAAGGTATTTAATCTTGCTCTTGAGAGCGAAACTTTTCCTTCGTTGTGGAAGGAATCGCACATAATGCCTATTCGCTAGCATGGCCGATCGACGTCATTCGACATTTTTAGGCCAATAAATATACTTCGCGCAGCCTCGAAGATCTTGGCGACCTTGATCAAAGAAAAGATGATGCGTCACTTGACAGAGAACAACCTGCTCAATACAGCTCAACATGGCTTTCTTGAGAAACTATCTTGTGACACCTGCCAGCTTTCTTTCTTTGATTATGTGCTGCAATCTAGAGACAGCGGTTTTGCCATTTATAGCGTCTATTTTGATTTTACTAAGGCCTTTGAGCGGGTTGATCATAACCTCCTCCTTCTGAAACTGGCCTCCTTCGGCATAGGTAGCAAGCCTCTGAACTTCATATCTTCCTATTTGGATGCTCGCACACAACAAGCAAAAATTTCCAATGTTATCTCCAACCCCACGCATGTGAGGAGTGGAGTTATACAGGGTAGTGTACTGGGTCCGCTCCTATTTTGCCTGCTTGTCAACGACATTTCAGATTGTTTTCAGTATGACAGACCCTTCATGTACGCTGATGATTTAAAAGTCGCTTATCGATATAAACCGGCAGATCGCAACATCGTGCTCGAGCTGATAAAAAAGGATCTTCAGGCCTTCGCCCAGTGGTGTTGCACATGGCGCCTCACCCTTTCATGGCACAAATGTTCTGTTATGGTTGTTGGCGACGATCATCAACCGGAATTAAACATTGACGGCCACGAACTAAATGTCTCAGGAGTATCAAGGATTTGGTCATATCCTACTCTAATAGTTTCAATTTGTCAGAGCACTGTGCCCTGATAGTCTCGGAAGCACGCCGAACCACCGGATTTATCCTTAGAAATTTTAAGACTATCAAGGTTAGAACTAGCCTCTGTAATATGTACGTGAGACCTAGTCTTGAATACTGCTCGCCCTATTCAGTCTTCTGCGCACTAGTGAACAGAAGAAAATAGAATCGGTGCAGCACTTCTTCACTAGAAGAGTTTTCACTACAGAACACCGTAACTTAGCCTACCAACAAAGGTGCAAACTTATAAAGCTGGATCCCCTATGGCTTCGTTGATTGCAGAAGGGTCTATTTTTACTGTTTAAACTTTTGAATGGTAAAATATTTAGTCCTCTCAGTACAATAAGTCTTTTCGAGCACTCTCAATGCGTCAGTCATCGAGACGTATTTTTATTTCTTCTTATGGCATGCACAATTAAGTACCGGCAATTCTTTTCAGTAAACGCCATATCAATCTGGAATAAGTTGCCCAAAAGTATTAAAACCCAGCAAAACTGTCCAATGTTTAAGAGAGCTATAACTCGTTTTGTACATCCAGGACAACTTTCACGAATTTTGGGTGCTGACTCGGTGGAATCTCTCTTTCACTCAGATGGCGTTCGTGGACATTGAACCCCGCCAGGCTTCATGCTGAAGATAATGCTGCTGAAGCAGCAGCCCGCAGTCTGCTAACCCTTCAGCCGATAGCGCGCAACTTTTGCCGACGACCATTAAAGGAAGACTGAGAACACTGTGTTTTTGTGCTAACCCTCTCCGTCTCGATCTAATGTCCTTAAACGATATGCAGCATTTCTCCTGCTGATGTGTCAACTCAGCTTACAACTGTACATATATTCCGTTTGTATCATACCTTTGAAACAAACTCCCTTTCCCGCCCAGTATTGACAAAACACAAAACCTGAAACAAAACCAATAATGACTGCAACAAAGGGAGTTTTTGTAGGTTTTTTCCGGTCTTCGAGGTTTTGGAAGGCGCCCAAGAGGTGCATTACCAACTCTTTACAATTGCCTGTAAACTGGCATAATAAATATATTATTATATCCGTCAATTATTCCGTCTGTGAACTGGACTGCGATATAGCTATGTTTGCCGATGACATAAAAATTTGGAGCGTCATCAAAATTCAGCTGACGAAGGGCGTTTGCAGATAAACCTAGACCATCTTCAAACTTAGTCTAAAGTCTGGCTTCTGCCATTTAACAAGAACAAATGCAGTATCCTACAAGTTGGCCGACCCAGCTCTCAGAATCCCATGGTTTACAGCCTAAATGGCATCCAACTGCAAGAAGTGGACGCTCAGAAAGATTTGGGAGTATGGATCTCTACGTCTCTCAAGCCCTCGCTGCACTGCGCAAAAGTAACCAAGTCTGCAATGTTCTTCCTGTACCTTGTCAAACGCGCTTTCTGCGCCTTTGATAAACACTGCTTCGTTAAGGTCTTTGGAACATTTGTACGACCGAACCTGGAGTTTTCGATCCAAGCATGGAAGGCCTGGACCGCGAAAGACCTCAGTCTCCTCGAGAATGTACAAAAGCGTGCAACTAAGCTTGTGACCGGACAGGGATCATTAACCTATGAAACACGTTTAGCAAACCTCGACCTCTTTCCTTTAAGTTACAGGCAGCTACGTGGCGATCTGATACAAACATTTCGTATAATGCGCGGTGAGGACTGCTGCCTAATGCCTGACGAGTCCTTCGAGTTGGCTACAACCACGAACTTAAGGGGACATCCGTTCAAACTATGCGTAACAGGGGCCAGACTAGACCTACAAAAGTTCATCTTTTGTAAAAGAGTGGTTGAAACTTTGAATGATCTGCCCCTAGATGTCATTATGTCCACCTCCGTTTAATTCTATAAAAAAAGCTAGACTGGCCTAGTAGTGCTCACTCTAACACCAGTTAATCGCTGCAAACCTACTTCAGACGAAGGAAATATATTATTTCGTATAATATTACTAGCTTCGTTTGAGTAACATTTAATTATTTAATTGTTCTTTCCACTAAATTTATCCCTGTTCATGCAGCAGGCTTATGCCGACCATTAACGGATAGTTGCGATCGTGGCCGCTTCTCCTGTTTTCATCGCGTTAATGACGACCACGGAAATCGAAAAAGGCGTATCGTGGTCGCAGCTCCAATATTTTGGGATCGTCTCGTGACTCTGCAGATTCGTTCTTGTCCCCGTATGGCACTTCCGATCAGTATATAAGTCGTGGTGGACCACCTAACCTGCCGCCAACATTTACAGCTGCATCCTGGCATATTTTTCAAACATTTTCTCCCACGAGCGACAGTTTTTCTCCTAAAAAACCATAAACTACATTCCATCTTGTGAATTATGAGCCATGCCTTAGGAGTTTTTTTCACTATCTGCTCTTTTTGGTTCAGTAACACCTGCTGGCTCGTGCTAACTGATATCATCCCATGTGATTATTTTACTTGGAAAAAGTGAGTAGCCACCCACAATTTCGTAAAAGACCTTCGTTGAAATGCTCGGCATTGTCGATGCATTTCTTAACCAATGTGAACCGATAGGGAGTTCACAGGCATTTGCCGATCTTTCCCTTAATAAATTGACTTGCCTTGACTTCCATATTACGTGGAATGTAATCTATGGATGTTGACGAACAGCCCAAATTTCGAGTATATATTCCCATACGTTTTCACAAGAATTTCTAGTTTTTTCTTTCGTTCATGCTTTGCCTGAGTTGCATTGGACTATAGCAAGCAAAATTACGCTTGACTTGGTCCATTGGGAGATTACAGGATAACGATATTTCGTAAGCTCACGTGCGGATATGCCGGTCAGTCAGTCAGTATATTTGAGGGAAAAATAGGCTTGCGCCTTTGAACTCCCTTTTTGTCACATCAAAATCTCAAAAATTATAAACAATTTTAATAAGTTTTCAGTCAGGAAAATATAGACAGTCACATGGTGCAGTGGTGTTTCAAGGTTAATTTGTCACATAGTTCATGTTGTGTTGTAGCATGTGTAAATCAAGTCGGTGTTTGAATATCTCCACAGATTGGGACATAACAATCGCCTCGGGAAGGTTATTCCACGGGTCCACGACACGATTCGAGAAAAAATTCTTCCGTACATCCAATTGTCCTTGGGGCACATACAGTTTGAAGGGATGCCCCCGGAGATTAGTTGTAGTGGCGAGTTGGAAGAAGTCGTCACACATGAGAGCGCAGTCAAAGCCACGCACGATACGGGTGGTTTGTATCAAATCTCCACGTAACTGCCTATAACTCAAAGGATAGAGATTCAGGTTATTTAGGCGGATCTCATATGGTAGTGAACCTTGGCCTCTTACTAATTTTGTGCCCCCCCCCTGCACCCTCTCAAGTACGTTATAATCCTTCCGCATCCACAGTCTCCAGGCTTGAATCGCGTATTCAAGATGTGGCGTATTCAAGATGTATGTACCGAAGATTTTCGAGAAACAGTCTTCATCAAAAACCGTGAATGCCCACTTGATGGCGTACGACATTGAAGTTGCAGTTTTAGCCGCCTTACAACATTTGTAGAAGGTTTGAGATTGTCTGTCATCCAGATGCCGAGATCCTTATGTATTTCTGTTTCTTGCAGAAGGATTCCGTTCAGATGGTAGGGTCGCGCATAAGGCACCGCATTTCGATTTCCCAGGCGCAGCAGAGTGCATTTGATAGAATTGTAGGACAGCAGCCATCTATGCGACCAATCGTTTAATCGACAAAGATTTTCCTGGAAGTTATCCTCATCGGCAGCACACCCGATGACCCTCCATACTTTTACATCATCTGCAAACATGGCACACTCGCAGTCCAATTCCTGTACACAATCATTAACGAACAAGAGAAAGAGGGTGGATCCGAGTACTGAACCTTGAGGTACTCCACTCTCGATGACTGTCGGCCTTGATTGTTGTCGTCCTACACATACCGTTTGGGAACGACCAGATAGGAAATTCTCAATCCACGTAAGAAGTCTGCCTCCGATACCTATCAGTCTCAACTTATGCAGGAGACGTTGGTGTGGAACACTGTCAAAGGCCTTCCGGAAATCAATGTAGGCTGCATGTACGATTTCTTTTGCATCAATTGCCCTTGTCCAGCTTTGCATCGTATAAAGCAGGTTTGTTACACATGACCTTCCCCTACGGAATGCAAATTGCGCATTCGACAATATATTGCGAGTTTCACAATATATCATCAATTGCTTCTTTATGATCTTCTCCATTACTTTGCAACATATGGAGGTCAGACTCACGGGTCTGTAGTTATTCGCAGATGAACGACCACCGCTTTTGTAAAGCGGTGTAATATGCGCTAATTTCCAGTCCGGAGGAAGTATTCCAGTATCAAACGATTTCTGGCACATTAGTGAAAGTGGTTTAGTTAGCTCTCTAGCAAGTTCCTTGAGCAATTTGGCAGAAATTTCATCTGGACCCAGAGATTTACATTCCTTCAAGCTTTTTTGTTCTTGAAAAATCGTCTCTTCTTCAAACAAAATATCCTTAATATTTGGTGCTTCAACGACATCGTCAACAGTTGCGACGAAGCGAGGTTCTATGGTGAAGGCAGACTGAAAGAACTCAGCAAAATGTCCTGCTTTGTTTTTACAGTCGGAGATTTCGTGACCATCATCAGTTTGCATAACAGGAATCGGGTTCCTGTAACGTGTGCTTTTCC
This sequence comes from Ligula intestinalis, assembly GCA_036362985.1. Taxonomy (NCBI): domain Eukaryota; kingdom Metazoa; phylum Platyhelminthes; class Cestoda; order Diphyllobothriidea; family Diphyllobothriidae; genus Ligula; species Ligula intestinalis. Next base: position 84,072 of record JAYGXS010000026.1, read on the forward strand.
GTAAATAAATGTAAAGCAACTTTGGATTATTAACAGCTCGACGAAATAGATCGCTCTCAAAGTCCCGTCGTGCTTTGAAAACCATTTTTTTACCTTGTTCCGCTGGATTTTGTACTGCTCAAAATCTTCGTTGTAGCTTGTGTTGCAAAAATTCTTCCAAAGCTTTCTTTTCTTCTTGATCTCTCTTTTGATAGCTCTGTTCAGCCATGGAGGTCGGCTAGATACCTTGGGCACTGAAAGTGGACAATGACTTCGCATTAGCTACAGCAACCACTCCTTAAATGTATTCCAGTCCTCAGTGACATCCCCAGAGAAAAGAAGACCTCAGTCTATTTTTTATGCATCTACTCTCATTTGTGAGAAGTCACCTCGCCATATATTCGACCTTGGTTCGTCTACTGTAGGGGGTAACGAGTCAAGACCATAATCCCACAAAAGTGCGGCATGATCACTTCGACCTAGTGGAAGTAGGCAGCATACCTCGTCTATAGTGTCGGGATGCTTCGTGAAGACTAGATCTAAACAACCAGCTTGTTGCCCTCCGCGTGCTCTAGTTGAAACTAGGATGTGTTGTGTGAGAAGGGCCTCAAGTGTTGTTTTAAGCAGGTGGTGATCAAATGTGTTTTTGGAAAAATTGGGCCGCAAATTGTTCCAACATTTGCTGGGCGAATTGAAGTCACCCATGAGTACAACATCAGGTCGACATCCTATCTCCTTTATGCACACCAGTAAACGCGCATCTGCATTACTGTTTGTCCGCGGTGGTCGGTAGACAGTGACGGCTTCCAGGGGCTGCGACCCCTGTGCCTTAATTGTCAGCCAAATAGCCTCTATGCCATGAGTAATCCTTTCAGGCTTCTCGCACACACTTAATTCGTTCTTTACATACATAGCAACTCCTCCACCCTGGCGTTCAACTCGGTCTCGTCGAAATAGTTGGTATCCGCATAGCGCCATTTCTGAATCACTGATGCTCTGGGACAGCCAGGTTTCTGTAATTGTTATAACATCAGGGGACCCATCGGCTACCTGTATTCGAAGTTCAGCAAACTTCGAGAATAAACTCTGGGCGTTAGTATAAAGAAATTTCAGCCGGCGAGACTCTGCAGTGTCCAATGCGTTTGGGTGCGAGTTTGCCAGTACTACCGGACCGCAACCGTCGTCAGGACTGACTGCTTCCACAGCACTATGGTAGTTTTCTGTATTATTTGGTCCCTGAAGATAGCCAGATTGCTCTCTCCCGTAGTTCCAACACCAAATCTCGGCGTTTCAGACGTTCTGCTCGAGAGTAGTCCGGCTGATAAAAACACTGTTTTATGTGAGTGGCGGAGAGCTGTCTTCCGGGACAGAACCAAGTTCACCTGTTCTTTGTTATTCAAGTCTATCCTGAGAGGTCGAGGTCAGACAGTTTCCGACTGTTCAGTTACCTGTTTGCCTGTCCTGAAAGCTCCACAAACTCCTACTGTCTCTCGCTGTCTGAGAATGTCCTTTAGCAGGTCCCGAAACTTTTCGACGTCCGTCCTTTCCTTCGGAGTAGTTCCATCTGATTCAGGTAGGCCTTGAACGACTTTGCAGTTTTGGCGGTCAAGGGAGACCCTTGATATATTTCCAGCCCTACTGCCATCGGAAGACCCCGAGGTATCGATAGGAATGTCTTGTGACTTTGGGTTTTCCTTACCATCACCAGAGATAGGCTTCGTTTGGAAGCTGGGACGGCTTTGTTCATAGCTGTCTTCGTGCTGCCCCCCTTCCGCATTTGTGGTTTTTTCCAGTGATTTGTATGCAGCCTTAGCATACCCACTATGTTTTTGATGCTGGCTTTCTGTGCCCAAACCGACTTCACAAGAAAGTGGAGTCGTACAATCTCCTTCTCTGATTGGAGCGTGTTGTTTGGTGGGTGTTTTGTTTCGCGCAGTATGGAGAGGATTTGAGGTGGAAGCTACCATTTTCACCGCTTGGATTGCCGGTGTCTGTTCATCTTTCTCAGTGGATGCTCCGCCCCGGGATTCTGTAAATACTCTTCTCTGCTGGCTACTCTCAACTTCAGGTACGATAATGTTGTCCTTTTTAAGGAGGAAGCGAAGAGATTTCTTCAATTCCTTCATCTCAATTTGCAGATTATGGAGCTCCTTATCATGGTCTAAAAATTTGTGCAGAAGCGTAAGACAGGATGTGCAAGCCTCATCTTTATAAGTTGCACCTCTTAAACTTCTGAGACTTTTCGTCTGTTTGCTGGGAGGACTTTTCAATAAACTTCGAGACCGCTCTTTTGTAGTTGATAATCTAATTAGATCCTCACTACTGTACTCTTCTATAGCTCCATCGTCTAGCCGTTCGACTTCCACCCGAGGCATCCGCGGTTGGATTCCTGGCCCCGCTGACAGTTAAGCAGAATTATTGAGGGTAATATTTGCTACTTCCATTTACAAACGAAAGGACTAAATTCAAAATGTGACTATGACGTAGTGTGTTGACTGGTATTCAAAATAACGAAAATCTTCTGACGGTGTGTAAAGTATTGCAAATATTTTTAGCAGAATGAGTAAACAATACGCTCAATTACCTAGAAGCACTTTCAAATGTGTATAAACAATATGCGGGATATTCAGGAACGACTCAGCCGTTTGTAGATCTTCGAGGTCCTGAATAACTGCTGATCTTGTCACTGGTGGTGTTTTCAGGCTGTTTTCACCTGCTTTGGTTGTAGGCTGCGAATACAGTTCAATGACGTGAAGAACAAATTCCAATTTGATTCCGTTTTCTGATGAAGTACGACGCAATAACAAATTTCACGAGTTGCAGCAAGTACTTTTGCACATACAATTGAAGCGATAGTATCCAAAACAGTACTGGCGAAATGGTATCAAAATCCAAATAGTCTACGTAGACTAAACCAGTACCCGGCCGCGCGAACGCCACCCTCCCCCTACCACTAACTTCACTCACCCCTCCCCCCTTATTTCGCGCTCGCTGGCGCACACACCCAGGCCCGCGCGAAGAGATCGATAAGACTTGGCGAGTGCAACCATCCATCATATGGTCCGAATGCGGGTCAGATTTGGTGATAGTGATTTTTTTAGGAGGCCCGGCGGTGAGAACGGACGAAACAGCTTTTGATCGTGGGACCGGCTGCATTGATTTCTACAATCTCTAAGTCGTAGTCGTTTGGATAAATGTCATTTCATCTATGTCATGTGCTTGTGGGAGGGGAGGGGAGGGACGTTCACGTGGGTAAGGGCTGTGCAGGTGAAGGGGGCGGGGCAGCATAGCTCGTCGTGCCGGCCGGCCGGCCAGCTACGCTAAACACGCAGTAACCTGGGGGAGGGCAGCGCCTGTGGGTGAGGGGGAAGGACCGTAGACGTATGCATAAGCCCAAAACTTGGTGGGGGGAGGTGTACGCGAGCACAAAGGGAACCACTGCACATGCGTTGGGTGGGCAACACCGTACAAGCAAAAGCCTACAATCAGCGCTCAAGTAGATGGTGCGTCCATGTAACCACTGGGCACGCCTATGCGTACACCCACAGGCGCGGACATTCATATTAAACCAATCAGCGCGCACTACAGTTAACGGCAAGGCAGACAGCGACATGAAATGGTGCGCGCATACCAGTAACACGCGTACGCATGGAGGGAGAAGCATTAACGATCAGCCAATCATGTGAAGCACAGATATGTTCACCTTTTACGTCTACTGCTGAAGCGCATGACGCTAGCGAAATGCTACTAGGGACGTTGGAGAGCAGAAATGAAGGTTGTGTCCAGTTGGGCTTAAGGTTAATATTGCATGATGAATTACTGAATAATACATTTAAATTTAATTGTCATCTGCGATTATAAACATACCCTTTTTGTACACTAATAAAAATTGCCTTCCACCAAATAATGTTGTCATTATTTTGGGATTTCGATTACGAATAGGTTTAGACCTTCCTTGAAATTCTAATTATGACTTTACAATTTTCACTGGCTTCAGTCAATTGACCATAAATAATGATTATATTCTACGTGCTTACCAAGACCTTCAAAGGAAGCTATATCTTAAAAGCTTTTACGTAAATAACCATCTTTCAAACATTTTTTCTTATACAGCTGTCTTTGTGCGTCATAGTTTCAGAACCACCCAATTTAGTGAACTCATTGCCGAAAAAAATGAACGTCCACTACAAAAGTCGCGAATGAATATTCTTAACATTGATTTAGAAAAATTCTAAAAAATGTCGACCCTTGAAAAAAAGCTTTACTTATATATTTTGGCGTCTGATGTCTGTGTACTTTAATTTTTTGATGATTAAGTCAAGATCAGGATGGGAAATTTCGGCCAGTGGATTGATTTTTCTAACAACTAGGGATATCTATTCCGTTATAAATGAAAGAGCTTAATTTTTTTATCATAAACGGAACAGTTTTCAGAATATTTGGTTACTTCTAGACTCAGTTCTACATTAACAAATGCAAAGCAGAGTGGCAAGAATATCAACGGCGATTTTTGAAAAAAACTGGTTCGCAATGTCCGTGACAACTCTGTCAAATGTTTGTTATGTTATTTTTCTCCAACTTCATATCGATTGTACAATTAATTTGGTTGCCATATGCTAATAAGGTTCTCAAACGCATTCCTTGTCTGTAACACCTCAAATATGAAATCTAAATTTAATATGGCATAAAGCAAAGAACAACCTAAAAAGTTTATAACTCAATTTTATGGCACAAAGCTCAGCAGATTTGTTAGATATAATTTTTTAAACTTATTTAGCTCTTCTTTTTCCAAATTAATGCGCTATTTCCTAATTACTCTAACCTCAATTTCATGGACGCAAAACAAAATTTTCCGCTTTGCGAACAGATATAATTTAAAAGTTTCTGCTCTTCGTGCATGTTCTTTTATAGTGCAACACGCACACACAAGAAGTTGTTTTCCGCAGCGTTTAATAGCGTAGGAAATTCCTAGGATATCAACAAGCGCTAGATTTCACCCATTTTCGCCTCTTTTTTCTCCCAGTATTCTGATCTTAACGGAATTGAATTTTAGTAAACAACATTTTGCGCCTCCAGTCAACCCAATGAACTGAATAAACAACCTCAAGTGTGCATGAAATCCCCATTCCCCAACGTTTCATCAGATATGTAATCTACTGTATCTTCCAACGAGCTTGCACCCAATTCAGACATGAGCGTTCATAGTTTCGAATAGACCAAAGAGTCTGAAACGCCGGATACCCTTTGCAATCGAAAACAACATAGAAGTAGGTGATGGAGCTAGAAGTAGCAACCTTTCCGCTGTCAACGTCTGCGTTTAAGAGATTGAACCTGTTCTTCTTATGTGAAAGGGCAGATATCGCGCCAGCGAAACATTGACGATGTCAATGTCAGAGTATGGAAACTACATCCTACTTTCTTTGCGAATAAAATATATCTGATATCGAGCGATTCAGTTGACTGTGAACAATGACTGATAATTAATAAATTTCTCCAATCCTCAGCGACTACACTCAATGATCAAATCTCACAGAATTACGATTCCTGTCTCTTTAGTGAACTTCTACGCCCACCGAGGAGCGCAGTAGCGCACTGAGCTATCAATCGACATATCAGACCATCCACTTCCCGACCCCAAAAATAATGTTACCTAATAAAGAAAAAGGCCGACTTATTATTTCACAAAGATTCAGAATCAAAGATACAAACTGCAGTGGTTTTTTAACCGCAATAGTCATCGAGAAAGATTGAAACGCTGAGAATTATTTTTAAATGAGAATGAAACTTCAGAACAGAGAAGAAAATTTGTTGATTTACCATGGTCAAAAAATGCAGTATCATCCTCGTACTCGTTGGACGGAACCAATTCGAACGAGATCTAAACTGATTCCTTAAACAGAGGTTTCAGATGGACCGTAACAAAGGCCGCCAAATATATTGCTTACTATCTAACTTATGTGAACTGAAAGTCTATACCTGTGATGTATCTCCGCGCATGATCTCTTTAACGGAAAACCAGTTATCTGAAAACTAGTATAACCGCGACTTGGCACAACCAGGAGTTCTTCTGTCTCGTAGAAATAAGAGAGTGTGTCAGTCAAGAAGAGATGTCGGTTATGCAAAACCTGGACTGCCAGTCTCAGAAAAAGAAACAAAATTCTACATGCGACGTCCAAGCAAGCTGGGTGATTATAAAGCCATCGGAACCCCTACCCTTGAAGTTTTCACCGTCTGTCGACGAGCAACATCTGAGCTCGAACTGGACGTTTGTTTGTGATGCAGGCTAGAAAGATTGATGGATCGGCCTGATTTCAAGATTATGGGCGAATTCAGTGCTGCGCTCATTGCCTGCAGTTTGACATCCGCAGACGGTCTAGGACTAGCGTTCCGCCGGTGTTCACTGGGCCTCGCACTAGCTCATCTCCCACGCAACATGTCCTAGTTCCTACTGATAACCCAGCTTAACCACTTGCTATACTTATTCAAACCTCGTTCGATGGCGGATGTTTAGATGATAATTGGAAATCTGCACTGATCACGCCGTTGATTACAAGTGACAGAAAGGTCTCTGCTAATATTTACAAAACAACCCGCCGCATTTCGATCTACTGTAAAACGATGAAAATTAAATCAAACAAAGTCCGATATGATACTTAAGGCAGCACAACATACAATCCAATGCGCAGCGTGGAGTCCGTAGAGGAAGCTCCTGCGCGACGCACTTGCTCAATTGTTTGCAACGCTGGATCCGGACGGATGAGAGAGGTATTCCGCTTAATCTATGTTATCTTATTTTAGGAAAATTGACCACATTAACTACACTTACACAAGCTCACTCAAACAAGTTTTAGTACTGTACGTGCATCTAGTGCGGAATCCATTTTTTTCAAATGCAGCCATGTTGTTATGAGAAGTCCCCTGAAATGACCTCGATGCTCCTTATCTAGCCACTCTCAACCTGTCCATTGCGGTGACCAGCATTTGGCGGAAGCTGTGGTTGATCGTGTTGTTCCCAAAGGCTCCATTCTCGAGTTTAAACTGTTCATTATATCACGTTTATCATCACCCTAACTGGACGAAGAGGGGAAGTTTTGGCTTGACTTATATGTATACTGACATTTCAAGAGTACACTCGTTTCCATTTTCAGAAAGTAAAGCTTACTCTTGCACGAGCTCTGAATTGAAGCACCCCACGACCAGCCTCATACTGTAACTGTGCACAGTGCATGTGCGTTAATTCGCACGTTGGCTGTTGGTTGGTGTTGGCAGACTCGAGTCTCCTCCGTTACCTTTGTGTCTGATGTGGTTGAAGTTGCGTTAGCGTGCTCGTCGGCCTCCCCCTCGTCAGAAAGTGATATACCACTGCAAGAAATGGACGCGCAGAGGTAATTAGGAATGTGGATCATGGCCTCGATTAAACCTTAGTTGCAATCTTCAAAATTAACCAAGTCTCCTATGTCAGTCCTGTACCTTGTAAAATTTGCTTTCGCGTCTTTGATGGAGACTGCTTCACTAAAGACTTTCGAACCTTTGTGCGGTCGCAATTGGAGTTCATATCCGTGCTTAGGGACCCTGGACCACGGAGGACTCTAACATCCGCGAAAAGGTGTAAAGGTGTGAGGCCAAACATGTGACTGGACAGATCTTACTGTTGTAATGGGTTCCCAGGCTATTTAGTGCCGCCAGTCTCTTTGTGTCAGCTCAGCCGAGAGAACAACGAACAAGGTCGTAAGGGAAAGAAAGTCCTTTATTGCCTCCCTTAACGGGGACTATATGGAATGAAATCTATAGAAGCGACCAATCAGATTGTGCCTTATTCGCATAGGGGGTTGATTGGTCATCTCACGCGCGCGTAGGCCCTGGCTGCATCGGGTGACCTCGCAGGGGTGCGCGCATGGCTTTTACCCGCCGGCTTGCGTGGTCTTTGTCCTTTGTTCCTTAACTGTAGGGAGGGGGCCGATGACGTGACCCGACAGTTCGCTCGGGCTGCCTGTTAGGAATAATCCCAACATCTCCCTTGTTTGAGATGAATCGTAGGATTTTAGCCGCGGATTCACCTGCAACGGAACCGTTTGCGTTCTTCTTCGGCCTGATCGTCTAAGGTCTTGAGGATCTTGACTTTGCACTGTAACTGCGGCTTCTTGCCTTGGGTTAGGCAAATTGAAAGTGTCCAGGAGCAGTTCCAGGGATAAACTTGGTCTTGAATTCGTCTCGTCAGTACATTCGGTGTGTTTCATCTGATTGGCGTGGCGTACCCAAATGTCTGAGCTGACTTGAATCTCGCAGACAACATCACCACATTTTCGGTGAACATATCCAAACGTCCACTTCTCCTGGTTGGTCCTATAATCCTTTGCTAGCACCATCTCGCCCGGATTGAACAGTCGTTGCTTAGCCCCGTGGCGTCGATTGAATTGTCGTTCCATTGATGTCGGCTGGACCGGTTCATTACCAACACTAACAGATGACAACGGGCGAATTACATCGAATGGTGTGCGAAGCTTTCTATGCATCAAAGCTTCTGCAGGAGACACACCGTGTGGGGAGTTTGGGTTTGGGGTGACTCGATAGTTCTGCAGGAACAGTTGAAGAGCTTCCTCAGTCGTCCCCTCCCCTTTTGACTTCTGCAGAGCCCGCTTGAAGGTGTCGACGAACCGCTCAACCTGTCCGTTGGACTGCGGATGATATGGTGGTGACCGCACGTGGTTAATGCCCGACTGTTTGCAGAATTCGGCCAAGGCGACTGATGTGAACTGTCCTCCATTATCACTCACCAAGGTTTCGGGACACCCGAATCTGCTGAACAGTCGTCGAAGAGTGTTGATTGTGGCTCCGGTTGTCGTACGTCCCATGAGGATGACTTCCGGCCATTTGCTGTATGCGTCAACATCGATAAGGAAGTTCTGGCCATGGAGCGGTCCAGCATAATCAATGTGGACCCTGGACCATGGAGCTTGTGGAGAAGGCCAGGCCTTCAGTAAGGTCTTCGTTGGCGCCTTTGATGCAAAAGCACATTTAGTGCATGAGTGGGCTAGCTGTTCCAATTGCTGGTCCATATGAGGCCAATACACATAACTGCGAGCGAGAGCCTTCATGCGGTTTATGCCCGGATGTCCAGTGTGAAACTGTCTTAAGACTTTGGCTTGTATTTTGTGTGGAACAACAACACGTTCGTAGAACAGGATGCAGTCATTGACGGTTGACAGAGAATTTCGTCGTTGGTAGAACTGCTGTAATTCTCCAGATATTTTAACGGGCCACTTAGTACGATGGTACGTAATGACTTTTTTCAACAGCGAATCCTGTTGGGTTGCGTTTCGGACTTCCTCAAACGTGACAGGGAGTGCACGAATAGAATCCAGAAACATACTGTGAACCTCTGACTCAATGGAGACGGATATTATGACCGTGTCCTCGGGTTCTCTTGTCCGTGAGTTGATTAAGCGCGAGAGTGCGTCTGCCTGACCTATCTTTGTTGTAGACTGATAGCGGATTTCGAAGTCATAACCCAGCAGCATGGTTGCCCAGCGCTGAAGGCGATTTGCCGAATACACAGCTATGCCCTTTTTTGATCCGAAAATAGCAAGAAGAGGCTTGTGGTCCGTGAGAAGTGTGAAATGACGCCCATAAAGCATCTTGTGATACTTCTTCACCGCGTAGATGATAGCCAGCGCTTCCTTCTCAATCTGTCCATAGTTGCATTCAGCAGGCGTTAGTGATCTTGCTGCATGACAGATAGCCTTCTCTGTGTTGTCGGAGAAAACGTGTGAAATCACTGCACCAATTCCATAGTTGGAAGCGTCTGCTGCAACGACGATCTCTAGATTAGGGTTGTAGTGCGTAAGCAGCAAGTCGGAGCACAACATTGTTTTCACTTCTTCAAACGCTTGTTGACATTCGCGCGACCAAGACCACTGTATATTTTTCCTGAGTAGCTCATTCATCGGATGACGAAGGCGGTGCATTTCCGGAAGGAATGAACTGTAGTGACTCAGGAGACCCAAGAAAGCGCGCAAGGTATTAAGGTCCTTTGGTGGTGGCATCTGGTTGATGGCGTCGATGTTGTCTGGATCAGGGCGACGACCACCTTTGTCGATTATGAACCCGAGATATTTCACAGAAGGCATGAAAAAATTGCACTTTTCCAGACGTGGCCGGAAACCATAGTCCTGAATCCGGCTGAGCACGGTCTCCAGCCGTTGCAACAGTTCATCTGGATTTGAACCAGTGACGATGATGTCATCCAAATAGGCAGCGGCTCCGTCAGTACCAGTCAGCATGGTGTCCATGGTTTGCTGGAAAATGGCGGGAGCAGTCTTAACCCCGAATGGCAGACGGGTGAATCTGAACAGACCACGATGGGTGTTAATGGTTAGAAGCTCCTGGGAGCCTTCGTCCACCTCGATTTGGAGGTATGCATAGGATAGATCCAACTTCGCGAAGCAAGTTCTGCCATTCAGTTTAGCAAAAAGATCTTCCGGGACGGGCAAGGGATACTGATGCGTGTCCAGGGCAGCATTAAGACCAGTGGAGAAATCACCACAGATTCGGACTTTACCTGTGGCTTTCTTGACGGCCACAATTGGTGCAGCCCATGCAGAGTAATTAACTGGTTGAAGAACACCATCTTGCTGAAGACGCTCAAGCTCCTGGTCGACATCTGTAAGTGCAACATAAGGGACTGGACTTTTTGGTCTGAAGACGGGTTTTGCGTTTGGCTGAAGTCGGAGAGTGACTTTCATCTTATTGCAGCAACCAAGACCGTCTTGAAAAACTGAAGCAAATTTCTGCTGTAGAGTCGATGTCATCTCCGAAGCCAGCTGATTAGATTCTGCGGGACTCGTTCAAGTTGACTGCACACTATTGCAAATGGAGTTAAGTGGCAGTGCGAGGAGACCTAGCCTCTCGATCCAGTCGAGACCAAGTAGGTTGAGGTTCGGACGCTGGGTGAGGTAGCATGTTCCCTTGAATTGAGTCCCGTCAAAGGAAACGTCACATGCAAGCTCACCCGTGAGCTGGAGAAATCCCCCAGAAACATTCCTGGCCTTTTTGTTTGATGTGATTACCGGAGGCCGTCCAATCATCTGCCAAGTGCGTTGGGAGATGAAACTGATATCTGAGGCTGTATCGAGCTGGAGGCGCACTGGTTTGCCGTTGATGACAACCGTAAGATACTGCCTCCTGGCCTCAATTTCACTGTCGAAAGTGGCTAGAATTGAGTTACACTTTAGCTCGGAATAAGATGAAGGGCGTTTGGGACCCCTTTTCTTCCAATAGCCGTTCCTTGGTTTGGGGTGTTGGCCTGCCCAGCAGTGATCTTCCTTATGTCCTTGCTTATTGCATTTCTGACAAACATGCTTCATGAATGGACAGAAGCGACGGAAATGCCAATCACCACACCTCCCGCAAGCTGCTGATGGTTTTTCGAATGTGGAGGCCTGTGGCTTATGTGGGGACATCGATTTCATGTGGGTAACAGCCTGAACACTAGAGTAGACACGCGAAGAACTAGATTGCTCCACGATGGCAGAATCGTGTTGAAGATTCTTTAGCCGCTGACACTCGGCAGTCAACGTCTGCAGGGTTGACTTGGGGTCCTGTTCAATTTTTGAGAGCAGACGGGTCCTGATGTCAGCCTCGCGAGGTGACTGCAACGCGCACACATAGATCAGGCACTTGAATTGATCTTCCGTCATTTCTCTGAGCTTGAACCTTTCACACTCGCGGTTGACGACACTGGCGAGTGTAAGAAAATCATCTGACTCTTTCTTGATCAGTTTGAGACAGTGATATCGAATGCTGAACAAGGAGGACTTCTCATTGAAGATCCCCGACAGACGGTTGACAGTTGCATCGAAAGTGAAGTCACGAGGGTTCTCCGGCAGAATTATATCCGCGTACCGCTCGTGTTCCTTGGTGCCCAGTTTGCGTAATAACAGGCGCACCTTCCATGCATCGTCAGTGTTGGAAAATTCCACACGGAAAATGTCTTCCCAACGCTTAAACCATGCCTCAAATGTCACACCGAAGTCGGGATCGTGATGAAACTCGGTGATGGAGGCAGCAGCAGCATCTAATGACGAGGACTGTTTCCCAGAGGACTCTGCAGCAGGAAAATGCAGGCTGAACTTCTGCATCATTGTTTCCACCATTTTCAGTTGAGCTGCTTCAAACTGTTGCTGCTGCTCTTGCTGCTGCTGTTGATGTTGCTGTTGCTGCAGGATCGCTTGCAACTGTTCCGCAGAGATAGCCATAATGAGTTCTGTGTCACCAGCTGTTGTAATGGGTTCCCAGGCTATTTAGTGCCGCCAGTCTCTTTGTGTCAGTTCAGCCGAGAGAACAAAGAACAAGGTCGTAAGGGAAAGAAAGTCCTTTATTGCCTCCCTTAACGGGGACTATATGGAATGAAATCTATAGAAGCGACCAATCAGATTGTGACTTATTCGCATAGGGGCTTGATTGGTCATCTCACGCGCGCGTAGGCCCTGGCTGCATCGGGTGACCTCGCAGGGGTGCGCGCATGGCTTTTACCCGCCGGCTTGCGTGGTCTTTGTCCTTTGTTCCTTAACTGTAGGGAGGGGGCCGATGACGTGACCCGACAGTTCGCTCGGGCTGCCTGTTAGGAATAATCCCAACACTTACCACCCTATAAAACTCGTTTTTCTAATCTTCATCTGCTTCCTTCGTGTTACAGGCGGCTAAGAGTTTACTGGTTACAAACATGTCCTATCATGCGCGGTCAGACATGCTGCCTTCCACCTGATTGCTTCTTAGAGTAAGCAAGAAGTACGAAATTGAGAGGTCAGCTATTCAAACTATGTGCACTTGTGGCTAACCTGGACACACGAAAGTTGTTATATCACAGAATGGTTGCAGCTTGGGGTATACTGTTCCTGGGTGTATTTATGTCCCCTCCTATTATAATATTTAAGAGCAAGCTGGATCAATATAGCGGTATGCAAATATATACTATAACACCACCGAACCTCCGTGGTCTTGCACAAGGCAAAACAAAATCGTATCCTTATATATTTACTTACTGATTTTGAGTAACAGCTATTATAGAAATTATATGCTGAGTCCAATTCCTCACCTATGCATGCTGAGCTTCACCTTCGCACTTCGAAAGATTTCAGAACGCATTTAGTTTTTTGTTGCATGCCTATGCGCAAACTATCTGCTGTATATCACACGGAGGAATTTATGAGGTATCAAAATGCAGCAATCTGTCCTTCGTTTACGAGAACTACAGCTAGTACATCGTAAATCGAGGACTAGAGCTAGTACAACATCGAGGAACTTTCATAAATTTGTTGTTGTTAACTCTGTGCAATTTCTTTTCCGCTCTTAAAGCATTCGCCGACACTGTGCCTTGTTCCAGGTTTCAGTCTGAGGGCAAAATCGTTGAATCGACAGCCAGCAACCGTCAATTTCTTTAGCCATCAGCGAGCACTTTTTTTCTGCCGATAAACTTAATAAAAACAGATTTTGAAATATTTTCCGATAACGTTTTTATCCATATATATATATATATATATATA
>JAYGXS010000027.1:0-35556 GCA_036362985.1 Ligula intestinalis
GACCCTTGGGACTTCATTCTCAGAATATATTAAGGCATTTCTCACTGCAAACAATCTGTCGAATTTGAATACGTCACGGGATTTGACGGGGTACCCCTGCGCCTATCACAATTTGGAAGTCAGGCTCAGTGGCTCGCTGGTGGAAGATCTTAAACCACTTTTGGTGAGACAGGCAACAGCAAGAATGTGAAAGAAGTCTTGGGAGCAAGTCAACCCTAACCTTGTAACCTTGAAGTCCTCTTTCTTTTTGCTCTGTCGTTTCAGATCTCCGAAACTTTCCTTGTCATATGTGTTAAGCCTGTGATAAAATTAAAGTGAACGCTTAACCCTATGCTAATCCTTAACCACAATTAAGAAGAACCCAAAATTGATCCGTGATATAATCTTTAAACCAAAGCTTACCTTCAACCTAACCCAAAACTTAACAATAAACCGAAATCTAATTTTCGGAATATTACTTTGGGTTGCGAACAGAGTTGCCAAACTAGTTCTCTGAATATTACTTTACACAGAGCTTGTTAACATTTGTTTGTCGCGTCATCTGCCCCTAATATTGTGTGTTGTCTTGTAGACTAGCAATTTGAACACGGTGGTGACAACCTGAACTTTTGCATTACGCTTGTCACTTTTTTAAAATTCTTCTGATTAATTTGTTTTCTCGTTCTAAATGGAAGACATAAAAAGCAGGAAAATCTCTTCTAGTCCAGTCCTCACTGTCACATTGTTCCAAAGATCTTCCCTGCCACTTTTTTTGTACGCCAACGTTTGGGCGAAGTGTTATTAAATTCTTTCTGTATGACGACTTTTGCTTTATGTTCTGTTGTTTGTTCAAGTGGAGGACGAGGCGTAAAAAGTGTTCGTAGATTGTTCCGTCAAACGTGAAGTAGTTCCGGAGACAGGGCTTGAGGTGCTGTAGAACTAGGTTATGTCTGAGATGATTCTCCATCTCATCCTATTGGCTTCGAAGAGGTAGTTCACCAGTCTGGGGGATAGAATAAAAAAGTTACTTGCCATCAAAGGAAATCTTCACGTCATTGGCACGAGACTTACCTCGATAAGTTTCTCCAAGAGTTATGTTAATGAACTGAACCTGACCTTCGAGTCAGCGGTCAGAAAGTGAGACACCGAAACAACCTCTTCGCCAGTCCATACGTTGGAGTGCCTTTTAGTAATACGATTGGTCGGAGAGAAGCGTCCATAAAAGCGGACAAAGGCCATTTCTTGCGGTCTCGCCATGCGTCGGTCTGAAAGTGTTATTATATCCGAGTTCTCTGATGCAAAGAGGGTCGAATATATTTCGCGTGTCGTATTTTTATGGGATAGGTTTCCCGTGGAGCATAAAAGTGGTGATCGTTACCACTCATTGAACTTAATTTTGGGTCCGGTTTGAGCTAGAAAAAAGCAATTGGTAGAATCGGGTTATTTATTAAAAAAAATGACCTTTTGTGGTTCTTTTTATTATCAGTTATACAGATGCGTGTGATTGCGTGCTCTAGTCATGAATATGAGCATTTCTTTGCAAATACAAGCAAACATGCAAGCCCCAGAAAACAAGTGAGAAGTAGAAGACAACTCGCTCGCTGGGTTTATTTGCCTGACATTACGAAATCCGTCTCGGATTCATCTTCAGAGGCATAGTCACAGAACAGTAGCAGATGCAGTTTGTGTGTGCACAGGGTTCTTCCATAAAATGTGAACGTACAGAAAAAAATCGAATAACTTCCTGCGTGTGTTCTGATTCGTCGTCACCTTATGCCAACACCGTCTGGATTTTTCAGTTTTTCAGTTTATTTGGTGAGGATAATAGGCAATACCATTGAAAACCCTATTAAGCACGTGTGCAAGCAACTATACAAATTTACCACTACTAACATAGTATTGGCAAACAGTGAGTAGCATTGTTTTCTACAACATATGTCTGGTTTTTTAGAGGTCAGACTTGGAGGGAGGAGAGTAGCATTGTTTTTAACAATATGTCTGGTTTTTACAGTTTGGACTTGGAGAGAACAGAGGGGCCGCATGTAATTATCCAAGCGTTGTTTGTACATCTGAAGGGAAGTGGCTTCCACGACTGACTGTGGAAGGTTGTTCTACTGTTGTATGACGCGTTGCGTGAAGAATTCACAGCGGAGGTTTAGCTTGGACATTTTCGTGCGCAGCTTTATTGTGTGCCAACGTTGATGAGGCAAGAGGTGCCACTGAAAGATGTCTTCGAAGCATAATAATCTCTCAAGACCGTTTATTATCTTGTAAACTAGGATAAGATCCCCTCTTTGTTGCCTGTAATGCAGAGGGAATAAATTTAGGCATGCCGGTCTACATGTAAGTGTGGTTCTTAAGACCTCTTACTAGCTTTGATGCCCGACGCTGCACTTTTTCCAGACATGCTGTGTCCTTTGCTAGCCATGGCCACCACGCCTATATGCCATACTCTAGGTGTGTTCGAACAAATGTGCCCTACACTATGCCAAAGAGATCTTCATCGAAGGCTAGAAACGCCCTTTTGATAGCATGCAGCACTCCCGTGGCTTTATTTGCAGTTTTGACGCATTGTAATGAAAGCTTCATATTACTCTGTATCCAAATGCCGAGGTATTTTTGCGTAGATGCTACGGCAATTTGAATGTTTTTCAGGTGATATGTCCTGCTGATATGGGGGATAGGGTAGTTTTTTGGACGCAGGTAAGGGACGACACACTTTTGCACATTGAAATCCAGCAGCCATCTCTCGGAATACGTCTGCAGTTTGCAAATATTATTTTGCAGAGCATCTCGGTCGCTTGGGTGCTTAATGACCTGCCAGAGCTTAACGTCATCGGCGAACATGATTTAACCGCAGTCCAGTTTTTGAAGGCTGTCATTTACAAAGAGAATGAAGAGTAGGGGACAAAGAATGGAGCCTTGAGGAACCCCGCTAAATACGTCAACCCAGTCCGATATATCCTCCCCGAAGCAAATGCGTTGTTTTCGGCCGACTAAAAATGACCTGATCCAGTCCAAAATTTTTACCCTTGATGCCAGATACGCTCAGTTTATGTAAAAAACTTTGATAAGGCACGCTGTCAAAGGCTTTGCGGAAATCGATGTACACTTCGTCCACTTCAAAGCCTTCTTCTGAAGCACTTGTCCAGGCCTCAATTGAAGTAAGTAAATTTGGAAGGCAGGAGCGCCCTTGCTGAAAGCCATGTTAGAAATTTTGTATGATGTCACTTTCATCACAAAATCTTAGTATGGCCTGCTTGACAAGGACCTCCATCATTTTGCAGGAAAGGTAAGTCAAGCTTATGGGCCGAAAGCTGCTGGCAGACATCTTGCTACCTATCTTATATAACGGTACGATGTTGGCCGTCTTACACTGCAAAGGCGATTCCCCTGTTATCATGGAAAGCTCAAACAGAATTGAAAGAGGCACCGATAGCACGGTCAACACTTCTTGAAGTATCAGTCCAGGTATTCCATCCGGTCCAGGAGACTTGTCTGGTATGTTGTGACTGAGGACATGCCTTACGTCTGCGACAGAAAAGGTAACAGTTTCAATAACGACTGCACCTTCGCCCACTTCTACTCCCGAATTCTCGTCAGGGGATTCCATCATAAAAGCCGACCTGAAAAACTCTGACAGTAACTCTACTTTCCGCGTTCCTTCCGTTACTATGTTCACGAGGTTATCCCTTAGAGCTGCAATGTCGTCCCGGTGCTTCCTTTGACTGCGGATCTATCCATAAAACTTCTTTGGACATATTGCGGCTTGTGTTGTTAATTGACGCTCAAAGGCATTTCTAGAATTTCGTCTTACCTTACGGCATATATTTTGTTGCGCTTTATATTCGGCAAGTGATTTTGAATCTTGAAGATGCTCGTATTTTTTCCACAACCTTTGTTTCTTCTTCATGGCCCCTTTTATCGGCTGGTTGACATATTTAGGTCTGGCACATGGTTTTATTACTTTCATTGGGCAATGGACTTCAATTAAGCGCTCTAAAGTTCCTGGGATGTGCTGTCATAATTCATTTGTATCGTTTGTACAGGGTGCCTAGTTTTCTGCGGAAGCGGTACGTCTCATTTCTACAAAATCGGCTTTCTAAATATTTCTGCGACTGTTTATTTGCGATTTTAAAGACAGTAGGTAGCACACGCAGGTAAAAGCAACGTAGTCACTTAACCCAAGTGGCGGTTGTGAGTTCACTTCCGTCATGATCCCCTCTTCCTAATAAAATCGAGATCTAGATATTTTGATCGCTGGCTTTCTCGCAGTCGGGTTGTGAATGCTATGTGTTGAATGAGATATTTGTCCAAAGAAAACTGAAGTAGTTGATACTTGAAAGGTGCTGCTGCAGCCTACAGTCCAGGCGTCATCAAATCGATGCCAGGAGCGTTGAAATTACACAGCAGTAATAGGTTTTCCGGTTGACAGATAACTGTCAGTGAACTTAGCAGCTCTACGTCGTCACTTTCGCTGGAGCCGGAAGGCCGATAAACAACGCTTAAATTGAGTGCCGGATGTTGCCTTATCTTAATTTTGCACGAAATTATTTATATCGTCGCAGGGCTATGTCTGCGATTTCCCTCTGACAACAGGAAATTTCATTGGCTACATAAAGTGCCACTCCTTCGCCCCTACGTTGAGATCTGTCGCAGCGGAACAGTTGATAGCCTTCAACGCTGACTTCGCATATCCCTATTGCTTCGGTCAGCCAAGTCTCTGTTAATGCAATTGTATGTGGTTTCTGCTCAGATAATTTTTTTTGAGTTCGTCAAGTTTATTGAAGAGACTCTGACAATTGGTATAATAGATCTCGAGGCAGCGGCCACTATTGCTTGCGGTATCTTCTAGAACCGGCCAGTTGACCTTGGTTAAGTTATCCCCTTTTCTTTTTTCGGCCAAAGAAAATTTCGTTCAATGCACATTATTTATTTTCCTTTTATTTGTAGGCCGGTTTTGCCTTTGTTCTTTCAGTCGTTTAGATTGTTTTTCAAAAGTCGCATTTTCCTGCGTTCCTTTGGTTCATAATCCGGCTGAAAGAAAACTCCAGCATGCATGGTCCGCAGCGACGACTTTCTTTCCAGCATAAACTGTGCCTGCGCTTCGGTGTCCCAAATGACTTTTAATGGTCATGAGCTTGAACCATTCGTTCGCTGATCCTTGCCTATTCTAAATGTTTTGAGAATTTTCACAGACTCAGGGCCCCTTAGCAGAACTGTCGAACGAGACCTCGATCGTGCTCCACCTTATCCCCAGCAACTGTAGCCGTTGATTTTGGTGCACCCTGTACCAATATATGTTGCTTACGGTTGGCTCGACCTTCGGCCGTGGTCACATCACACTGAAGCGGAGTAGCAGGAGGGGTTTCGAAGTCCAGATCTGTAAAAGATTCTATGCACATTTTGCTAGTAGCATTTTCTTCTGAATTACCGTTTGCCCTTTGGTCCAATTCAACTTCCTTTTCTTCAGAAGTCTCCTCTTGGAGTGTTTGTCTTGCTTTTTGTTCACATGGCGTGCTCCAAGCTCTGTCTCGCGATATAACTGAGGGATTTGGTTGGTCTTAAGCAGGCCGTTCTACATCCGCCTTCTGCTGGCGTATGAACCTGCGTTTGGCCCTGCTGGACTTCTGGTTTCCTGGTTTATCAACCACTGACCTGTCCTCTGCATGCGCCGCATCCTCTTGGAGTGGTTGCCTTGCTTTTTGTTCACATGGCATGCTCCAGGTGATATCTTGCAATAAAACTGAGAGCTTTGGTTGGTCTTCAGCAGGTTGGTCTTCAGCCGCCTTCTGCTGGCGTATGCGTCTGCATTTAGCCCTGCTGTACTCGTGGTTTCCTGGTCTATCAACCACTGACCTGTTCTCTGCATGTGCCGCATCCGGTGGTGTTACCTTATTTTGCTTTATGAGCACTGCTAATATCTCTGCGTAAAATTCAAGGCTTCCCTCTAACCAAATGACGCGCGCGGCTAGGTTAAGAAATCCATCACAATCTGCGCGCGCAGGCTTATTTGGCTGGGCGGTGTTCGGTTCAAAGGCGGTTGGTGAAAGAAGATGCGTTTTTGCATATTGGGTGGTCTGGGATTTCGTACGCTTTATTGAAAGCGCTTCGGTTATTTCTGGGAGTACCTTGGCAAAGGTTGTATGAGGCGGCTTACATAAGGTAACCTGATTGCACCCGTTAGAGTATATTTTAGCGACTTGGCCTTCAGGGTGTATAGATAGTGCCGTACTGGCGCTGAAAAATATAAATTCCAAATTCCAAATTCCACAATGACTGCCAATCCCCTTCAGAGGTCAACAATCTCCTATGGGAACCAGCGTCACATCGTCAAATGGTATGCTGCTGTCCTGCTATTCTTTTCGTAGAAGGCTGCATATCCACGATGTTTCGGCGGACGTGCCACCGAAGATTTTGCGCGCCGCGTGTACAACACTATTTTCGAAGGTAGTATAGCGGCTGCCGTAAACTTTCAACGACGAAAGAATAAGGCGGTGCTCGGACCCTCTCTTTTATGTGGACTTATTAAAAGTGAGTGATCGCGTTTTTACTTGAACGTCCTCTTTTTCACATGATATTGATAGGAAGAAAGACGTACACAGCTTCTCTGAGCTGGAGGCTGTGTTCACTCTACATCTTAGACGGTCCTCGAAAATAGTTGAGAAATGCCTGCGAAGGAATCCGTTCATGCACACAGTTGTTGGTAAAGCTTTCAGTTCCGCTCTACAGTCATTACTTTTAGACGCAAATTTAGCCCCTTGAACTTTGACTCCAAGTGCCGCCATGTAGGCGTGAAACATCAGCTATTCTATCAACTCTTCTATTTCCTATTTTAAGTACTTCTCTTTCATATACTTGATAATATTTAATAAACTTTTCTCATATTTACCCGACTTTTGTTGTATACCATATGATTTTAGACTCGGAGTTGAAGGACGCGAATATGAAAGTCATTTCTGAACGAGTTATTTCCCGCTATGTATGGCGTACTAGAAAATGGAAAGGGGGGCAAGGTAACACAGACGCTTGTCTATCTACTTCAGAGCAATCCGGTTAGATTAATATCTGGCCCCTTTGCAAAGCGTCTAATCCACCTTTTCGTCTATATCGCCATATGTCGCCATGGCGATATAGGGGCTATATCGACCAAGTGGACAGAAGCGATATAGCGGCGACATATGCATGTCGCCATGACGATAAATGGGCTATATTGCCGTGGATATAGCCTGTTTTTTAGGGTTAGCCATGAACGACACTTACCCTGTACCTAATCATGATACATGATAAATAGCAACACAAGTCTAAACATGTCCTTAAATAGCAAAACCAGTCCTAACTCAACGAACCAAAGTAGTAAATCAGTGTTAGACTATCTCCCCCGAACAACCCAGAATAGACCACCATTCCCAAACAGAATTTCATATCAAAACGAATATCCGTATTGAAATGCACACACTCTCAACCCATGTATCCTAGCCCATACACAAGACGACCACCGCACACCCAACCCTTTCAATATAACACACAAACTCAATTTCCACCTTGCATAACACCATCCCCTCCGATAGTTACACAATGCCATCGAATTCCATCACCCTCATCACCAATGTTTCCTACTAATCCACAATTCGCCACCAATAGTCCAACACCACCGTATTATCCACCAATCACACTATTTCCGCACACAAGCCCCCAACATAATCAAACAAGTAATAGGAATCTTTTTTTCACAACAGATTCCAGCTTTTGTACCCGACACCTTAAGTGTTGCTCTTATTAATTCTAGGCCTTGTGACCTTGGCGCGCAACTCGATTTTCCGCAGCTAAGTGAATTTTTAAATTTTAATAGGATTTTATCGTATCCTGTCGACTTTATTTGCATAATTGTTGTTCATAATTAGAATTTCTAACACCTAAGCCACTCCACAAACCGGTGGTCGTTTTCTTTGACCATGGGTAAAAATATACAGTTTTCTACTGTTTCACCCGACATAGCCTCCTAGGAATTCTCTAAGATTCAGCTGAAAAACACGTAATTAAGTACGTGAATATTTAATTAGGTTGTATATTTTGAAAGAATACTCTTTTTCGAACAAGAAATAGTGTACACTGGTCGAAATATCAAGCCAGATATTTTTCACCCTACATAGCCTTATAATTTCACCCGGCATAGCCTCATCTGAATGTTTATTTTAGGTTGCAAATTTTAAAAAGATGTTGCAATTTCCAACAAGATTCAGTTAACACTTGTTGCAATATCAATCGAGTGAGTTTTCATCCAGCGTAGACTCGTCAATTTTATTTTCTGTATAAGAGAATCTTCTTGCATTGCCTTACTTAAAAATATATCTAACTGCATATCCTTTTGATATTTTAAACTACAATATGAAATCACAGTCAGTTTTTAGACTAAAATCCCCCCGTAACGACCCCCTTGGTGTTAAATTTTTCCCAGATCAACCCGTCTTAAATATGAAAAAACTTAAGCTTGATGCTTTGGACACTTAATAATTTCATGTCTCAATATGGATGTCTGCTTACGGTTCTCAGTACCATCTTTGATGGACATGTCTCTTCGCTCTCTTCTCAGTAATGTGAGAACTTAGAGCCCTTCATCAATTTGGTATCTACTGAGACCTGTGACCGGCAAAAAGAAGTTATAATTTTCTTTTAAGAACTGTCTCAAAAAGTAAAATTCCGCTAGACGCCGCCTGTCAATTCCTTTACTCGTTTGGCTTTAACTTTAAGGTCGCAGAAGCTAAGATTGTCCTCTCGAAGCAAAAATCCGCCGATTTTGGTAAAACTTTTTTCGGCGATAGAAGTTGACAACCTCTTCTCTCAGCATGAGCGTTCAGCTCAATACCTGAAAAAACATAAGCTTTTTATATGTAGGGATAAAACCCCCATGGAACGTAGTGTTTCGCCTGCATCTGCAAAAACTAAGCCCACTCGTACCCCTAATATTCCAAATGTAATATCTGAGGTTGACGCAAGTTCACGTCCCTCCGGATCAGCGACAACGTTAAGTTCACCCGAAACCTCACTCACACTCCTTACTCCTGAGGCCGACGCAATTTCACGTCCCTCCGGATCAGGGACAATGATAATTTCACCCGAAACCTCACCCGCAATGCTTACTCCTGGCTCGAGTGAAATTCCGTCGCCTTCCAAGCGAACCTCGCCTGCTTGAGGCTAAACCTAATAGACCTAAACGTGCCCCCCGTAAATCGAAGCCAATTGCAAAAATCAGTAATTTACCTAATAATGGGAACCATCCAACATTTCAGCATCTACACCAGATGTAAACACTCATGTTTTTACTTCTCCAATCCCCAAAATGGCCCACAATCCACAATTAATTCACTCTAATAATACTATGAATAGCTTCTCTTAATCTTCAATTCCATTTTCGAATGCCTATCCTCCGACAAATTATGCTGACACTTCAGCATCTATAGCAGATGTAAATACTCGCGTTAGTTATTTTCCAAACCCGCAAATCGCCCAAAATCATCACATAATCAAAACTACTAATTATGATCATAGTCTTCCATACCCATTTAGGTCATTTTCGAACGTGCGTTTTCCGACAAATTATGCTACCTCTTATCATAATCCTTTTTTACGACCGCCTCCTTCTTTTCTTACTCCACAAAACGGGCACCCTTTCCTAAATTTTCAAGCAAATCTGCCACCATACAATAATCCTAATATATTTAACAATTGTATTTCAGCTAATGGTAGACCACAGCAATCTGGCTTTCCACTTTTTGTTTCTCCCATGCCAGTTCCCTTTCCGCCACCAAGTTTTCCTTTTTTATAAATACGGATGAGCATAACCTGCATCTCAGGGATACGCTCAGCATAGTTTCTCTGAGAGCGAGATCAGTTGTAAATAAAATGACAGAGCTCAGAACAGTAGCTTTTGAGCTTGATCCAGATGTTATTTGTATCACTGAATCTTAGGCTCACTCTCTTATCTCTGACTCAACGCTCGCTATAGATAATTTTAGTTTGTACCGACAAGACCGCATTGAAAAACGTGGCAGTGGTTGCCTTCTTTATATTAAATCATCTTTTGTACATTTCCGGTTTCATCTGAGCATTTCATCGTTTTCGGGAGATGTTTGCTTCAGTTCAGTCACCCTCCCACACAAATAAAAGCTGTAATTGGCTGTGTCTATAATCCCCCATGTTATTCTGGTAATGAAAGTGCGCTCTGCGAACTGTTCGCAAAAGTTGCAATAGCTGAAGTTGACGTCAAAATAATC
Source organism: Ligula intestinalis (assembly GCA_036362985.1). Classification (NCBI taxonomy): domain Eukaryota; kingdom Metazoa; phylum Platyhelminthes; class Cestoda; order Diphyllobothriidea; family Diphyllobothriidae; genus Ligula; species Ligula intestinalis. The sequence continues at coordinate 10,254 of JAYGXS010000027.1, forward strand.
ATAGGTGATTTTAATCTGCCAGACGTTGACTGGGACGCAAATAATGATCCGCCAAAATTTCAAAATTTGGTAGAAACCAGTAACTTTGCAAACATGTCACAATTGGTCAGTTCAGTAACTAGAAATGAGAGCATATAAGATTTAATTCTTACAAATGACGTCCACACTCTCTTTATGAATTTTCATCGTGATCTCTTCACAAGTGACCACACATTAATTCAGTGTTGTTTTCCAGTCTTTCTTTCTAAAAAGCCTGAGGTAAAATGCAATAACCCCGATTTTGCTGAGGCAAACCTTGAACTCATGAATGACTTCATAAATACTCTAGATTGGCATACTATTTTTTCAACTAATGATCCAATCTTTTTCAATGATCTTTTAGAAAACCTTACAAAAAAATTCAAACTTTTATCCAACTTAAGCCTATTAAATCAAATTCAGCTTCCTCTACCGTTCCACATTTTCTCCAAAATATACTTTAAAAAATTACGGAAGCAACTTAAGGATCCGTCTAATAGCTCTTTGTCGGTTCACTTGAGGATAGCGCAAATATTTGAATTACCGCTAAAAATAAGGCTTGCAGCAGGTAGGCGTAGAGAATCCCTGGCACTAAATGATGCTGACCCTTCCAAATCCGTTGCTCAAGTCTTCCGTTTTCGGTCATCCTCTACGCTTTAGAAAGTCATTCTGCCTTTACTCGATAGTAGTAATCATTTTGTTACAGAAAATTTTGCCAAAGCAGAAATGTTAAATTCCTTCTTCGCCAAGTTCTTTACAATTAAGACTAGTCCAACACCCGAAATACCTCTGATGTGCGATGCAAATGTCACTTCAATTGATTTCTCACCTACAAGTATTCATAAAGAAATAGCTCGTCTCAACAATTCACATTCAGTCGGAACGGATAACATTCAAAACTCATTTATTAAGCAATTAAGAGATTTTCCTCCTTAACTGAGCAAATTATTAACAATATTTCTCGAAAACGGTTTTTTTCCTGATTCTTGGAAAACTTCGATTGTAATTCCAGTTTTTAAATCTGGTTCCAGATCTGACAATAAAAATATCGCGGTGATCATAGAACACCCTCTTTAGCTAAACTTTTTGAAAAATTAATCGCCAATAAAATTACAGATTTTTGCATAAGCAACCAAATGTTAAATATATCTCAGCATGGTTTTTACCGGACCGATATTGCGAAACATGTCATATGTCTTTTCTTAATCTCCTCACTTCTCTTCGTAACGATCATTTATCTGTGGTGGTCATTTATATTGATCTTAGTAAGGCATTTGATAAAGTACCTCATAGGAGACTACTAGCCAAACTAGAGGCTATAGGATTATGTAGTCCTCTTATTGGTTTTATTAGATCATATCTTTCTAATCGAAAACAGCAGGTCTTAGTGGGGTTCTCATACTCTATCCCTACCGCTATTTTAAGCTGTGCCCTTCAAGGTACCGTTCTGGGCCCCCTGTTGTTCTTGCTTTATATAAATGATATTTCAACAAAAGTTAAACACTCTCAATCGTAGATATACGCGGACGACTTGAAATATGTATACCCATTCTCTAATTCTACGGCTGAGCGATGCTTAGAACGCATTTATTCGGATATGGACGCTCTATCTGCGTGTAGCTCCACGTGGCAGATGGAGTTCTCGCCTTCTTAGTGCCAGTTCATGTGTTTTGGGCCTGAAGGGCTGCCACAGCCTATCATTTTTCAAGATTGCCCCATGAATGAATGTTCTAACATTAAGGACTTAGGTTTAAGTTATACCAATAAATTAGATATTTCACCTCACGCTAATAGAATTACAGCAAAAGCTGCTCAGATATGCGGCTTCATCTCTTATAATTTCTATCTTCCCGAAATGAAGCTAAGCCTTTATCGTATGTATGTTCTTCCTATTCTCGAATACTGTTGTCCTTTTTTCGGTCTAATGAACGAATATAGCCGTTCAAAAATTTAAAGTGTCCAAAGAAGATTCACTAAAAGGGTCCTCTATCCGGCATTTTCAGATAATTCCTACTTAGAAAGATATGAGATAACGAAACCGAAATTTCTTTGGGTCAGAAGACTGGAAGCAGGATTTTGTCTCCTGTTTCGCCTTAAAATTAGTTCAAATCTCCCCAAGATTTTGCCCTTACTCCCGATACTCGCCCTCTCAACCTAAGAAATTCAACGTTGATTATACCTCCTCCTGCTTCTTCCACTTCTAAGCGATCTCTATTTTTTGCTTCTAGGTATAGCTATCGGTGGAATAATTTGCCGATTGATATTCGGGCGTTGACTAGTCTATGTGCATTCAAGTGAAGACTGCACATTTATCTTAACACTGAATCTATTAACATTTGTTTTCCTCCCCCTTTCCAGACAGCTTTCTCCATTATTCCGAGAAAGGACCATCAGGAATTTAGGATTCCTTCTTCAAACTACCTTCCTCTGACTCGTCTCCCCCCGAATCTGGAAGCAGTCTTGACGGCTTTTGTTTCGCTGGTCATCAGCCATCATCAGGGCCATATATTTGGTCACATCTCAGACATCCTTAACGATGGTATTGTAGATTTGGCGGACTTTTGGATCTCATACGGCGGTGCCCATCACGATCATAAACTGGTGGGTTCCCTATGTTCTATTATGCCGCACCGGTTTGGGAACCGAGTGTAGTGCCGGGAACCCGTCTATACCAGTAATGTTTCGTTAATACCTATTGTTCTGCCCCACACTCAGCTTCGACTGAGTTTGCTTCCAAGCCCCCCCCCCTTACTAACAGAGGTAATGGGTACCAGAATACATAGTCAGAATCTAGATAACGATATGGATAATCTGTGTGTGCCCTTGAATTTCACCTTCAGCATGACACTGCTTTATTCATTTTTTTCGAATCTAACAAATTTGCTTCTAAACAGTTATACTCGTCTCATAGCTATAAACTACGGATACTGTTTGTTAAACCAATTATTTCTAGTACTTCGTGTTATCGAATTTTTGGTTGATTGATGAGGCCCATTGGGCCTGAAATATACAACTTATTATTATTATTATTGAACAAATTTCAACGACTTAGGACTCTTATTGATACAAACAATCCCGATATAGTCTTTTTAACAGAAACATGGGTTAACGATTCAACCTCCAATGCTTCACTTTTTATAGCAAACTACACCTTCTATAGACAGGATCGTGCTAATAAACGAGGAGGAGGTTGTATGATCTATATTATATCTAACATAGAACAGAGTGGCTTTGAGGTTCTACGGGAGACGTTCAATGGCGAATCGTGCTTCGCTATTATAACATCCAAGACCCTTAAAAGCATTCTAATTGGATGTTTGTACACCCCTCCGGAATATAGTCATGATGACATAGGCCTTACAAATCTACTAGAAATTATATCAAATATCCAAACAGAATATAAGATAATTGCAGGCGACTTAAACCTTCCAGAAATAAACTGGGCAGAACTATCAGCCCCATCCAGGCATGATGAATTTTTATCATCAATTGTCTTTTATAACTGGAGGCAAATAATAAACAAACCAACCAGAGGAAACAATATAATCGATGTTATTCTCACCAATGATATCTGGCCCTTATATACGCACTACGACAGCTTAACCTTTGATAGTGATCATAAGACAATGATAGCAGTGCTCCCAAAATTATCGTGGTGTTCACCGAACATCGGTTTTAGCAAAAATTTTAGAAAAAATAATCTATATCAAAATGTTTGACCATCTGACGACTGTAAATCTCATACCTCCCTCTCAACATGCCTTTTACCCAAAAAGTCATGTCAGTCCTGTTATCTCACTTTCTTGGAATTCGTCTCCAGAAATCGAGATGATGGGAACACGGTAGCTACAGTTTACTTCGTTCTAAAAAAAGCCTTTGACAAAGTTCCCCATAAAAGACTGATCGTGAAGCTGGTGAGTCACGGGATTCGGCCCCCCTCCTTGATTTCCTCAAATTCTTTCTTCAAAACTGATTCCAAATAGTAAAACTTCGGAATATTGTATCAAAAACTAGCTCATATTAGCAGTGGTGTTTTTCAAGGCACTATCCTAGGCCCCCTCTTATTTCTCCTTTATATTCATGAGTTATCCACAATATCAACTTCTGCTAAAATATTTTTATATGCAGATGACTTAAAACTCGGATAAAATTGAAGGACAGACGCCATCTATGTGACCAATCGTTTAGCTGACAAAGATTTTCCTGGAAGTTATCTTCATCGGCAGCACACTTCCTGACCTTCCATATTTTTACATTTCCTACAAACATGGCACACTCGCAGTCCAATTCCTGTACACAATCATGAACGAACAAGAGAAAGAGGGTGAGTCCGAGTACTGAACCACGAGGGACTCCGCTCTCGATGACTGTCGGCGTTGATTGTTGTTGACTTGCACACCCAGTTTGTGAACGACCAGCGAAAAATGCCCAATACACATAATAAGCCTGCCTCCGGTACCCATCAGTCTCAGCATGCGCTGAAAACGTTGGTGTGGAACACTGCCGAAGGCCTTCCGGACACCAATGTAGGCCGCATGTACGCTTTCTTTTGCATCAAAACCCCCTGTCCAGCTTTGCATCATGTTAAGAAGATCTGTAGCACATGACCCACCCCTACTTGTGCGCGAGGTTTGAAATTGTTTGCGAATTTCAAGTCTCTCGAGCTTACGTGTTTTTAGTCTCTATCTCAGTGTTGAAGACACGCTTCTTGGAAATTATTCAAGAATTGACGACATATTTCCAAAGTTTGGAATTTTCTACGTGAAAATCTCAATCTGGTCGCTCTGAAAAATTCCTCCGCTGTTAATTATTTCCAAAGTTTGGAAATTGCCTCTTGGGCATGTCGATTTAGCGAAAAAACTCCTCTCTGAATTTCACGCCAAGGCTGAGTCGTTATATTACTGTTTTGTTATATACTTTTATCCTAATATTGTCATAATATTTAGGATAAAAGTGACTCTCCCGTTATTCCTAGGGAAATTTTTTTAACGAAACACATTTCCTTGTATTTGTCAGGAACTCAAAATTTTACTCTGACTTGCTGTAACCTGCTTGTCTCGGTAAACTTGCACTATCTGGCCAATCGAACTTCTCTCCGCCTCACTCTTACGGGCTGTTGGGTTTGGCTTCCGACTTAATTGGCAGTATCAGACGCAGGTTGTAACACAAAAAAATGTACATAGCATGGAGAGTTTAAATGCTACAAGTCCGTTAGCACGAAACGTTTCGCCACCACAGAATCTCGAACCCGGGTCGCCAAATCCGGTTATTAGCGGTGCTAACACCTTAAGCAGCCCGGCCACTTCGGCACGGGCCCTTGACAACCATATCAAGATACGACCAGAAAGTAACTGCCGATATGGCCACTTAGATAATCTTATTTATATTTTTACCTCCCGCCAAACGGCTAAGATGTCTACTACGTTTACCGAAGTAAGACTATGAGGATTTCGTCCTCCGCCAGGAGTTTTCGGAGATGATGCAGGAACTTTACCACGAGGTAAATAAACTGAAACAAGAGATAGCCAATCTAAAACCGCATATTTCTTACCCAGCGGTTAAAACAGCCCTTGTGGGTCAAAAACCGGGGGTCAATAAAAGTACATATGCTCAGATAGCCTCGGCCGGTAAACCTAAAACTCGCATATCACTTGCCGAACCAAGTAAACCAGCGAGCGTCTCACTCGATCGCAACGAAACTAAAATAAATCCGCAGTCTACGCCATCGTTACTTGGCTCAGGCAGCACTAGCAATGATCTGGATTTGCGTCCTAGCGTCACATCGTTGCTCGATGCTGCTCTAGAAAGCGATCATACAGAGATCGATAAAATCATTAGGCCAAAAAAGCTAAGGGCTAGAAAGGCTCGAAAGTCTAAACGGAGCAGGGCAGTGCAGTCAGCTAACCCAAAAACCGGCACATTAGGACCCATCTAACCTAAAGTACCGGATACAGATGCCCGCTTGGTTGTAACTCATGAGCTTGCAACAGATGCACCAGTGAGTCACAGGCAGAATATAAATGTTAAAGGGGCTCCAGAGAAAGCGTCAACAATTACACAAGAAGGAGTTGACGCTGATGTGGACTTGGAGTTGAAATGTTTGACGAAACACCTGAAACCTGCATATCGGATCATGTGTCAAGCCCACGGGATCCACCAGCGTCGCTCGGCTTAAGCGACACTAGCAATCATCGGGATTTGCATCCTAGCACCACATCGTTGCTTAACTCTGCACAAGAAAGCGATGACCAAGAGGTTGACAAGATCAGAACTCAAAAGGGGCATAAGCCTAAGTAAGCCAAACGATTCATGGGTTTGCACTTAGCTTACCCAATAGCCAGTACATCAGAACCGAGTGTACCGGATACAAGTGCTCCCTCGGCCGAAACACCTGAGCTCGCCACGTATGCCCCATTTAGTCGCAAGCAGAAAAAAGTTGTGGGGGGGCCCCAGAGTCAAAAACATCAATTGCACAAGAACGAATTGACCATGACGTGGGTCTTATGCAAGTTTATACCAAACCGTTGCTAAAACCAGGCGAGTCTTTCCGCATTTTTAAGGCATTTCGAATAGGGAAGGCTCAAACTGCTCCAGAATCAATTTCTCAGCCACGACCTCTTTAAGTTAGTTCAGAAACTGAAGCACAGGCGAAGCTCTTGCTAGAGCGCAAACCATCCTTACGGAGTCTGCATTCGCAAGTTTTTCAGGCGGATTAAGAGTTGAAAGAGCGGAGAAAGATGGGACAGCGAATAATAGAGCTGGCGAAACGGAGAACCAATGGCGAGAAAAATCTCAAAATAAGAGGGACAAAAAGGTAAAGTCTAAAGGACATTTCTCTTGTCGAAGCCGGTAACAGTGACGGCATAGCTGTCCCGCCACCGAAACCTAAGACACACCCTCTTAAATTGATCGCTTTAAATGCCAGATCACTGATTACCAAAATGCCTCTGCTCCAGACTATGGTTTTCGTCAACCGCCCAGACCTTGTTATGGTAACTGAGACATGGGCATCGGCCTGTGTAGCCGACTGTCAACTCTCTGTTCTAGGCTATGCATGCGTTCGGAACGATCGAAAAAATTGGCACGGCGGAGGAAACTGCATATGTATAAAGCAGCCACTTACATTTCTCCCATTGGACTATCCACAATTCACAGCAGTGGAGGAGAGCTGCTGGCTACGAGTTGTTGTAAAAGAATGCTCCTTACTTGTTGGCTGTGTTTATCGCCCACCTTATGCCAATGCGGACTAAGATCTTGGTCTCTCGCAGGCATTTCATGCTGCAGCTGACTTGAGTCTTAACAATGCTTGATTGCAGGCGATTTTTAACTTCCTGAGCTGCAACGTTTTCCACCATCCGGTCCTACAAAGTTCGAGAACTTATAAAAGTTAAGGCTAAGATGGTGAACCCTAACTCCTATAATCTTCGAAGCCGGGTCCCTTAGGCGATAGGAGAAGTTCTGGGAAGGCCAGAGCAGAAGGAAGAGTTTATTGTGTAAGCAGGACGGAGAAAAGATGGAAAGAGTGTTGACTCGCGGAACACCGCAGTCCGGCTGCTAGGGCCTCAATTCCGGAGTGACAAGAGCATCAGGAACCGCCGGCGAATGCTTTGTCCCGGGGGCCAATGGGGCTGCTGATGTCTAGACTAGCGCGTGCGTACGACCCTGAGGTTGGCTAACGCTGGCTAGCCTGAGCGCGCGTTCTCGCTGAGGAGTGTGTGCGCGTCGGTCAAGGACAGTTAGCGCCTAGCCTAGCAGTGGGCGCGCAGGCAGTCCAAAGGTGCCATGCGTTAGCGATTGGTCTTGGGCTGCATATGGCTGCAGCAAGGCCACTACAAGTGCTCCTCTCAATGGCCAAAGTCGATTGATGAAAGAAATGGAACGAAGGAACGTTAGTAAAGGATAGGGAATGAGGTACGTACCGACGGCAGGGTTCGAACAGCTTGTGTTCGTGTGGGTGGCTTGCGAGAGCCAGGTTGAAGGGACGGTTGTGGCCTGCATGATCTTCTGTGTCTGGCATGCGAGAGGCTGGGTAGTGCCGCCAGTGCCGTTTGGGAGGTGTAAAGGTCTTCTCGCGTCCGCGTGGGAAACTGGGTCTGCGGTAGGAGGTAAGTTCTCGACTAAACGTGCATCGGAATCTTGTAGTAGATAAGTCATCTTGACTACGTGGGAGGGAGATTGGTTGGCTGCTTTGAACTTCGACGGCAAATCAGTTTGCCATGTTAGTGTTCACAGAGAGGAGGAAAGGGCAACGTTTGCAGAAGAAGTAGAATGAAAGGTTGGAATGGAGGCCTGGGTATTGGCACTCAGAGCGGGAAACTGCTCCGTGGGATGGGGAAGGAACCAGAGACTGAGGTCCGTGGGCTGTGAGCGATTGAGCATCTCCCTCTTGCTTCACGATGTGTGTCGGTAATGAAATTCTCCATTTCGGGGCCAAATGAGATATAAATATATATATGCATGTATATTTTAAGGGTAACAGGCAAGAAATGCCCTTGAGGACCCTATTAATGTACGGCAAACAAGGTTATTCTTACAGTTAATGTGCAGTCGGGGGGAGCACATATGATATCATAACAGAATTTCGAGTGAATTTTCATGGAAAAGAATGAAAACGGTCTAAAGCCAGAAAAATTGTTCACAGTGCTGGCAGTAGGAAATCGTGTTGTAAAAGTCGCCTTTTGAGAAATAAAATCACATCAAGTCTACTTTTAAATTCCGCAATTGTGTCTGTGGAAACCGTCTCGCTTTGTAGCAAGTTCCTAGGCCAGACCAAGCGTTGACTGAAGAAATATTTTCGGAGGTCTAATCGGGTGCGTTCGTTTGTGACCTTGTAAGGGTGGCCACGCAGGTGAGTAATGGTGGCTATTTGGAATAAATCCTCCAATTTTAGGGAGGAAATGTGGCCCCAGATTATCCGGAATGTCTAGAGCAGGCTGCACTGAACGTTCCTGTAAGACAAAGGAAAAAGGTCAAGTTTTATCAATCTCTCCTGATATGGCAAGTCCCTGAGACCGTCGACCATCTTTGTCGCCCTGCGTTGCACTTGTTCAAGAAGCTCCACATCTTTCTTCAACCACGGTGTCCAAACTGGCATTCCGTATTCAAGATGTGGTCTCACAAGGTGCCAAATATTTTTCCGAAGAGTTCAGGTGGAAAGATTTTGAACGCTCGTCTGATCCAGTGCAGGCTACTAGGTGCCTTCTGGACGGACGTTTTACAGTGCTCTGTTTGCATCAAGTTCGCGGTTGTCCGTATACCCAGATCTTTGTGTGTCTCAACCTCGTTTAATGCGGGACCATTGAGAAAATAACTGTGTTTCGGTGGCACTTTTCACCCCGGGCTTATGTGTAGAACAAGACACTTGGATACATTAAAGTTAAGAAGCCACGTGGACGACCAGATAACCAGTTCATCGATGTTCGACAGTAGTCTCTTTGCGTCGTCGGCGCACCTAATTTCAGCCCATATTTTTATGTCATCTGCAAACATGACAGCTGCGCAATCAAGCTCATTAAGACAGTCGTTTACGTAAATCAGGAATAACAGCGGACTCAAAACTGAGCCTTGTGGTACACCACTCTCGACCATTGTCCATTCTGAGGTTGAGTTTCCGACAATGACCCTCTGTTCTCTGAGGGACAAGAAACGACTGATCCATTTAAACATTTTTCCTTGAATTCTTACGTCTAAAATCTTCTGCAGAAAAACCTGGGTGGTACACTATTGAATGACTTTCTGAAGTCGAAGTATATGACATCTATTGGATAGCCTTTATCTGCGGCCTTTGTCCACTTTTCCTGTGAGTAAAGAGCACTCGTGAGGCAAGAGCTTCCTGGGCGAAAGCCGTGCTGTCCATCAAATAGTATTTTGTTGCTTTCGAGGGAATACATTAAATGCTTCTTAATAATGCGCTCCATTACTTTGCACGCGATGCAAGTTAGACTGACAGGACGGTAATTTGCGCAATCAAGTCGCGAACCTCCATTATAGATCGGGGTGACGTTTGCCCACTTCCATTTTTCTGGGAGTTCGCCTTCGTCAAAAGATTTCTGGAAGATGGCAGCCAGGGGTTTGCATAGTTCGTAAGCTAATTCTCTTAGTGCTAGTGCAGGAATTTTCTCTGGCCCAGGTGATTTGGCAGGCTTAAGTTGGAGTAATTTGGCCCTGTCAGTGTTGTGTGAAAACTCTAGGTCCTCTATTTTGGGCAGTAAGGAGGAGGGTAAGAGTGCAGTTATCGGTTGATGAGCGGACGGACCGTCAGCAAAAGTTGTAGGTTCTCGGGTGTAGACGGATTCAAAGAAATTGGAGAGGAGGGAGGCTTTCATCTGGTCTTCGGTCACCAGTTGTCCATCGGCTGATCGAAGAGCAGGGATCAGCTCCTGAGATCTCTTCGTGCTTCGTATGTAACCGTACAAGATCTTGGGGTGTTCCAGCGACTTGTGTAATATGTTCAACTCGTATTTCTTGCGCAGTTTAGTAGCTTCTCTTTTACAATTGTTACGTTGTTGCTTATACTGAAGTAAGTGTTTACCGGAGCCGGTTAATCTGTAGCGTATCCAGAAGCGATTTCTTTTTTGAAAGCAGCCTGCAAGTTCGAGTTCATCCAATTCTGCGATTCCTACTTGTCTTTCTTCTGAAGGGACAGTTGAGACAAAGAGTCCTTTTCAACGTCGAGCTAAAGGTCATTAACTGTTCATTTGCCCCACCTTGGAGATCTGTTTCGCATGATACCTCTGACATTACTCTTCTCATAAGTGGGTAGTCGCCCTTCCAAATGTTACCTTCCCATGTTTCGGAGGAGTAGGGTTTGGAGAACAGCGAATACTCAAAATACAGCATAATATGGTCGCTTGACCCTTATGGGGGTCGATCCTGCAGGTCAATCACAGTTTCCTCCTCTCGGGTAAAGATAAGGTCGAGACAGCTCGACTGTTGTCCTTCCCTAGCCCGCGTTCCAAACGCGACGGTTTGGCAGAGCAGTTTGGCTGTGGCCCATTGTAGTAATTTGTGGTTGAAGTTGTCTTGAAGACCCTGTGCAGTCCATGTCTGCCAATCAACACCAGGAGCGTTAAAGACCCCCACGATGAGGATATCTGTTTTCTCACTAACCCCATACAATTCTGCTATGAGGATAGTGTCTTGGTCATGAGAATGGTTTGGCGGGCGGTATGTCACCGAAAGCATCAGTGGCCTGGCGTTCTTAGCAGAAATAGTAATATTTAGCATTTCCACATCTCGTGCTGGGACCGGTACTTCAGCCGTGGCTGTCAGCTTGCAAGTGACGTAGACTATAAGTCCTCCGCCCCTAGTTGATCTGTCTTTCCTGAAAAGCTGATATCCTCTTAGTGCTTATTCAGAATCAGCGATATCTTTCGAAAATTAGGTTTCAGCTTAAGCCATGATGTCTGGTTTCACCTCCTCGACCAAGTTTTTGAGTTCGTCCAGCTTGTTAAACAAGCTTTGTACATTTGCGGTTAGGATCTTTAGTGACAGTTTACTCCGTGAGGCCCAACCCTCATCGTGACAGGTTTTGGCCAGAAGAAGGGCTCCTTGACTTGTATTATTTGCCCATCTTTTATTTTCAGGCCCTTTGCCTCGCTTTCGGTCCTCTCTCTCAATTATATCCTTAGTTGCATCATTTTCATCCACTCACTCGGCTCGTATTCTTGCTGAAAAACACTTGCTTGTGCGAATTTCTTAAGGCCGTTTGTCCTTTTAGCAGTTTTGATGCCAAGCCTTTGTTATCAAATGTAACTTTGAGAGGCCTTGGGTTTGTTTGTAGGTCGTGGCCTAGGTCTGATTTATCCAGACGGAAGGCTTTATTTACGATGTAGGTTTCCCCATTCTTTAGGACAGCGCTGACGTATTCGTGTATTCGATCATAGTCGTGTGCAACTCGTTCCGTTGTGCTGTCAAACGTGGACTCAGGAGCACCTTGTATGATAAAGTTGTTTTTCTGATTTATGGACGACTTCTGTAATACCTTACCTGTAGTTCCGTTTGACTCTTCTAGAACAACTATGCAGTTTTGTCAGTCAAGGAAAACCCGTGATATATTTCCAGTCTTACTGCTATCGGAAGACCCCGAGATGTTGTTAGGAATAGTTTTTTTGACTTTGTGTTTCCGCTACCATCACCAGAGATAGGCTTCTTTTGGGTGTCTGGGGTGGCACTGATCAGGTCTGGCTTCGTGCTGCCCCCCTTCTACATTCGTGGTTTCCTCCTGCGATTTGTATGCAACCTTAGCATACCCACTAGGAGTGGTTGATGTGCTGGGTACATTTTGCACCTTCGGTCCGGAAAATGAGCCTATAATTAGCGGGGTTTTTAATTCGGAAAGTTCCTCATGTGCTGAAATTGGGCGCAGAGTATTAGTCCAGCAGACCGTTAGAGATGTTTCTGTAGAGTCTTGATCACGGTCCTCCTCGTCGAGGACAACGTGACCATTTATGTTACTTGCCTGATCATTTTTGTGCGTAGACGCTTCGGCGAGAGATGCTGCTGCTGCGTACGTTAGGTCCCCTCCCTCAAGTTCATGCATCGCCAGTGTTTTCTCGTGAGGGAGAAATCGAGAAAATTTCTTCAGCTCTTCCAGCTCCACTCTACGAATATTAACCACCTCCTCAAGTTGCGTAAATTTTTTAAGAAGGGTAAAATATGATGTGCAGGCTTCATCTTTATGAGTTGCATACCTTAAACATTTAAGACTTTTAGTTCGCTTGGCAGGAGGACTTTTCAATAAGCTTCGTGACCGATCTTTTGTATTTGATGACTGAATTTGATCCTTACGGCTATACGCTTCTATAGCTCCATCTGTTAGCCATTAGACTTCCACCCGAGGTATCCGCGGTTCGATTCCCGGCCCCGCTGGCAGCTTTGTAGAATTATCGAGAGCAATAATTTCTACTTCCATTTTAGTTGTAAAGGAAACGATTAAATTCAAAAATGTTAAATTTGCCTTTGTGACTGTGACGTAGTGTGTTGACTGTTATTCAATATGACGAAAATCTTCCGACGGTGTGTAGAGTATTGCAAATATTTGAAGCAGACTGAGTAGACAAAACGCCTAATTGCTTAGGAGCACTTTCAAATATGTATAAACAATATGCCAGATAAATTCAGTTGAAGGCGAGGGAGATCTGATGATGATTCAGCTCGGCCACATCAGAAGTTTATCTGCGTGTTCATCTCACGATTGGGGTCACCAGTTATAGGAGTTAAGGCTAAGACGGTAAACCCTAACACCTACAATCTTCGAGGCCAGGTCCCTTAGGCGATAGGAGAAGTTCTGGGAAGGCCAGAGCAGAAGGAAGAGTTTATTGTGTAAGCAGGACGAAGAATAGATGGAAAGAGTGTTGACTCGCAGAACACCGCAGTCCGGCTGCTAGGGCCTCAATTCCGGAGTGACAAGAGCATCAGGAACCGCCGGCGAATGCCTTGTCCGGGGGCCAATGGAGCTGCTGATGTCTAGACTAGCGCGTGCGCACGACCTTGAGGTTGGCTAACGCTGGCTAGCCTGAGCGCGCGTTCTCGCTGAGGAGTGTGTGCGCGTCGGTCAAGAACAGTTAGCGCCTAGCCTAGCAGTGGTTGCGCAGGCAGTCCAAAGGCGCCATGCGTCAGTGATTGATCTTGGGCTGAAATGGCTGCAGTAAGTCCACCACAATCTTCATTGAGGCAGTAGATATCGGCGTGTGGGATCAGCTAGTCGATTTTTCCACTCGAGGAGCAAACATACCTAACCTGATTTTTTGGAGGGAAAGCAAACCGCTTTCAGTGTCATCTTTAGACGCACTTGGGAGTTCAGCCCATCTTACAGTTGTTAGTGAAATCGAACTGGAGGCGGATGAAACATTTGCCCAAAAGTATAGTCTTTATCATGACTTGCGATCAGCAAACATGGCGGACCTACTGGCACATCTAAACGCTCTCGACTGGTCTGAATTTTCCAATGTTTGAATGTAAATGTTTGTACCGATGCACTGTAAAAAGTGCTGGATCCACTCATTCTCCACTAAAGTAATACATGTCAAGGATGAAGTGTATCTTCCTCTGTCTTTCCGTCGTAGGCTGCAGAACGACACTTCCGTTTTGCCCTTGATCACACTGATATTTGAGCAGGCTAAGAAGCTCTCCGAAGAAAAGCAGATAGCCGATGAGGCCCACTTCGCTGAAAATTCTTCCCTTAATGTAGCGAAACTCTTTTAGCGTACAAAAAAAGTGCAGAGGAAAATGCAACACCCCATACTTCAAGACGCCTTAGGAAACCCAATAGCTGACGCTAAATTGACCACCGATAGCTTCAATGCGTTTCTTATGCAGAACGTTTAGTGACAGCTCGTTCACTGCATCTCCGGCTATCCAGGCTTGGACGGGTGACGTACTTAAAACCATAAGTTTTACCCTCTGTGACGTGACTACAGCCATTCGTCGTTATCGTCAATCTTATAGTCCATGACCAGATGGAGTCCCAGTTAGCCTTCTTAAAGCTGACGCGAATGATAGCTTTCTGTTTATTCTTTGTAAGGTATTTAATATTGCCCGTGAGCGCGAAACCTTTCCTTCGTTGTGGAAGGAATCGCACATAATGCCTATTCGCAAGCATGGCCGATTGACGTCATTCGACAACTTCAGGCCAATAAATACATTTCCCGCAGCCTCGAAGATCTTGGAGACCTTGATCAAAGAGAAGATGATGCGTCACTTGGCAGAGAACAACCTTGTCAATACAGCTTAACATGGCTTTCTTGAGAAACGATCTTGTGACACCTGCCAGCTCTCTTACTTTGATTATGTGCTGCAATCTAGAGAACGCGGTTTTGCCGTTTGTAGCTTTTATTTTGATTTTACTAAGGCCTTTGATCGGGTCGATCATAACATCCTCCTTCTAAAACTGGCCTCCTTCGGGATAGATAGCAAGCCTCTGAACTTCATATCTTCCTATTTGGATGCTCGCACACAACGAGTACAAATTTCAATTGTTATCTCCAACCCCACGCATGTGAGGAAGGGAGTTATACAGGGTAGTGTACTGGGTCCGCTCCTATTTTGCCTGTTTGTTAACGACGTTTCAGATTGTTTTCAGTATGGCAGACCCTTCATGTACACTGATGATTTAAAAGTCGCTTATGGATATAAACCGGCCGATCGCAACATCGTGCTCGAGCTGATAAAAAAGGATCTTCAGGCCTTCGCCCAGTGGTGTTGCACATGGCACCTCACCCTTTCATGGCACAAAT
This sequence comes from Ligula intestinalis, assembly GCA_036362985.1. Taxonomy (NCBI): domain Eukaryota; kingdom Metazoa; phylum Platyhelminthes; class Cestoda; order Diphyllobothriidea; family Diphyllobothriidae; genus Ligula; species Ligula intestinalis. The sequence goes on from JAYGXS010000027.1 coordinate 25,508, forward strand.
GTTCCGTTATGGTTGTTGGCGATGAACATCAACCGGAATTAAGCATTGACGGCCACGAACTAAATGTCCCAGGAGTTATCAAGGATTTGGGCATATCCTACTCTAATAGTCTCAATTTGTCAGAGCACTGTGCTTTGATAGTCTCGAAAGCACGCAGAACCACCGGATTAATCCTTAGAAATCTTAAGACTATCAAGGTTAGAGCTAGCCTTTGTAATATGAACGTGAAACCTAGTCTTGAATACTGCTCGCCCCTATTCAATCTTCTGCGCACTAGTGAACGGAAGAAAATAGAATCGGTGCAGCACTTCTTCACTAGAAGAGTTTTCACTACAGAACACCGTAACATAGCCTACCAACAAAGGTAGAAACTAGAAAGAATCCAGAGAATGTTTACCAGAGTTCTGTGTAAACGCAATGACGGCCGAGACTCCTATACAAAAATGCACAATAGATATTGTCTTAAACCCCTCTGGGGAAGGCGACCCTAAAATGGTTTCACTTTCCTATTTAAAGTGATACATAATCATAACATCCTAAGCAATAATATGTTAACAAACCAAAACGGTTCACGTCCCACTAGAAACAACCAGCATACAATTCATAACGCCAAAGGTAGGATGGCCCACTGATCAAATTTCTACACCATAAGATATGCGATCATATGGAATGCCCTGCCCAACGATATTCGCATAAGCCTAATAATGCAAAGAAAGCATTTAACGATTCAGCCTTGTCAGACTCATGGAGTACAAATGTTTGATTTTCATTAGGCAATGGGGGCATTTCAATGCCTCGTTTTGAGGAGGACCTACGATGAAACAGTTGTGCAACCGATTTTGCAGAGTTTGACTCGCTCAGGGCGCAAGATTTCCTGTGCTGGTCACGCGCAAGACGAATCTTGGACGCTTATTCAAAGATCTCGGTGATCTTTAGATGCACAGACAGCGAAATACTAGATCGATCTTTAAGCTGCTTCCTTAATTTCTTCAGTCGTAGCCAACGAAAACTAGGGACGGTGGATTCTGGTGGGAAGACTTTCGCAATTTTAGTGGGCACAAATTCCAACATTTTATTAGAAACGACTGACATGAGTCCAGCAAGAGATGCAGCGTCGTTAATTTAAGAGAGATTCTGCTAGTCTAATGAGTAAAGAAAATTGTTGACTAAGCTAATGTCTGTGAGGTCATAAGAATGATAGGTACAACCAGCACTAGCCTTTTCCGTAGAAGGAAGTGGAAGACAACAGTAAATTAATGTGTGATCATTTTGGAAGACAACAAAGAAGGGAGCAATACCGTTTGTAAAAATCAGATCTAGGATATGATTCTGCATTGTTGGGGAAGGAAATAGTTGAGATCAGTTAGAAAAATTAATGGTATCTAGTTAAGGCTGAAATCTAGGTGGACAACAGTTTTCAGGAAACTAATATCTCCAGCAATAATTTTTAACTTCAAAAGCGGATTTTAGAATAAATTTGAATATCTCACACCGATTTGCATCTTCTTCAGATGAAGAGTTAGGAGGATTATATACACATTCGATAATCGCCTTTTGCCGGGGCGACAGGATAATGGAAGTAAAAAACTGTAATTTTCAGAGAAGGACGTGCTGTTTAAATAAAATGGAAAGTGCCTAAATGACGTTCTAACATAGAGAAGACAACCAACACCACGCTTATTCATGTGATCATGATGATAGAAATCATACTCCTCTATGATATGGGAGGAGTCAGAAATGATAAGATGAATCCAAGATTCTGTTATGCATATAACATCGCGCATCATCTCAAAAGCGATAGCTCGAAGTTGACACATTTTATTTATAACGGACTTTGCATTTAGCACTGTGACATCTAGTGTGTTTCGAGTGGCAAAACTTTGGTTATCGCTATTCATGAAAAAAGAATTTGGAGGTGGATAGGCAAACATTAGGCCATTGTTATTTGGGGAATAAGTTCTGACGAGTATGGAGCTGTTAGTTTACGGGTAGCCAATATTGGATGGCTGATGAGGTCTGAGATATCTAGGGACCTCACATTCTGGCATGGTAAACTGAGGAGAGGATAGACCAAAATAAGCTACTGGCCAGTTATGAGGAATGTGAGGAGGCTAGAACGCACGTAGAAGTTTGCGACTTTGTGTGGATGAGGGTGTTAAAGGAACTGAGAGGCGGAAACGGTGATATCAAATTAGTGTTGGGCCGTTTGCTTAAGGACTAATCAGTGAATCTCCTGAACGGCAACTCCAATTAGATTAAAAACTATACCAGTTTGGGTTACTGCCGTGCATCTCAAATATTTCGTGGTTCAGGCTCGACGTGTTTGAAAACGCATTTTACGGGGGAATAATATGACTCGCACGGTCAAGGGAGGAGCTAGGTTGTGGTGAGGAAGCGGTCGGCCTTAACGCTTTCGACGGTGTTGGCGACATTATTGATGAGCTTGTTGCAGAGTTAAAGGCAATGGAATTTATCGACCCTTGGACAGAGAATGTAGTCAGACTAGTTGATATCGCAGTAGATGGTGGAGCGACGGAGTTTGTAGGTCCCGACATCGAGAGGGATGGGCTAACTGGTGCACTGATGTTTATGGGCCTATGAGTAGACATTCAGGAGGCACGGAAAGCAGGTTTACTGAAGATTACGGTACTATGACATCACATCCGAGGGGCAGAAATAATAATAATAATAATAATAAATACTGGGTGTACTGACGTAAGTGGGTGCATTACCAGATATCCGGGGTGGAGGATTAGCGTGTGCATTGACCTTATCAGAACTAGAAAACCAGACTTATGAACAGTAGGCGGAGTAATAATTGGTCTATTTGACTGGAGAGCCGCATTTCTTCGCTCCGGTGGTGTAAGATATTGGCAGAGGAAACTTTTAGTCATTTCCAACTATCGAGAAATGCGACCTCGTTGTGCAAAGATTAAGTCCACTTCCATCGGTGAAACCAATTTAACTATTATGGGCGGATTCTTGCTACGCGATTGGAAGCACTTTGTTTCCGCAATTGTGTAGTTTAACCCGCCCGAACATAGAAAATCTCTTGCAGTATCAAAGGGCGACTAAGTGTGGAGGCGTTTTTAGGTATAGTTATAGTTACGCTTTATTCGATCAAAAGTTTCCGTGGTTATTAGATGGACGCCTTGGGAATGTATATCGGATAACTGACCTTCAAAAAGGTTCCCTAGTATTGACAAAACATATGATAGCTTCAGCATAAAGTCAAGGTCAAGGTCAAGGCCCGCAACTTATCTTTCAAAGCTAAGTGAAATCGATATTTTTATCAGATTTCTTCGTTACTTGCTGAAGTTACTAGCTTAATTGTTGTTATTTATTTGTATATCCAACCCTTTAGCAACTGAACATACCGGCAGTTGTCTTTTTTAACCAATAGGTCAAAATATATATTTTTATACTGTTTCACCGCCATAACCTCATTCTAGTTCTGGTAGATTTACGTAAAAAGCAAGAAATATATTGCCTTAATACTGAATAATATCTAAAAATTAGGTAATATATCAATTTCCAGCAACAAATAGTTTGTAATACTCGATATACTATTTGAGATAATTTTCAACGTGCGTAGCCTCTTCGGCAATTTAAATTTTCTGTCGACATTTTGTGCATAACTTTGCTCAGAACATATCCTATCACACACTTCCTATTCAATATGATACCCAAACCAAAAATGAGACGTAACTTAACTCGCAATACCAATCCTTCTCACGATAAACCCATCTTAGGCATGAAGAAACTTGATCTTGATGCTTTAGACAATTTTAATAAAATTTATCACTAATATGCTTGTCTGTTTACGGTCCTTGGTTCCATCTTTGATGGAAAGGTATCTACGCTCACTTCTCAGCGATGTGAGAAACTGGAGCCTTTCGTCAATATGGTGTCTACTGAGACCCGTGATCAGCAAAAAAGGAATTTTAATTTTCTTTTGAAAACTGGTTCAAAAGATAAACAACACATAGATGTTGCTGTTCACTTTCTTTACTCTTGAGGCTTTAATTTTAAAGTTGCAGAAGCTAAAAGACTCTCACCCCGAAGTAAAAACCCGCCAATTCTCGTAAAACCTTTTTCGGCGATAGAAGTAGACCTTATATTCTCTCAGCATCAGCAATCAACCAACTATTGAAAGGATAATAAACTTTACGTATGCAGGGATAAAACGCCAATGGAGCGTCGGGTTTTATCTAAAGTAGCTAATGAGAACACTGGCTCCGGTTCAACAAAATCAACAGTTGTCTCTGAGGCAGGCCCTCCCGCTCAGCTAAGCCCATATCCTTCTGCATCAATGTCAGTTTCCCCTGATACTTCTCCCATTCACCTTACTCGTGATTCGAGTGAGATTATAGCCTCGTCAAGTCGTTTTCCTTCTAAGCAAACCACGTCTGTGATAGCTTTAAATTCCGATAAGCCTATTAACGCCCCTAGTAAATCTACGTCAGCTTTCAAATTCGGCAATATGATTACCGAAAATAACTCAGTATCTAACAAAGACCCAACCGCTCAAGCTAGCGCTTTTCCAATCCCCAAACCTCATCAACATCACCAAATAATTCAGCCAGCTAATAAAATTAACTGTTTCTCAAAACCAGTCATGCAATTTTCGAAAGCAAATTTTCTGTCAAATTATTATATAATGCCTCAAATCCTATTTTTATGCCCCCTCCTGACTTTCCCATGCCACATTTCAGCCGTCCCTTCTATGGAGCCCCCTCTCATATGCCCTTCTACAATATGCACAGTTCATTTGATTGTAATTACTTGACAAATTGTAGACCAGGACCAGTTTGCTTTGCACCTTTTGTTTCTCCAATGTCGTTTCCCTTTCTGCCACCAAGTTTTCCTTTTTTAACAAATACTGACGAGCGTAACCTGCATTTGAAAAATACGATCAGTATAGTCTCACTCAATGCGAGATCAGTTGTTAATAAGATGACAGAACTTAAAACAGTAGCATTTGAGCATGATCCAGATGTGCTCTGTGTCACTATATCTTGCACACACTCTCTTATTTCTCACTCGACACTCGCCATAGATAATTATAATTTGTACCGACAAGACCACATTGAAAAGCGCGGCGGTGTTTCCCTTCTTTATATTAAATCATCCTTTGTACATTTCTCGTATCACCTGAGCATTTCGTCATTTTCTGGAAATTTTCGTCTTATTTCAGTCATCCTGCCACACCATAAAAACGATAATTGGGTGTGTCTACAATGCCCCCCCCCCTGTAACTCAAGTAATGTAATGCAGCTGTGGGAAATGTTTGAAAAAGTTGCAGAGACTCAATTCGATGTCAGAATAATTGTAGGTGATTTTAATCTGCCAGACATTGACTGGCATGCAAAAACCTGTCCACCAAGATTTCAGAAATTGGTTGACACTATTAACTTTTCAAGCATGTCACAACTGGTCAGTTCAGTGACCAGAAATGACACCATTATAGATTTAATTTTTAAAAATGATGTCCAACCTCTTTCAATGAATTTTCATCGTGATATTTTACCAAGTGACCATGCCTTAATTCACTGTTGTTTTCCAGTGCTTAAAATAAGGCTTGCCCGAGATAGGCGTAGAGAGGCCACAGCATTAAGTGATGCGAATTCTTCAAGATCTGTTGCACAAGTCTTCCATCTTCGGTCGTTGGCTAAGCTTCAAAAAGTCATTCCACCCTTACTCAATGGCAACAATCATTTTGTTACAGAGGATTTGGAGAAAGCAGCATTGCTTAATTTATTTTTCGCCAAGTTCTTTACCATCGAAACTAGCCCCACTCCTGTAATCCCCCTGCTGTGTGATTCAAATCTCAGCACCCTTAATTTCTCACCCGCTTGTATTCAAAAAGAAATAAGTCGGCTAAAAATTCACATTCGTTTGGAACTGATAACATTCTAAACTCACTCATCAAACAATTAAGAGATTTTCCACCCTTACTGTGTAAGTTATTTTCAGTGTTTCTTGAGAATGGCTTTTTCCCGGACTACTGGAAAACTTCTATTATAATTCCCGTATTTAAATCTGGTTCCCGATCAGATATTCACAATTTTCGCTGTGTTCATAAAACGCCCTCTCTGGCTTAACTCCTTGAAAAACCTAAATTGAAAAAACTAATTGTCAAAAAATTACAGTTTTTTGCATAAACAATAACATTCTCAGCTCCTCACAGCATGGCTTTTTACCGGACCGATCTTGTGAAACATGCCACATGTCTTTTCTAAATCTACTAACTTCTCTTCGTAATTTTCATCTATCTGTGGATGTTATCTATTTTGACCTGAGTAAAGCATTTTATAAATTTACTCACAAGAGGCTCCAAGCCAAACTGGAGGCTATAGGATTTCGTAGTCCTCCTACTGACTTCATCAGATCTTATCCTTGAAATCGACAACAGAATGTCTTAGTAAGATCCTCATACTCTAATCCTACCGCAATTTTGAATGGTGCCCTTCAAGGTACCGTGATGGGTCCTCTGCGCTTCTTGCTTTACATAAATTATATCTCATTGAGTGTTAAACACTCCCGATCTTATATTTATGCAGATGATCACAAGTGTGTTTGCTCCTTCTCTAACTCTACGGCCACAAGATGCCTAGAACAAATTCATTCTGATCTGTACGCTCTTTTGGCGTAGAGCTCAACATGGCAGATGGAGTTCTCACCTTCTAAGTGCCGATACATGTGCTTTGGGCCTGAAAGGCTGCAAAAACCTGTTATATTTCGAGGTTGCCCAATGACTGAATGTTCCAGTATCAGAGACCTAGGATTAAGCTACACCAATTATAATAATAATAAGGTTTATTTGTAAAGCACATTTCTGGCGCCATCAAAAACCCCTTTCTCCTCACGCCGATAGAATGGCAGCCAAAGCCGCACAGATTTGCGGCTATATTTTTAATAATTTCTATCTTCCTGAAATGAAATTAAGACTTTATCGTATGTTCGCGCTTGCAATCTTCGAATACTGTTGCACCCGTTTCGGTCTAATGAATGAAGGTAGCCATTCAAAAATTGAACAAATTCAAAAAAAGTTCACACGAAAACTGCAGTATCCGACAGCTTCTAATACTTGCTGCTCAAATAGATGTCAATTAAAGAAACTAAGGTTCCTTTGGGTAAGAAGATTGAAAGAAGGCTTTTGTGTCATTTTTTGTTTTACTAATCGCACAAATTTACCCAGGACTTCTGTCATTACCCCCGTCAGCCGTCCCTACAACCTAAGAAACTCGGCACTTGTTATACCCCCTCCTGCATCTTCCTCATGTAAACGCTCTTTGTTTTTTGCTTCCAGATATAGCTTTTTTGGAATAACTTAACAATCGAAATATGGTCGTTTACTAGACTGTCTGCTTTCAACCGGAGACTGCACATTTATCTTAGCACTGATTCTATTAACCTTTTATTCTCCTCATCTTTTCCGAGCAGCTTTCCCCATGATCCCGAGAAAGGACCATTGGGAATTTAGAAGATCCGCTTGAAACTCTTCTCTCTGCCTCGTGTCCCCCGAGAACGTAGATGTTTCCATTAACCACCACTGAATTAAACGAAGCCACGCGGAAGTACTCAGCCTAAAATGCTGCAGTTTCGTTGACTACTTAACTTTATCAGACCACCCACACCTATTTCTGCTCTACTACTATGTTCCTTCTACTATCTCCCTAAGCAGTTTTTACTATGACACACTTCTTGAACATGGAAGCCCGTTGAGCACTGTCTCCATTTTCACTGTAAGAGTTTTTTTTAACTGCCAAAAGTTTTCGTTTTTAGTTCAAAATTACCTGCAAAACATTGCTAAATGTTGCTTCAAAGATCAATTTCTGCTGACATTATTTCGACTTTCTACGTCTACTTGCACATATTGTCAAATTATTTTTTGAATTTTTATTTTTTCGAAATTAACTTTGTACAGATGGTGCCGTACCGGCACTGAAAAATATAAATTCCAAATTCCAAATTACAGTTGTGTTATGCAGGTAAATCAATTTGCTTAGCCTTGACAATGGGCTGCATATTGATATCAAGGCCTTGGCTAGTAGGTCTGGTCAGACACCGCTTAGGTCTGGGGTCAGATATCCTACGATAAGCTGTAATTTTTATTCTCATAATTTGATGGAAATATGATTTAAATGTGAGAATGTCTAGAAAAACTCAGCCTATAGGATTGTACCGCAGTTGGTTGTTAAAAGCCCTTAAAAATTGTTAAACAAACTGTATTAATTATCACGTTAAAAAACCAGCTTATCTGATTTTCAGACTATGACTTACGACAAATAATAAGAGTTAACTTAACAAATACTGTAGCTATTTGTTACTAAGCACTTTAAATATTTTTTGTAAAAATTTATTCAACATTGGGAAACGACTCAGCCTTTGAAGGTCTCGAGAATATTAGGATCGTGATAATGTCATTTACTAGGCAACGATATTTTGCGAATCTGTTTTATTTGAAAAAGTTGCAATTCAGTAAAAAAATTGGTTGGAAAAAAAACTTCTTAAATTCTGACTTCAAACAATTCTCCATGCGAAAAGAATAATTCCAGAAACGCAGACAAAAAATCTACATGTCCGGTTTCAGCCACAATTTCGTAGCCCGAAAATGACGAGGAATATAGATGCAAAACTGTCCTTGGAGGAGCGTAGGATGTATCGAGTGTGATATTGTAGGGTGCGGCTTAAATTTTTAGCCCTACCTAGATACCATCAGTTTTTCAAACTGGTCTCAGTTGGTTTGTTCCCAAACAAGGGATCAGCATAGTTAAGACCTAATTTTCATGAATGACATTTCTCCCCTTTCCGTTGACTACAATCAGAACCTCGTCCAAACTGACCATACTTTAATCCACTGTTGTTTTCCAATTGCTTTGACGAAAAAGGCTAGAACCATTCGTACCTATCAGGCATTTGACCTAGCTGATGTTTATTTAATTAACAAAAGTATGGACTCACAAGACTGGCAGGAGCTTTCTTCCGCTTACAGTGTTGCAATCCTTTGTGACTTAATGACGGCAATTTCAAATCACATTTTGAAATTTGTGCCGATAAATAATGTTAAGCATTATACTTCGGACCCCACCGTTCCTCAGTTACTTTTGCCCAGGCTAAAGGAATTGCAAAGAGAGTTCATTAAACAAATTACTTATTATCTGTGCACCTTAGAATTGCAGAGCTTTTCGAATTAGCGTCGTATATTCGTCTTGCACGTGTCAAACAGCGGGATTCTTGCGCCCGCAGCGAGTAAAACTCTGCAAAATGTATTGCCCAACTGTTCCGTCGTCTGTCTTCCGCTAAACGAGCTTACGAAATCCCCCCTTTACTGAATGAAAGTCAAAACTTTGTGCAAGATGAGTCTGAGAAGGCTGAACTGTTCAATGCATTCTTTGCAAAGCACCTTACGACGGAACCTGAATCATTTCCATCGTTTCAGCCATGCTCAGTCAATAATATCAGTTCCATCGATTTCTCCATCGAATTAATTCTCAAACACATTATAAATCTAAAAAACTCGTACTCCTCGGGAACTGACGGTATTCCGTACTCAATTATCAAGAGAGTTTTGAGCTACCCCTGATTGCAAAGTCATCTATTCTCAGCTTATCTTCTTAACGGTTTCTTTCATGACTCATGGAAGACATCTATTATTCTTCCACTCTTTAAGTCAGGATTTCACTCGGACGAAAATAACTACCGAGGTGTTCAAAAAACCCCGGCCCTAGCCAAACTTCTAGAAAAGATCATTTTTAATCAAATTCTCGATTTTTGTGTAGAAAAAAAACTACTTAACGCCTCACAGCATGGATTTTTACCTGGAAGATCATGCGAAACCTGCCAATTGGCATTCCTTAACCTCGTTACTTCACTTCGTAATGAACAGTAATCAGTCATCGTGATTTACTTTGACATTAGTAAAGCTGTTGACAAGGTGCCGCAAAGGCTCCTTGTAGTGAAACTGGAAGCCCTAGGCATCAGGCCTCCCCTCCTTGCTTTCATTGCCTCCTACCTGCCTAACCGCAGCCAGATGGTCTTAGTAG